>VZRS01011463.1:21375-48966 GCA_013398055.1 Ifrita kowaldi | reverse complement strand
AAAAAAATCATCCCTGTGTTATCAACACTGCTTCTACCACAAATCCAAAACACTGCCCCATGCCAGCTACTATGAAGAAAATTAACTCTATCCTGTGCAGAACCAGCACAATACTGAAGTTTCACAAAGCTGCATGTGTTTTCCTGAGCTACAAGAAAATAAACAAAAGAACAACAAATCCTATCTCATTCCCAAAGAAATACTCTCTTACTGATTAAGTTGTCTTATGGTTCAGTAACTAAAGAGTAAACCTCGGTATGACTTTATTCCACATTCTGCCCATCAACAAAAAAACTTTCTTTTACTTTGGTTTGTCTTTTAAAGAAAATAGCACCATGAACCATCCGTAAGATACTTCTCTCCTTTCTTGTGAATCAAAAGAGAGAAACAGGTTAACAATTACTTGCTATGTGCTTTCAGCATAATTCTCTATAAAACAGTGCATTTATGTTAATTTGGTATTTAAAAGGCCCCATTGCTGCACCACGGTCCAAAGAAGTCTCAAGATGTTTTAATTAAGTAATTTTGTATAGAAATACAAAATTTGGAAGTAAAAAAATATTCAGAGAGGGAAAGACTCAATTAGTAGTATTTCGCATTAATTCAAGTGTTACTTATCATCGCATGAAAAGATCTGCTAGATAAATTCCTCCATATAAATATGACTAAGGAGTGGAAAAACAGTTTTCTTATTTATCCATCTTTTTCCAAATTTGTGTCAGAATTGTCATGATTTGAGAGAAAACAACTTGTCTCAAGAAAATGTGAAAGAAGCACTCAAGTACAATAATGTATTTCTCCTACAAAGCCTTATTTTGTTGTATAACATATTCAAAGTTTCTATAGTTTCTCTTTCAGACCAATACAGGGGAAGATACAGCCATGTGTCCACATAATTATCAGTAAGTTATACATGTGAACATGTGTCTTATAATTCCAGGCTGCTCAAGAGCCTAGAAAATTTAAGGTGATCAGAGATTTTTAATTCAATTTCTATCACAAAACAGGAAATTGTTTCCTATACTGAAATAATTCCATTACCAATAGTACTTGTGGGATATGATACTAAGCAGTATCAGTATGTGGGTATAGCAAAATCCAATTAAAAAAAAGATTAAAGAAATAAATAATTAAATAAAGTGCACTGATTTTACAAAGTTTTACTTGATGCTGTACAGTATTGAACAATAATAATATTAAGCAACAGCTTGAAGCTATAATTGTTCCAAATTTTGCTTTGCAAAGAGATATAGAGGCAAAAGAAAAAAGCACGGAGATCCTTAAAATCAAAAAGTCTTATTTATCACACTGTTTCTACCTCACAGGGTTCTGTGAGTTTTTTGAAGTGCTAACTTCTAGCAAATTTCATCTATATAAGAGTGCTGACTTAAGAAAATATCCATGAAATGAAGAGAAAACATAAAGGGCATAGAGAACTTTTAATCACAGTTAAAGCGGAAGAATAAAAATTGCAACTTATGAATGGTGCAAAACTGCTTTTGTATAAACTTGAATGTGAGCTTTGTTCCCTTGAATATTCACAAAATGGGCAAAAAAGCAACAGAAGATGTGTTGTACTGCTGTTATCACCAGCTGCACAGCTTATTGTTTTTCATGGAAGTTAGGACTTCAGCGGTGAAGTGACAAAGATTGTATCTTGCTATCTTGGAGTATCTAGACTTTGTTTTATAGCAAGGGATCAGTCCTCAGCCCAATTTGTGTGAGAATCAGGAGAATATAAATAACTTATCAAGAACAACTCATCCTGAAATTGCGATTCAAAAGCTGGCAGAGATTATCTTGAGTTCCTTCAAGCAACTGAGATTCACAACTGTGTATCTATGTATATTCAGGTTTCCAATTTCACCAAATACTCTCCTGTAGAGAATAGTTTCCTGAACTTTATTTTAAAACTCTGCTACAGCCTCAGGGTCTGCCTCAGTCTTTAGGCTGCAGAAATCTTTGGCCTTTGGTATTTGAATAGAATGAAGTGAGGATCCTATGGTGATTGTCTCTTACTAGTTCTGCTCGAGGTTAAAAACTATTTCATCTGCATCTTTGACTCCTTGCTTGAATTTGAAATTGTTGGCAATTAATAAAATAACTGAAACAACCCAAAACAGCATTGAATGTTTCGTAAGAAATACTTAAGATTGTTTAACTCTTTGATAAATATTCCAATTCAATTAATTATATTTCAAAGACAGCATTAAAATTTTTGAAAGTTATCAGGTATATTGCATTTTTATTGCTGACATTAGAATTTACCACGAATATGCAAATACTTTCAGCCTATTCCAAGTTGCATTATTAAACAAATACATTATGAATCCAAAAAGGAATAATTTCAGTGGTAGTGAGCATATGCTCGGAATTTTTGATCCTCCAAGTCTAGACACTTTGGAATCACAGAATCCAGGAAGATAATGTCCATACTAACTTTCAGGGAAGAACACATCTAACTTTCCAGACAGTAGCCTTGACTAAGGTGTGGCACTTTGATTCTCCTGGCCTCTGCAGTGCAGCATGTCCCTTGTCTCAGACACCTGAAACCAAGAAATATGCTGTGAAACTTTCATATTTATTAATATACTTAGTAAACCTTTCTGTGTCTTTCAGTAACAAATGTTTTGTTATTATCCAGATACTTTACAATACCACTTAAGCTGGAGAAAAGAAAAATGCAACTAAAAATATTTCTAATGTCAATAATAAACATAATGACAGAAGATACAAGTGAAATGAAGAACACAATCTATTTATACTAAGGTAAAATGGAACTTGTCTCTCCTTTTCATCTGACTGAATTGCTGTCCACTTCATCTAAAAAGGTGAATTTTGGGCTTTCAGGTTTTGGTCTGTTCCTTGTACCTCCAGATACCTATTAATGCAGGTTTATTCAGATGCTGCTGTGAGAGGAAGCATCCTATACAAATTCTCCCAAGACCCCATTTGCAAGCATAATTCAAAGGGAAGTTACATCTAATAAGCACAATCTTCACAGTCAGGCATACTCACTTCTCATTTCTTAAAGACTTTTAAAAAAACAATATGAGTAAAAAGCGACTAGTCTTTTTCAGAACAGCTGCTGGTGTGAATCCTCATTTTCACCATTTTTTTCTCATTTGCTTGTACCTCGTTCTGAAGCCAAAGAACCTATTGGATATGTGCAAATAAATTCCTGTTCCTGTTTTCTTTTGTAAGAAGATCAGAAATCCATTGCGTTGGGGTTTGCAAAGTATCCCGTTTCCAGGGAAATAATAGTGTCCGTATATTATTCTTTGTGTAAAAAATCATTACGGCTGATTCTGTTAAGACATGGTTTCAAAAAGACTGAAGGATTGTAGACCATGTAAGGAATTTTTAAATTAGACTCAACTAGTAAATTAAAATATATTGCGATGTGTTAAGATGGTGAGAGATGTCATCCTACATATTAAATTAATGTTATACTTAGCAGTACTTGTGAGGCACTAGGAATCCACATGTGATGAGAAAAGAGACATAGGTGGATACTGTAGATGGAGATTCCCTGTTTAAAGGAGTTGCATGGAAAAGATGAGGGATGACGGATGAAAGGTATTCCTGGGCAAAATATGATTGGACATGAGGAAAATTTGCAGTGAGAACAACCACTGGAATAACCTCCACAGGGAAGTAAGTGGAGGATTCTCCAACACTGGATACTTCTCAGATTCACCTGGACAGGGTGCTGGGCCATCTTGTCTAGACCATGCTTTTGCCAAAAAAGGTTAAGACCAGATTATATTTGGGGTTCCTTCCAACCTGGTATTCTATGAGTTTACATCATTTACCCAAATCACTAACTTAAAAGAAATTTGTTCTCTTAAGCCCAACAATTTTTATGTATTGTTTTTTACCTTTCTTGATTATCTACTTGATCCTGCTTATTCTAGAGTTGTCTATAGGAAGAGGAAGAGTCAAATTCTGGAACTTTTGATATCAAGCTATTCTATTCCTGACACACAGTTTTTTCTTTCTAAAAGAGTAGAAAGGCAGACAAAGTCTTTTTCTTTTAGCAATTACTGCTTTTGAAGCTATTACCTGCAAATCTAGAGAGACACTAGCCATGGCAAATTGCTCAGAAGGGAGAGCAGGGACAATTTCTGCCATGAGAAATGGGACAACCACATTACTCAACCAAAATTTTAGACATGAGAAAAAAAGAAAGAAATATCCCTAAGGAAAAAAATGGGCACCAACATGAGATAACCTGCCAAGTAGCACCAAGTCAGATAAATTATTGGCTACTGCCAGTGTTCGACAATTGTGGTTCTGCTCGAACAACGAATAATGAAGGCAAGTTAAAATGGATAAGTGGCTTGAGTAAAACAGAAAGAAAAATTGTTTTGAAAAGGGCTCTTCAATGAATGCTATAGGGAGGGCTCTGGTTAGGTGTTTTATTTTTAGTTGTTTTTTGCTTTTGGGAGGTTTTTGGGTTGGCTTTTTGGCGGGGCACAGTGTGTTTTGGATTTTGTTCGTTTGTTTCCCTATAAAATATCCTGAATGGCATATCCTGAAAGATTTTGAAGGGAAGGGAAGCTGAAGAGGGACTCTTCACCAGGAACTGTAGTCATAGGACAGGTAGCAATGGTTACAAATTTAAAGAGGGGAAATTTAGGTTAGATATTAAAATGAAGAAAAGCCTTTCCATGAAACAAGAAAACAATATTTTCAAGGGAAGAAATAAAGAAAGATTAAAAAGTTCTAGTAAGTTTTTAGATCTATAACCACTGAAAAAACCCTTTATATAGCCTTATAATGAAAAAAACATTTGACTGAAAAAAAATTACACATTTCATTAGTGTATTATATTCTTATTCATCTACAACTTTGAATTAAATAAAAAAGGTTTTATGGAAACAGTTTAATAAAATTTCATTATCCACTATCTAAACTCAACTCCCACTATAATCTGAGAGTCAGAATTTTATTTTTTTATTGATTTGAGTAGAATTTCTATTAAGAAAATACAATGCATTCATGAATAGTTAAATCTGCAAAATCATTAAGAAACCTCTTAAAATTACTATTTTGCCAGGCGTTCTTTAGTCTGCAATCTGAGGAACAGAACTTTCTTAATAGCACTTCAGTTTTAGTAAAGAGGAAGAATGGGAACACATTCAACCACTGTTGTGAAAATCGCCTATCACAGCTGAGAAATAGCCAAGGCACTATGCTACTCTCTTTGTATTTCAAAAGCTTGCATGTTTTTCCATAAGTACGTGTCTTGGGGTGACTCCATCATGTCTATCCCCTATCACGGCTTTATGCCAAACACTTAATTTTGTGNGGTTGAAATCTGGTTTTCCCTCAGAGGATATATTGCTAGATTTTGGCCAAACCGGCACAGTACCATTGAAAAACTTGTATTGAGGAAGGAAATGTGACTAATAATGAATAGGTACATCAGAGATGTAGATTTAGGATAAAGTTATTTATTACAATTACAAAGATCATGATGCAAAGTTCAAATCCTTAATTCTGTATTCATTGGTGAATGGTTTATTTTACACAATTCAGAGATTCTGAAAGTATGGTGGAGTCATTTATTTATTCTGATTCTCAAATTGAGTTAATGTACAACAGTGTCTATATGCAAATCGATAATAGCATTTTTACCCTGAAAATTATCTGAAGGTAGTGATTCAACAGGACAAAAATGTTAATTATTTGGTCTTACTGTGTTCTTATGTTTTCTATATCCTCTGAAATATAACATTGCATTACAATGTTATTTTGAAACTCACGAGTCTGCCCCTTGGTATCCGAGAAGATCAAAACAGCGAATGCGTAACTGTAAAAAAATCTGCTCTGATTATGACACCTTTTGATTAGATTCATGCTATTATTTCTGGCCTGGGAGCTTCATTCAGGCATTTTGAGTCACCTGCTTAAAAAAGAGAGATCAGAAATTATAAAGATGCGGTGTGTACAAAGCTGAGGGGGACATCTCTCTGAGCAACCTGGTCTAGTGAAAGGTGTCCCTGCCCAAGGCAGGGGGTTGGAAAAAGATGATATTTAAGGTCTCTTCCAACCCAAACCTTTCAACAATTCTATGATCTAATCCACTTAGACACACAGCTTTTAATTCTGGGTTAACAGGACTGGAACAATGCAGTTTCTCCAGATGAAGTAAATGATAGCTGAAGCTACAGAACACTTAATTAAATATCCAACTCAATGCTTCCCCTGAAGGAGGGAGAATAATTCTCAGAGATTTTTAGTATGCTAGGGAAATGCAACTCTTAGCAAAATTATCAAAAGCATACTAACCTGACCCATTTCACTAAAATAACTTTTTTAATAACTAACAAGAATAAAGCATGAAACAGACCTGATCCAAAAGAAGGGCTCACTTTATTAGATTATGCTTCAAACCTCACTTAGGAAGGATGATTTTTCACTGAATTTAAAATATTGAGATCATAATTGACATAGCAAATAATATTCACAAAAGACCACATTATCCAGCTACTCTCAGAAGACCCAGTCATCCACTTTTACTGGGTTATTGCTATGCCACAGTAAAAAATCTCAGTAAGATTACGAAGAATAGATGCAACATTAATGGTGGCATCCTTTGTCTTTACATACAAAGTGAGGCCATGCATATTGTGACTATAGATGACATTTACTATTGGCATTTTGAATAGAAAATATGAGGATGAAAGTGACAGGAGGAACTAAATGAAGAATCCACTAATCAGAAAATTGCAAAAGAGAAAATGCAAAGCTCTATTCAGTCTACTTGAGAAGGTATATGAATATGTATATATCTATATTTATATGTGAGCTAGTAAAAGAGGTTGCATGACGTATGTTCCATGTATTTGGTGAAAATCAGACCATTTAACAGCTTTTTCTTTATTGTCTAATCCCTCAGGATAGAGGGACCTGGCTTGATGCAGTTGTGTACACATCTAATCATAGCCAATATCTGGATTCTTTTTCTTTCTTGAGCTGATGGGAGATATTTTAATGCAATTTAACCTGCTTAAAGAGTATTGTGTTTGTCATGATTACAAACTATTTTTTCTGCTACACTATACTTTCAATATTGTCAAATTGATAGCAGTGCAGTCAAATGAATATCCATTTAGGAGTACTGGTGACTGCAGATAAGATATTATCTATTGCAGCCTACCCTGAAATGCCATGATAGTGCCATGGCTTTAGACAACATTCTAAATGAGTATTTCTTAGATGTCTACTAAATTAAACAGGGGGATAAACAGAAAATGACATAAAATGGGATAAGAACATAAATCTAAGTTTTATAAACCAGTTAACTGAAAATCAGATGTAGAGAACATAACTGATTTTATTGACAAGACAAAAAGAAGCAGCTTGTTAATGAAATCTGTAGAAGGCACAAAGTCAGGTGCATCGACACTAAAGAGGATTAGAATGTCATGCTGGAAGAACCTGAAGATTTCAAGGAAGGGAACAAAATAGATAACATTTAGCAGTACAAAGTACCATATTACACAGTTTAATAAGATTTCTGAATTCATGCTAAAAACCTCAACAGAAATTATGGGAAGAGGAGCAGTTCTTGCATACTGAACATGGTATGGTGCAATCTTGAACTGCTTCTGAATGCAGCACTGACATTTTTCTATCTAGCAAGGCATTGCTCAGTAAGAGAGGAGTGTTCATAGTTAAACAAGACCTCTACAACATGATAGCATAAATCTGTTACTGGTCATCCACACTCAGGACAAATCACTCCAGACCTGGACTTTTCCAACTAACTGCAAAATTTTATGATGAGAAGAAAGGGCGATCTACCTCCTTGGATAGGGAGCAGAAGAACTTAGCTTCATAAACACAGTGATACGGTGCTGGAGAAGGAGTGCAAATACAATTGTGGAAGCAAGGAGGAGACCAACAATAGAAAAGGAAAAGCTTGTTAAACCAAAGAGCAAAAAAGAAAGGCTATAAACTGCCTTGAATTCATTCTAAATTAGAAAGAAGCTTCCAACTAACAAAAAGAGAAGGCTCTGGTAGAATCTTTAAAAGTAGCAATGGGACAAATGTTTACAAAATTGTCCCCCTTAATAATAATTAAAGTTTGCAAAACATATGGAAAACATTCTCTAATTTTGTTGATTTTCACAAAAAAGGGATAGGAAAAATAGTCTCAAGCTTCCCCTTGACTACCAAAATACAGAATGTGCATTTTTATCCTCTCTACAAATTCATGTTTTTCTATTGTAATAGTGTTACGTCAATTGTCTATTTAAGAGGGGGAAAAAAAGACTAAAGTAAATGCTTAAAATTATGCAGCCTAAAATTATTTATAGAGCAAATCTTTTTAATCAGCTGTACATCAACTGAATATCTGCTTCAGAATAGCAACAGCACTAAAGAGAGTTCTTGAAGATGCTGTTTAAAACTTTTGTATTTATGAGACTCCTTTTGCTATACCAGCTGAAACTATTCCTTCAGCTCCAAGAATACAGTGATATTTCTCAGATCAGTTACCAAAAGAGACAAGTACATTACTTTTACAGATTTTATTGCTTTTTAGGAGCTTATTCTCAGCAATCTGGGTTTGCCATATAATGATGTAGCAGACTTACAGTCTTTCTTCTAAAGGTATTCATACCACCATTATTCTCCAACAAAACCCGGAAGAATTACACAGTAGATAAATAATTAAAGAATTTTCGTGTTTGCCTATTCCACGTATAAAAAATTCTTTTCTTTTCTTTTTTTTTAACAAAAAAATATTTTAAGGAGGGTAAGAAAACATCTTACAAAAAGTACTGTGACTTGGTAGATTTACTTACATCAGGTAGTAAACTGGTCTCCAATGACCACAGACTTATCCTGTCTATACAAAAAGGATTTTAGTATGTATATTTTAGCCAACTCCTGCAAAGGCAAACAAAATTTATGGCTTGAAGCTTCCCTTGAATGTTTATTATTATATTACAAGTTCTTCCAGACATTATTTTCTGACATATCTGCAAATATAAAAGGATTTAGGTGTTTCCTTTTCTGAGCTTTCAAACTGCTATTTCCCAGGAGTTTAGTGATAATTTATAAATGGCAGCATTGTAAAGGTAGAAGGTAATTTCCCCTAAGAACCAGCTAATTTATAGCTTTCTACACACGAATGACCCACGCAAGGTGGCCGTTGCTTCATTAAATCTTTTACACCTGCTCCTTCCATCTCGTGAGAAAAAATAAATAGAAGGTGCAATTCACTCACACTACATTCACTCCTGAAGGCATTGGGGAAAAAAAAGGCTGTCTTGGTACTTTCTGCCATAAAGTGTAACTAATTCTGTAAATGTGAGCGAAACACAATTGAAAGTAGCACGGCAAATAGATTGATATTACCAGTGGGTCACTGACATGGAGAGGAAAATCTGAATTGTTCCCTGGCGTAATGCTACTGGAATTGATTTACACCAGGGATGCATTTGGCATGAAGACTTTGAAAGCACATTTTTGAAAAGGAACTTCTATTTGCACTGTGGGGTTTCCATTCTCATTTTATACTTTCCTATAAGTCACTTCAAGTAGCACAGAGAATCCATTTCAAAAAATAAAGATGTACAAATGTACTTTCAGTTTCTTCCTCACCAAGCCAAAGAAAAAGCTACATTTCATGTAAAACAATAGAGTGACAAGAAGGAAGTTTGGGGTTAGAGAAATGGACACCTTCTAACCCATTTCCCTGATTAAACAGGGTGAACCAGTGAACAACAATTATATGAAATAACAATAGGTTTGCTTTTTTAAATTATTCATAATAAAAGTGTGAAATTTGTTATGTAAGATATTGAGTCTTTGTTAGATTGAAAATGTAAAACCATACATAGATCATTAAAAGCACATTAAATACATTTTCTTTAAAGCAAGAACATACATCCTGTATTTTTCAGAAATAAAAATATCAATAGGCTTTTAGAAGAAACTGACTTTAAGTGCTTCATAAATTTCTGCTCTTCATGTGGTGGATTTCTAAAATCACATTTGTCAATATCCTCTATCAACTTCATATTTTTACTGCGTTTTTTACCACATTACCCTTTTTTCTATAAGACACACAGCTCTTTTTACAGAAGAGCACCATAGTATGTCGGTTTGGCACTGCTTTGTTTTAAGAGACTTGTGTATTTTTCCTAAACAGAATCCTGCTTTTGTTTATCTTGTTGGATCCGTTTTTTTGTTTNNNNTGTTTTTTCTTTTTTTTTTTTTTTTTTTTTTTTTTTTTTTTTTTTTTTTTTTAATTTTTACATGTCAGCAGGTCTCAGTAGGACATTAGAAGAAAAAAAAATTACTTTTTTTTCCCCAATTTAAAAAAAAAATGACCATTGGGGCAGTTGTATAAATCTGAAAAAACTTTTTAAAAAGTTGTTTAGCTGTCTGATCATTTTTGTATGCTTTTTTGTAGATTCTTTGTCAAAACATTCAATAATTACAACTCAGAATTAGGACAGTCACAATCCCTGGTAGAAAAGTCATGGAAGCCTAGTAGGAGGAATTTTAAGTTAGAAGCAGGAGAGAAAATAATCTAATTCTTTGTGTTCAAAGGATTAGAACCCTCAGGATATACATGAGTCAAATACATTTCACAGTATTTAAAAACCTTACTGAATCTATCTCAACAAGGTACAACTTTATATTTTGGCTGCACATCCGTGCTGCACATCCGTGTTGCAGATCAAGTATCAGATAAATGGTGAGTCTAAAGCAACATTTTGGAGAGGATTTATTATTCTACTAGCTTTACTTCATGGCAAAGCACATGGCAAAAACCCTCTCAAAAATTACCCAAAGTTGTTTCCTCAGTCACAGTAGAATTTTACATTGTTTGATTATTCTCTGTTAATAATAATAAACTGATTCAAAAGAGTAGAGAAATCTTATTAGTTTGATCCTGACACTTTCATAAAACATTGTCAAATATATTTTCCTGTCTCTGTCAGAGCAAAGCCCCTTTCTGAAGTTCTTGTAAGACTTGCAGGTTTTATTCAGAGCCCAATCGCAACGATATTGGAGCAGCACAGTTAAGGATACCTGCTTATCTACATAACAGCTCCTCTGTTGGAGGCTCCTTCTCTGATCCCAGCACTACCTCCTACACCAAAAAATATGCAGCCTTGGAGGTGGGCAGACATTGTTTGCAGAGCTCCTTTATAATGACGAAATATTGATAATATCTGCTCTAGTCAAATCTGCCTGCAAGAAATATTTCTCTCTCCTGTGGAATGTCTCAGCTCCTGCCCCTTCCTCTGCAGCAGTCACAGCTGGCATCTGGCATGATAAGAAGCACAAGCTCACTGACCATACGAACTCCCTCTGCCAGTAGGTCTCTGATAAGAGAATTTGGCACAAACCCTGGTCTAAATCAAACCCATTATTTTGAACTACTGCTGCATAGCTCCAATGGTCTTTATTGAAATATAGTAAAATGAAGCCTTTATGTTCTCCCCCAGATTGCACGTTCACAAATTATCCCAAGTCCAACTTTGCCTAGGTTACTGTTTTCCCAGCAGAAATAAGCCTTTTTCAATAAGATTTCCAACAATAGTGCTTCCTAAGCCTGGTCATATTTTTCTCTAAATATAGAAAAAACTAATTAATCTTAGCAAGCTACATTTCTAGGTTTCTTAGTAATATTAAAAGAAAATTAAGTGTGTGATATGCTCTTGCTCAGTCTCAAAGGTAGACTAAATGTTTAACTTTGGATAGCATGCTTTTTATCTAAGCTAACCACAAAGCAGATAAATTCCTTTCTTTAAAAAATTCTGCTGTATTAAAAAGAAAACAGAAACATTGTTGCTGGAAAGGGATTTTATTCTCTTTGACTTCTAAAAAATTTCCCTGAAAGGGTTTTCGGATAACGTTACTCTCTTTAGAACAATGAATCACCGTTTAATCGAGGAGGGACATTAGTGATAGGAAAGAGAGGACTCAGCTCACACTTTAAAATGTTTATATTGTTTGTTCCAACTTCAGGGGCCAAAAGGCATTGACAATGCTTTATTTTGTTTTCTATCACCCACCAGACCTCCTCTAGAGGGAGAGTTTATATCTGCAATGATCAGTACGAGGAAGGATCTTTACTTACCTGCCAATGACATTTATTTTCCCAGCTGGCTGGAGACTGCAGAGTTTAGCTATTGAGGTCGGGTGCCTAAACTGGTCTGGAAAGAGAGAAAATACTGTTAGTTGTGATAGTCTTAGGCTGGAATTGACACTCTGTTAAAGCTTGAATTTTAAAAGAAATGGTGGGAATTGTGATGGAGCCACTGCAAGTTTTCAAAAGGTAACATTTCAACTACAGAACAGAGGTACAACAGTTCAGGGAATGTACTGCCAAGAACCTGCATTTTTACAGAATGATAATTTAAAGAAAAATATTTCAAACAACTAGGTGGACTATGATGAAGTATCTGATAATTAATTGATGAGATCATAGATAAAAAATATCAATAGAATAACCTCTGCCAGAACATGAAAGGCATCAAAATGCGTGATCATCTTGTCAGAAAAATATCTTGATGGAGTTTTTCAGAAACCCCTAATGCTCCTAACTTTATAGACATCTAACACCATTCAGAAAGGCTGTAAGATGTACCCCATTGCAATTTTCATTAAAGTCTCTTTTTGTATCCATTAAGGCCCTGAAATCTGATACCAAAGGCCTGTAACAAAAGCAATAGGGCCTGTCACTGTCAAGGTTAACTTCAGAAAAATAACCTGTTACAGAAAGAATGTGAGAGAATAAATATCCAACTAAATACTGTTCAAAGGATACTTCACAAATTAAGAGAAACTTGAAAAAACTCTACAAGGTCAGTAAAGACAGAGAAATCAGGTAAGCCTTTACAGAGATAAGCTTATTGCCATTCTAACCACCATGTAGATTAGATATTACTATTTTATAAATTTCAAAATATATTAGTCCTACCATAAAAAAATATTGTAATGCTGAGGAGACTGAATTTTCTGAATTAAAATATATTTGCCAGGTTACTGGTTTCAAAGCCCGTAGTTCATTGATCGGGTATTTCTTTCAGCTCAATCAATACAGAGGCCATCCTAGAGTCACTAGAGGAAAGGGTCTGCTCTCAGTTGTCCTATTTCTAAATAGACCCTGAGCCAAAGTCCCAAACAAACAGACTCCACAGGAGGTCCTTAAACAAGACGAGAATCTTATTTTGGGTAAAACATAGATGTGAGAACACTACTGCTTTTTCATTGATTGCCTGTGACTATGGAAGTTGCTTCTGAAATATGTGAGTGTTCTTTAAAATGTCTTTGCTGACTAATTATCTGAGCAACAATTCTCTTACTCTTCCATAGCGTTACTGTCGTGGAGCAGATCCCCATGGGACAGGACACAGGAGCTGAGCAGTCAGAAGGGGCAGGGGCCAGGCCGTGTTCTGCAGCACTGGAGGGCAGGACATACCCACAGATGAGAGCCAGGGACAACCAATAATCCAGATCAAAAGGGAACACAAGGGTAATGAGTGACCCAGTGATCTCTGGGTGTGCCCACTGTGATGAAGAAGGGCTGAGGGAAAGCCAAGCTGCAGATCCCGGGGCTGGGCATAATCACATCTGTAATTGGGATGAACATCAGCTCACCTCCCACACAGCTCAGACAAGAACCAAACACCCCTGAACTGAGCCTCAATAGTCCTCCTTGTCCATGGATGAATGTGGAGGCCCCAGGTGAAGCTGGTTAGGCTCTCTAAGGCTTACTAGTGCACTTAAGGACCTGAAAATTATTTTCTTTCCCTACCACTTCTTTTCTTAATGTTTCAAACCTTAAAACAATATTTGAATATTCTTGGATATAACACCGTGTTATCTAGACATTTGTATAGATCCAACATATGACTTGATTTCATTTCAGTGAGAAGTCTCTGAAGAAACAACATGTTTCAGCTTATGAGGTCTTAAAAAAGTGGCTCACAGTAGGAGCTCCATGTAGCAGATGGCTTTCTAAAGGGCGAGATAAATCCAAATAACTTTTATATCTCTCGGTATTTTAACCAATGAGACCATAAAATGGAAATTGAAATCAACTTTTATGTTATTGGTTAATTTTCTACTGATACCATGCTCTTCTGTGAATTTCACCCATCATTCAAAAAGACTGTTTGTAAGTGTCTTAACTGGATAGGTTTTAACAGACATTTTTAAGTCTTAATTTTTAATGCATGTTTTCTCTTAATGCAATTCAAAATTATATAAAACCAATCAGTGCCTTTTAGTATTATCTGATCTAATTTCCTTTAATTACACTTGTGCAATCATTGCTAAATTTAGGCCATGAATGTAAGTAAAAATGAACTGTAATAACTTGTCAATCTTACATTATCAGCTGTAATATAGATATGTGTGTAGCCACCAGAATTGGTTAAAAAGGTGCTCAGGGTAGAGGGATTTTATTTCAATTCCATTTGAACTTCATTACAACAAAACAAACAGAATGTCTTTAGAATATAACTGTCATCTTCACCTAAATTTTAGTCTATTTCCTGATGGAATAACGCAAAATTAACAGATCTTTATAGCATTTTGTTTATGAATGTAAAATCGTATACACATATGCAGTTTCACAAATACATACACATGTATGCTCAATTAAACACAATCAGGTTTAAAACCAAATTACTCTTTACAAAGCCTATTTTCTTAGCCTTCTTAGCTGTCCACCACCAAAATTCTGTACTATAACAAAAATCCTTTGTGCCTATTTTATTCATGTGAGTATTTTTATGCAGTTCATACTTTTACATTATGCCTTTGTGTTTCTGTAAAGCTTTGATATGCAAAGAATAAACTGCATGACATTTCTGATGTCCAGCCATAAATCCCCATAGGTTTCTTAAGAATTTCTGTCTAAAGGAATGATGTGATGGATGGAACTCATAGTAAAGTGTGGTGCTCTTTTTTATTTTAAGTAAAGAATTGAATATTTATTTCCTGCTTAAATGCCTTTATTAGTGCGTTTGTTTCCACATGGTGTCTGGGATTTATATCTCTTCCCTCAGTGCCTTATAGTATTCAAATATTTGGGTATAGAGTGTTTTAATATATAAAACTTAATAGAAATGTTATCCAATGCAAAATACATGAAATAACTCACAATTTATATATTCATAAATGCAAATCTGTTGACTTTGTTAGCTAAATTACACAGAAAATTCATTACCGCAGCATGTGATGTCTTAGTTAGATTCAGCAACTGTCAGGGTAGGTATTTCTTACCTCTAAGAGGGCTAAAATGACTCAAAGTATGCGGGATTGTATTATTCTGTACACAGCAGGACTGAGATGGAGAACTAAAATTCTCTTAACTTTCCAGAGTAAGCAATACTTAAGAAGTTTTTAGCTCCTAGTGCCTTTTATATTTTAGAGACCAATGCAATTATGTACATTTTTGCTTTGATATTTAGGTACTCCAGAACAGAAATACGTATGAATACTCATGACTTGCTAATGTCAATTACCAGCTGGAAAACGTGAGAAGTTATTGCAGGGCTTTGTTAAAGAAGTTAAATAGGGAGAATAACAGAAATTTGTCTAGATCCTATTTCTTTCATTTTTTATACAAGAAACCAACACACTGATATTCAGAGTTCCTGAACATGTAATTCTTATCAGGTTTGTTCAGGCTTGTTGCCTTTGAAGACCAGACATTATCTGTAGAACGCAAAGAGACAGAATTACTGGAAGCTTGGAAGGCCTACATGAACTTAGTGTCATGTAAACAAAAAGCATCGCAGTGTCACAGTAACAGTTATCTGTAGGATTTCTGAAAGATATGAACAACCAAAAAACAAGTGGATTAATAAACGAGTTAAAGTTTAATTACTATATAATAAAAAGATTTTTACAGATTTGATTATATAATCACTTCAGTCTTGATTAGATTTTTGTATAGATTGTACTATATTAATCAGAATGAGACTGTTCAGAAAAGAATTACAGTTTGTTAATTTTACAAATTAGATATACTTCATAATTTAATATGCATAAGGATCATCACTGTATACTGAGACTCTTGAAAACAGAGGATTACAAGATCAATCATTTTAAGAGTTTACAGAAGATATTTGAGAAAGCTAATATAAAAGGAATGCTTCATTTAACTGGAGGAGAGAAGGGAGTTTTGGTGCATATGTGACTTCGTACAACAAGTCTAACCCAGTAGGACAGTGATACCCTTAAAAACTTCCGTTCAACATCAGTCTTATTGGCATAATAGATTATTTACAGAAATAAAACATATATAGATTATAGGTCATAGCACCACAAAATGAAGAAAAATATTTTGTATACAAATGTCCACTGTCCAGACATAACAGGCAATTTTTCTGCTGCTGTTTCAAAGCTATTCTCTTATTACAGGAAGAGCTCTCTTTGCAGCATTCGTAGTACTAACCATATTTGAAGATTGGTATTTTCTGTCTAGCAAAAAAAACCCCAAACATGTGGGTACAGTGAGTGAGAGTTTCTTGTAGGAATTTACTCAGGCTTTTATTCTTGCCCATAAACCCCTGAGAAAGGGGATCCTTCCTTTGACAGTTTAATTTAAGTTTTTGCATAGCCTCTAAAACAATCAGTCAAAGATGCCTTTTGTTGTACTTTGAAATGGAAAATTGGATATATAACCACCTATTAACCTTTACAAACTGAAGAAAGGTGGTTATTGCTGCTTATTTTCCTGCTCTTTCACAAAAGGTACTGAAAAGCGGTCTTAGGGTAATTGTTCTCAGAGGAGCAGATTCTGAATTTATTGTCCTTCCATTGAAAACAAAAGGTTTGTTGACTTATTGGAAAAAAAAGTCATAAGGCTTCTTAAGAGATGAGCCTGCTGCCAGTTTTATGTAAAACCAAACCACTGACATTAAAATGCATGCTGAGAATTGATTGGAAGTAACCAGTTTTAGGCAAACATAGATTCTGAAAAATTACTGTACTGATTAGTGATAACAGAACTATTGATAAAAAGACAATTATTAAAAGTCCTAACATCAACCTATGTTCATTTGCCCCTGGTGGAGCATTCACTTGTGGCTGATCTAGTTCACAGATGAACTTCAAGTCATCTTCAAGACCGCACTGTCTTTTTGAATCTTTGAACACAATGTTTGGTACCATGAATGTTATTACAGGAGGGGTAGAGAGCTGTTGGAGCAAGTCCAGAGGAGGACAGGAAGATGATCAGAGGGATGGAGCACCTCTCCTATGAGGAAAGACTAAGAGAATTGGGATTGTTCAGTCTGGAATAGAGAAGGTGTTGGGGGGACTTCACTGCAGCCTTCCAGTACCTGAAGGAAGCCAACAAGAAAGGGCCTGGAGTCACAGGACAAGGGGGAATGGCTTCAACCTGACAGAGAGTAGGTTTAGATTAGGAAAAAGCTCTTCGCTGTGAGGATGGTGAGGCCCTGGCACAGGTTGCCCAGGGAACCTGTGGCTGCTCCATCCTTGGAAGAGTTCAAGGCCAGGTTGGACGGAGCTCTGAGCAACCTGGAACAGTGGAAGGTGTCCCTGGCCATGGCATGGGGATGGAACTGGGTGATCTTTAAGGTCCCTCCCAACCTAGGCCATTCTATGATTCTATGATATATCAAAAGAGCAATGTAGAAACTCAGAGTCATAAAATAGACGAGAGACTTCCATGCAAAATTTTTAATGGAAAAAAAACCTGAAGATGGATCTAGAGGATAGAAAAGAGGCCAAGGCAAAGATAAATACAAACTTTACTTTAATGAAAATTCAAGAGCTTCAGTTTTGATGAGGAAATGCACAGTGTAATGAAAAGTGACAGCAAATCCAGTGATATTAGGATATGAACAGATAATATTTCCTTTTTCTTGCATGCATGTACAAAAGGGGAAAACAAATAAAAGAATCTTATAAGACACAAATTGTTATCAGCAAATCATATAGTACAATGAAACTTTAAAATAGGGTCCATAAGAAGTAAATGAACTCTGTTCAACACATTTACAGTGGAAAACACAACAGGAGTGGGTGTAAGGCCAGTTAGCGTTAGCTAACTCATTAGAGTAAGAAGAGAAAGATAACTTCACTGTAAATCTCCACTGAATGACTGAGGTCCGCTCACCGGATTATTTAGCTGGAAAAAATCACCACTATTTTCTGTAGATATTTTATAAAAGTATTAAAAATACTTATAATATTGAACCTTGCAGAGCTAAAGGAAAAATGGAAACCTGTAGGGCTGGTTTCCCAGCTACAGAAGCTGGGAAGCTACAGAAGTTTGTACTTAAGAGTATGCAAGAGAATAAGGGTATCTTCACTATTCAAGTAGGAATAAACTCACATAATTTTATGAATATTTTTTCCATCCTCAATATTACTTGTCTTGACCAAACAAGCAAAGTGGAATGTGCTGCTGATTTGTGAGAGAACCTCCCAACAGATTGCCCTAAATTTCTGTAAAGCTTTATATCTTGGATAGCAAAATTACTTCAAATTTCTGGTTGCTAATTTGCACCTCATGCCATTTTGTTATTAGTTTGATGTATCAGAGAATTTTACAGAAACTTTCCTGCTTTCCATTATGACTTTCTTGTCAAGCCTATGTTTTAGTATCACCACCCTGTCAGTTTTGTCCATTTCTTTTTCTAAATACTTTTAGAGCATTACATGGGAAACTCTTTACAGTTGGCAGGTTAACTAGTACAAACTACATCTGCTGACCTTACTCATGCTCACTATAACCTATTATTTTAATGAAATGCTATTTAGTGCAGGTGTCAATATGTAGCCTACATATGTTTTGAAGACAGATTTTTAACTTATGTCAAATACTTTCTATGGTGTGCAGCTTTGCAATAGCAAAGGGTATACAGTGTCTCCTAGAAGTTAGTCCCTAATAATGTAAATGTGTGGCTGTGTTTTCTAAAACTCTGTGTGTGTGTGTGTGTATGTGTGTGTGTGTGTGTACGTAGTCTGTACAAAACTAACATTAGAAAAATAAACTGTCTATACTGTCCCTCGAAGCTGTCATTTAGAAGTTATTCATCATCAAACAGATTTTGGCCTCTTGAACTCAGAAAAAAGAGATGACTCCAAACACTTTTGAAAAGTCCTATAATTATTTTCATGTTATTTCTATATTATAACCGTCATAACCCTCTCAAACTGATCTGCTGTCAGTTTTCTTTCATCCTTGATTTTTTAGATTACTAACAGTTATGTTATTCTGAGGAAATTTTTTTTTGTTCTGGTTTATAACATGAAACATTCTTTGCCTGGACAGCATTAAAATTACTTTGTGTGTTGTGCACCACATTTATAAATGGAATGGAAATCACATATGACGATACTTACTAAGAGTGACATAAGAGTTGTTTTATTAATGACCGCAATTTTTATTAAGAAGCAACAATAAAAAAATAATTCTAATTAAAATCTTCTTTGCTCTTCTTTGCCCCTTAGGAAAATTAAAGGCATTATCCAGCATGAGAGGGATTCAGAACCTTTGGTCATATACAGAAGACATGACACAGAACAACAACATGGAGCCTTGCATGCAGACATATGAAACCAGGAAATACTAAAGTTAGAAACAAATTATTTTTTGTAAAGTTTCTTTCTATATTGTATTCTTCTATAACACCAGAAAATTAATCTGTTATGTTTAGCTGAATGTATCTGACACAGTTGTTATTCTTGCAGAGAGAGGTAAACGGACATTAATGAATTCAATTCTTTTACTCCAAAACATATGTTGCTCGTGTTTGATCCCTGTCATGAAAGGAGCAGTGCAGAAGGTGTCTATTTCCTCAGAGGGTACTAAAAATTGCTGTGGAAATTTTGTTGAACTGGTTCTCACGTCTGACTGTGGAAGATGGGAAATACACCACAGGTGAACTGACTGCTCCTGTCGGGAACACTTCCATGTTTACCTTTTCTTTGTCCTTAGTTTCTTTTTAGTGTCCCAAAAAGTGCCTGCAATGAAGAACAGATGATCTTAGAAAAAGTGACTCTGTTCCTATTAGCAACAACTGAAAAAAAGACCCAAACCCTCCCCAAGCTTTCTATAACTTTTTGCATTGGTATTTTTCAACGTAAAGCCAATTGAAACGAATGGAATTACTTGTGGACTTTTGGACAGAGATTTTAAATAATACCCAGAAAAATAAACATGGGACCCCCTTGAATTAGAATGTCATACTATAAGAAAAAAAAACTGAAAAAGAAAGGTCTTAAAAATAAACATCCATAAAAAAGCTGAGCTATTATATGAAAACTGATAAAAGATAAAGGTGTTATTTTATTAAGCACAGACAACAAAAAATAGTAGATTATAAAATTAACACTATAAAAATTCAAATGAAGTTAAACTAAATTATTCTCTACTATTTTCTTCAAATATTCTTATTTTTCAAATGATTACTGAAATTCTCCATTAAATTCACAACTAAATGACTATTTGACAGAATTTAACTTTTCTTTTTCTTACCACCTCCTTCCAAGCTAAAGTTCAATTTTATTTTTTGTTTTTCCTCATAAACTCCTCAGTCTTCTATTGTTGCTCTTAGAACTTCATTTAGTATGGGTTTTTTTACTTTATAACAATGATCACACACGGGTGCTGAGTTTTATCATGGCCATTTAAAAAGACCACCGTGCCATTTCACTGTGCAGTTTACCTAAAAAGCAAATCACAGAAAAGCTGATCTTATCTCCAGCCTCTCTCTTTTACCTCTGCTTGCTATGTTGCTGTGCAAATGTTACGTGTTGTTAATTACAAGTCATTTTTGCTCCTTTAACGGTTGTGTTTTCATTGAATACTGGCTAGACAACTCAAAAAATTAGCAAATTAAAGTAATAACACTGCTGTTTAATTACATATCTAATTAAAATAGAAATTAATTTGCACTTTTGAAATTGACTTTGCAAGCCTTAAAAAAAACAAGCAACCCAAAACCAACAGAACAAAACAACCCTCCTGCCAAAACACTTAATTTAAAAAAAAAGCAAAATTATAAACCTCTCCATGACAGAAAAATTCTTTAGTTTTTTCCTGCTTTACACAAAGTCTAAGCAGTACTTTATACTTGCAAACACAAGTCCATACTGGGAGACAGAAATCCATGTAACCACAACAGACTCATAAATGCTTCTTTGGTAGGTTCTTTGCTTCCTTTTCTCCTTTTTCTTGTGAATATCCTAGGGAATCAGCCTTACTTTACTCACATTGCAGGACACAATGCCATTCTGAACTAGATTGGATAACAATGGTCACGTAGAAAAAGCCTTCTTGTTTCAGTTGTGCTGGAAAAAACCACAACAGGGTGGTTGGAATAGATGATTTTAAAGGTCACTTCCAAGCCAAACCACTCTACAATTTTATGTTTAGTGGAGAAGCCAAAGGCAGGGAAATGGAAGTGTTTTGTAACTCTGGCTGAATGGAGATAATTTTCCCCATAGCAGCCCTCACAGTGCTGGGCTTTGTATCTGTAGGTAGAACGCTGTTGAGAACACACAATTTTTTTGGCTGCTGCTGGGCAGTGCTCCCATCAAGGCCAGCATTCCCCCTCACACACACCAGCAGGCTGGGAGTGGGCAAGGTCTTGGGAGGCAACCTAGCCAGGACATCCGGCCAAAACTGGCCAAAGGGATATTCCATACCATATGATGCCTGTTTGGCAATAAAAGCAGACGGAAAGGAGGAGGGCAGAGGGGGACATTTGTTATTTACAATGTTTGCCCTCCAAAACAACTTTGTGTGATGAAGCCCTGCTTCCTGGGAAGTGTCTGGACATTGCCTGCTAACGGAAGGAGAGAATAAAATCTTTTGTCTCCCTTTTCTTCCACGTGTGCATCCTTTCTTTTTACTTTATTAAATTTACTCCTCTTGAGCAATACAGTCTTTTCCATCTTATTTTTCCCCCCATTCCCTCCTGCCAAAGAGGGCAGTGATGGAGTGGCTCGGTGGGCACGGGCTGTCCAGGCAAGCTCAATTGACTACCAGGAGGGATCACGATAGCTCTTGGAGGATAAATCATGGGAAAATAGATGGATTAGGTGATCAAGGAACTGACTGTAAGTGGATATTGGTTAATTCACTCTTGAGGCTGTGCCCTGTGCCTGATCAGTGCAGTCTGTGCTATCCTGTCTTTAAATTTAATTTCTAAGGATTCCCCTGAATGAGAGGCTTTCTATTCTGTGTGTACTGTATGGCAGTGTGGGTGCCACTAACTGGAGCTGGGCTGTGGGACACAGATGCCTGTGCTGCTGACAGCTGGAATGACCAGAGCTGCGTCTGTGTGTTTACCAGTCAGTATCCAGCCAGGTTAGCTGGGGCAAAAGGCAAGTGGCTTAGAAGCAAGCTGTGTGTGTCCCTGGGAAAGAGATAAAGCCTGAAGGAATGAGCTACTAAATGGACAAAGTGTTCCAGGCTGTCTCCAAAGTGGCTATGGAGTCTGGGGATTGATGGAAACCTCTAGGTGTGCCTCTCTGTGCAGGAAGTAACCCGAGACAAGAGGATTCAGGGACAGTCACTGGGTGCACTGAGTGTCTAAGCTGAGTCATGGGAGGAATCCACACTGTGTCTGTGTCCGTGTGTGTCTATTTGCACACAGTGCCTGCACCAGCAGCCAGTTGCACTGCAGGACTCTGGGGGCTTATTTGTTCTGCTGACACCTGTTAGAGGGACTAAGGATGCTGTGTGGACCACGTGTGTTAGTCCAGCTACAGGAGGAAACCCTGTTGTACGTGTGAATATATTTCCCACTACATGAATTTCATCCTGTTCAGACATAGAAAGGCACAGGATGAGGCCATTGGTGCAGTTTGTGCTTGTGCCAAGTGCTGTGTTTTCTCTCTTTGGTCATCTGTGTGGCCAGCCATGTGTACATGTGTGTTTTGTGTGTGTGCCAGGGAGAAACCCTTTATCTGAACTTGAAATGCTCTCTGAAACTGCCTCCTTCCAAGCAACCCAAATTCAAATCTCACCAGTGAGGATACGTTCCTCAGCAGTCTAGAAGTCTAAGAAGGAGTCTCTCTCCCGCTCCTTTCTGTTGCAGATATGCCACCATAAGGGAAATTAATTTTGAAAGTCATCACAAAAACACAGTATGTGTACACAGATACGCAGCCTGCTTGTTAAACACTCATGTGAAACACCTGCATTTTGACTCATGACAATGTTGTGTTCTGCAGGATCTGGTCATTCAATAGTGCCTGTACACTTTTGCTGACATGCTAACTGAAGAAAAATTCTCGGGAAAAAAATCCTTGCAAATTTTTGGTGTCACTTTAACGGACCTGTTTAGAATATAACTGTACGGGCAAGTAAGTTTTTCAGTTTGGCTTGTGAAAATATGGAAAAATCTTGAAACTTGACCAGGGAGGTACCATAGTCTTAGGGGAAGGGTTCCAAATCAAACATTTCTACCACTCTGTCGTGAGAGGCAAAATTAATGACATTTGCAGTAAATTTCTAGTCTTGGTTCAGCTTATTATACCAAAATTCTGTTACAGTCAATAGGTAACAGATCATGGGTTTAGAATCAAGAATATTTTGCTAACACAACTAATGTGTTGCTACTTCCATAATGCAAAGTATCTGAATGCAGAAAAGCCTGAGTAATAAAACAGCTTAAATATTATACAAAAAACCAGCCCCCAACCTACAATCTACCCCTCATGATGAGGTTACTCTTTCAGTGCCCCTTTGGATTTTACAGTCAACACTGAAATCCTCCTCAAGAACGTGGGCCAGGACAGACTGGAGACAAGCCCTGAGGTCTTCACTAGAAGGCGCTGATGCTAGTGATGGGCTGACTTTCTTCTCGGTCCTGGGTTGCCCTGGATTTCTTTTTATACGTTTTCCCATTCTCACCTGCTTCCTTCCCCCTGCTACCAGAGAGGAGAAGAAAGCTGCCATAGACATCCCCCAAATCCTTGGGGGTTGTTTGTCCAGCTAGGCCTGCCTGGGACTGTCAGTCCCTTCCCCACCGGGGCTCACCGGGTTTTGCCCTGGCAGTGGCAAAACCATATTTACAGGTCTATGAACTGCTCTATGTTCAGGTTCTAAGTTAGTTTGAGGCATAAATTGGTTTGTATATCACCTTTCAACTAACATACATCAAAGTTCATACAGCATTGAAATGAATTTGCATTGTTTACCTGTATGTGGCTTTAAAAGATTTTAAATCCTCTCAGAACAGTAAATCTATTTATATAAAAATTATTTAGCCTTCTTTAGAGGTATCAAATGACATGTAAAAGAATGCGAAATTGTTGGAGTTCCTTGAAATTATTTTGGTTTGGGTATTGTACTATATAATAAATTAGCTGCCCATTTTTCTGTGATGATAATAGTACAAGTCAGCTCAGGTTATGTTAACAGGCACATAGAACAATACCAGGGAGACAAATGGAGTCACACTGATTTGGCATTAGAATGTGGGCCAAGTATACAAAAGAAAGATCAGCTGCCAAGAGTTTAGCTCTTTTCTAACAGTGAACATAAAATTTAAAGGGTCAGTAATTGTGTTTTGGTATGCGCACAACATCTGATATAAACCTATTTACCATGTCAAGTTGTAACATCATCTGGTATTAATTACTGTCAGAACTCTGGAATATAGGTATAGCTAATTCTACAAATTTGCAATTTTAGGGAAAATCTGAAGTCTCATATATGTAAATAGAAACATAAGAAACAGTAATACAGTGAGTAAAATTCCTAGAAATATTACTGGTTTAATATATTTGCATTAAAAATACGTTGTCGTGATTTTAAAATTAAGAAAGAAAGATCTTTGTCGGCAGCAGTATTTGGAAAGTCTCACAGAGAGGCATTTGATTTGGCAGGAGACAAATGGACATGAGGATTGTAGTTCTTACTGATCCAAGACAAAGATTTCTGGCTGCAGGCAGAGCAGTCCATCGGTAATTTCACACCATGCTGTGTTTACACATAAATTTCTAGCTTTGCCTCCTTTGACTGTTTTATGAGAATTCTTCCATGTTCTAGCTCACAAATATACATCAAACCAATACACTGAAAAGAGAACAGACTACGCAAACTGATTCTGATATTGCCTTTTATTACTCCAAAGACTAGACACAAATTGTGCAAACACAGGGACTCTTGAAGCTTCCACCATCAGCCAGATGGCTGCATTGCTATTATTCACTCATCTCTCCTAAAGCACATGCGATCGCAGAGGCTCAAAGATTCAATCATTACTCAGGAAATTGTGAATGTCTTGTGGGTGCTTGAGGTTTCTTTGCAGCCTCCCCAAAACAGCTCTAAACATAACCCAGGCTTATGTCAAATCTAAGTAGTAAATTAAATAGTGGAATAGTAATAGGAAAAATATTTGGGCCATCCTAAATGAACCAAAAGTATTTCTCTTACTGAACTACATTACATGCTTATCATGTTAGACGATGAACACACATCTGTGTCAAGGGTGTTATCTCCATTCAAAACCAAATTAATGTATTTTGAATAAAGATGCACTACTACTTCCTATAAATATGATTTCTAAGGGGAGAAAAACACAATTAAAGTCATCAGTGACAACATTACATTTTGTACATTTGATAGGAAGCTGCATTCTGGACTGATAGATTGGCGTGGACTGCATTTATTTCATTTTGCTTTTCTCTGCCTCTGAACCTGTTTCTGAAGGAACTGTCAACATCTGTCTCTGCATTCGGGCCCCCCGTTATCCCTGATAGATGTGAGGAGGCAGGTTCACACACAGAGATAACAGGAGTGGCAGCAGCTCTAAGACCCAGAGCTCACCCAGGATGATGCTGTGAGAATCCAAATTTATTTAACAGCTCCACCACGTGGTTCTGCAGCACCAGGCCTGAAACTCACCCGTAAAAATGATTGAATGGCTAAAAACCACGTTTGTGTTTTGAAACTGATGTCTTACTAACAGAGGAATCGAAGCTACTGCATGTGAGTTGTGAATTTTAAAGGAAAAGTAAAGCCAGTGTCTCCACAGCAGTATGTTGGCTGTTATAAATTTTCAGTAATTACTCACCCATCTTGAAGACTTAGTAATCCTGAACTTCCAATAAGCAATAGATCTTTTTAAAGGTTTCAGGACATTACAGAGAAGGGCTCATAAAGTACTCTGAAAAAGTTTTAGGAATAAATTTATCATCACCAACCCGTTAGCTCTATGCCACATTTTTTGGTTAAAATTATATAGGAGAGTAATAAGAGTAATGCTTTTCTTAAACAATGGCCCCTACTTCAGTAATGTTATTAAGAAGTGGCTTTTTTCAAGTCACAGTATATTTTCTCGAACTGCTTTAAATTACTTTTTTTAGCTTCCTAAGATGATAATCACAAGAAAAGACTAAGTACATATAGCAAATATTAAGTACGTATCTACGAAAATGGAATTACTTTTAAAATGATAGGAAGACCTATTACATTTCACACAGACCTATTACATTCACAGAGAATGGGAAATTTCCAGTTACTCTGTCCCACAGCATAGAATCATAGAATGTCTGGATCCTGGATACAAAGAGGCCTCAGAAATTACTCAGTTCCAATCCCCTACCATGGGCAGGGACACCTTCCACTAGACCAGGTTGCTCAGATCTCCATCCAACATGGCCTTGAACTCTTCCAAGGATGGGAGAGGCACAGGTTCCCTGGGCAACCTGTGCCAGTGCCTCACCACCCTCACACAAAAAAAATTCTTCCTAATATCTGATCTAAACCTACTCTCTTTCAGTTTGAAGCCACTCCCTCTTGTCCTGTCACTCCAGGCCCTTGTAAATAGCCTCTCTCCATCTTTTTTTGTGGGCGCCCTTCAGGTACTAGAAGGACAAAATTTGGTCACCCTGAAGCCTTCTTTGTTCCAGCCTGAACAATTCTAGTTCTCCCAGCATTTGCTCAGAGAGGCAAAGGTGCTCCATCCCTCTGATCACCTTGGTGGCCTCCTCTGGAATGGCTCCAACAGGTCCCTGTCCTTGCTGTGCTGGGATCCCAGAGCTGGATGCAGCACTGCAGTAAGATGTAAGGCAGCAGCAACAACACCATCTCCAAAGAGGGGATAGAAGTGAAGTAGGACATTTCACATCGCTATCTCGAGTTCTGCAGCTTCTGTGCCAGAGCGCGAGGTGTTGCGATCTCTAAAAAGCATCTCCAAAGTGAAACCACTCAGCAGGATCAGCTGCACACACACACACGTGTGCAGGCACGCACGCACAGATAGCTTCAGTCATATGGGTCAATGGCAAAGAGGCAGGAAGGTTCTTAGCATAGATTTCCGCAGGAGCAGTTTATTGCTGCCACACTGTGAATGATCCCAGAGGCAAAGACAAGAACAATGCAAAGCTCAGGTTTAAGTACAGGAGTGGGGCAAATGTCAGAAACCAATGGTCTGAGGGCACAGGGGTGATGGACAGGCGGGACAGGGAATGGGGACCAATGGGGGAGCTCTGGGAGAGTGGCGAGGGGCAGAGGCCAATGGGGGGAACCTCCTATCCAATGGAGTGGAGAAATTTCTGGGATGTGAAACATATAAGGTAGCAAGGGGGCTGGGTGGCCGACAGCCA
>VZRS01011463.1:1395-15183 GCA_013398055.1 Ifrita kowaldi | reverse complement strand
AAAAAAAAAAACCAAAACACTTCCAGGCAAAACTAAAAAAGCAAATCATTGCACATCCAGAAAACAAAGTGTATTACTTACAAAAACAGCAGTGCTGAAGGAAAAAATGGGAATATACAGGTTGCACTGTTCACAGTTTAGTGTCTCATATTTCAAAAGCAAAACATCAATATTAGTAAAAAAAGAAAAAATAAAGAAATCATGATGTCTTAACTTGAGAGGCTGCACTATTACAAGTTAAGCTGTGAACTGGTCAGTTATCAGATGCCCAATAACACAGCAAAACACCAATCATCCAATTTATAACCCAGATGGGACAATTATGCAAAAATGCTTTGAAAATTATATGATTAAAGGTCAAGATAATACATTAAAAGAATCCATATGGGCTTTAGCTCAAGCAGACAACAAGGAATGATTCTTATAAGTCTACAAACAAGCAGCTGAGGTGACCCATGTATCAATTCAAAGTCTACTCACAAACTAAATGTGAAAATGACCTTAGCTTTATGTATCATTAAAAAGTGGATTTTCCCTCCTAACAAACAGTCTGCTGTCAGCTATATCATGTAATACAACATTTAATTTTTTTCCAATGTTTGAGTATGTGAAACTATATGAACTGATGTAAAGTTGGATTTTTAAACAAATTTCTGGCATAAAATGCCCAGTGATGCGGAACTATAACGTCTATTGCAAGAGTGCATAACAGAAATTAGCCTGCTATAAACTGTATATTTGCCTCCACATATACAAACTTATTTCATTTTCAAATTCAAGATTAGTTCTCAACTTATCTCCAGCTTCAAATAAAAGACTGTAGATATATCTTTATTAAAAAGAGACAAAACAAACAAAACAAAATAACTTTCTGCTTGTCCCTCCATCAGAATTCATAATATACTCCAGGAATTAAACTGTGAAGCAGAGTCAAAGGGATTGATGACAATGAGCAGATAGGGGAGAAAAAAACCAAATGAGTAAATATAATGAAAGAATTAAAATGCTTTGTGCCAAAATTGATGATTGTATCAGACAATACTAATGAAATCAGCTGAAGTGCAAAGAAGCACCATAGAAAAATCACACACAGCAGATGGAGTATGTAAGCAAATACTTGGCTTCTGAGAATACTTGTAAAGAATGTGATGCTGGGGTGCTGCAATGTGTCACTGAGGTTATTGAAGGCTGCAGAGGCTTATATGAAACGCTAGACATTTTTAGAAAAAGGATTGGCAAAATACCATTGCCAGTAAAGTACTGGAAAAATGCTACCCTACCCAGAGCTTTTACCTGTCACAAGGGAATTCAGAGATTCTCAAGAACAGAACCATTCAGTGACATAGAATTTCAAAATTAATGGCCAAGAAGGTGTGCAGAGCAGGGAGGCTGCAGTTCCCAATGCAAGGTTTCTAGTCTATGACACACTCTCACACAGTGTGCAAAACACAAACAGGCCCCCACAGCCCAACTGTGAGCCCAGGCAACACTTCCACCGGTGTGCCAGAAATCTCTGGGGCCGGTTGGATGGCTTTCACTCCTGCAAAGTGACTGACTCACCATCTCCTTCAGTGGCTTCAATGACTCAACAAACTTCTTGGGTTTTTGTGGGAAATGAAGTTACAGGGAATTCACAGGTGCAGACAGAGTACATAAACTGCATTGTGCTTGAACAGATAGAAATGGATACATGCTTTGATCTGAGACCTTGGCGAAAGCTGCCTGAGTTAGAAAAGTGAGCTTTGCTTTTACAGCTTAAAGTTTTGCAGTTTTGTAGTTTTGAAATAAGCATGCTTTATAAAAGTAGAAATGTATTTTTAACAAGTAAGAATACGCCTTAGGTAAGAAATGATAGTGATAAGTAAAAGAGTAAAGAATTTTGAGTTTAACAATAAACCCTTTAGTGAAGCTTCTTAGAAAGTTAACATGTAGCAATATAAGCCTGTACCATAGGCCTTAATAGCAACATGTTGATTGGTTAAGAAAATACGCATTGCGGTAAAATCATGTACAATGATGATTGGTACAAATGTGTTAGCAAGCTTTGTGGCATTTGCTTATTGGCTTAAAAAAGTACAGAAGGCTTTGTAGAAAAAAGCATCACTCACTGCTGGTGTAACTGCCCTGGCATCTGCACTTGCTGCGGCTGCTGCTGCTGCTTTTGCTACCTCAGTGGCTGTACTTACTACAGCTGCCTCTGCCATTGCTGCTACTGCCAACCCCTGTCTCATCCTTCAATAAATATGAGACTTTGATTCAACAATAAACCATCTCTGTGACATCTCTCAATCACTCCGAAACCCCCAACAAATCACGAAAAATGGTGACCGAACGTGTGAGGAGCAGAAGAGGACTCTGCTGATTGTTGGGACGCCCGACAGAATGATTTTAAGTGCGATTTGATGAAGCCGGATTCCGCGGACTAGAGGAACCTGAAACAAAGGTGGATTGGACTTCTAGCCACTGCTGAAAGGAAGCAGAACACCCAAGCCTGCTCGACGAGCCTGGAGAGAGTCTGTAAAGGAGCACCTGTTTGAGGAGTACAGGTGAGCTCTGGGGAACATGGGGCAAGAAATGTCCCGGGAACATAGAGATGTCTATGACCGTTTAAAGTCGCTGATACGGTCAAGCCCTCATACCATGCCCGATTCGGAGCTTAAAGATCTTCTCCACTGGGTACAGAAAAATTTTACCGAGGCGGACCTTGCATCAGTTTTTGCCTTGCCTCTGTGGGAATTGGTTGGAGTTAAGCTTTATGACATGATCACTCGCTGCGATTTTTTGGTAGCTAAGCTGCTTCCACCATCTCAGGTGCTTATTGAGAGTTTTAGATCACAGTCTCACCTCACCGCACCCTCGCTGCCTCCCTCAGATTTGCCGCAGCCTCCAGCAGCTCCCTCTGCCCCTCCGCCATTACCACCAGCCTCTACCTGCTCCCAAACCCACGAAGGAAAGGGAACAGCAACAGGGATCCAGAATCTCCGGAACCTATGTGCAAGTTGTGACAGAGCAAGACCTAGCAATCGGTTTCAGTCTTAAGAAAGATATTGATCCGCTAGACTCAGGTCCAGTTAATTCAGAATGTGAACCCAGTAAAGCGGCGGTCTATCCCGTAACAGATTGGGTGGCAGAAAGACGCAAAACAATCAAGGAGGGGGATTTCGATATGTTGTGCAATCCGCTTTTTGCTACACCTGTTAGATACAACAGACAGAATCAAAATCTGAGATGGGAGAAAATGGGACATGATGAAATTAAAGATTTACAAAAAGCTATAAAGGACAGTGGACTAAGTTTGCCGTATTTTAAACTATTACTAAAAGGCATGTATGCCACTTTTGATCTAACACTGTTTGATTGCTGTTATGTTTCACATATGATTTTAGCAGCAACACAATTTCTCATGTGGGAATCTAAATGGCGAACGTTCCTTCATAAGGTTTTAGAGAGCTATGCTGGTGGTCGTAATGCAGCGGTCACAATTGCTCATTTGGCTGGCGATCCGCCTCATGACCGAGCAGAGGACCAGGTGGCTGACTTACCAAGAGCCATGCTTGATGATATCAAGGAGGCAGCTTGTAAAGCTCTCTTGCAAATCGAACCAGCAGGGACCCCAGAAAATCTTTATACACAAATATGCCAGGGGGTTTCGGAGCCCTATACCACCTTCATTGATCACTTAACTCAAGCGATCGAGAGGCAATGCAAAGACGATATTGCCCGTCCGCTTTTGCTCCATAGCCTTGCTTTTGCTAATGCCAATGATGATTGCAAGCCAGTCATCCGAGCTTTACCTGGCCCAGAACCTGCTCTACTCCGGATGTTAGAGGCTTGCAGCAAAATTGGCACTCCGCAACATATTGCCACAATACAAGCAGACACCTTGGGGAGAGAATTGAGGAAGCGCTAACCAAAACTCTCACTGCTCTCAATCTAAACAGTAGTAAGGCAGTGATGCAGGCCGAGGTTGTTAATAGCTCCTGTTACCAATGCAGAAAACCTGGACACGTAATAAAAAACTGCCCAGAACCCGTGGGAGATGCTAGGCTACCTAATTGCTGCCCCAAATGTAAGAAAGGAAGGCATTTTGCAAACCAGTGCTGCTCTAAATTTGATGTCGATGGAAATCCCCTGCCTCAGTCGGGAAACTGGAAGGGCAGCGCGCACCACCGCATGATGAAACAAGTAGTGGCAGCCCACCAGAACGGGCGTGATGCATTTGGAGGCCCTTACCACACACCATCAGCAGGATCATCCAACATCTCCCCAGATTACTACCCCCCGGGTCCTACTGCGACTTGGCAACTTCCAAATTAATATTTTTTACACAGGAGTTTCATTACACAATATCTACCGGAGTCACTGGAACATCTGAAGAAAGGCAAAAATTTTTAATTATGGGGAAAGACGCTTATTCTATGATAGGCCTCGTTGTTTTTCAAACTATTGTTGAAGCTAATTGTCATGAAGAATTGACAGTTTTAGCTCAAGCACTGCAACTTCCATTAGTGATTCCCACACGAGCAGAGATCGTCACAGCTGTTGCAATGCCCTCCACGCCTACATACCAGGCCATAAGAACGGAATGTCAGCAAGCTCTGTGTTCAATAAGAAAGTCTACTCCACTGCCTGAAGTCTATTGGACCGAATTCATTGGTCGTGGTCGACCACAGCGAACCTTCCACCTGACACATAACAAGACAATTGAGATCACAGGTCTGCTAGACACAGGTGCAGATGTCACAATCATATCTCACTCGCTTTGGCGGAGTGATTGGAAGTTAGTCATACCTTCACATTCCTTTTCAGGTATTGGTGGAGTTTCAGTGTGCTTGCAGAGTGAATTCATGATTACAGTCAAAGACCATGAAGGAAAAACAGCAGCCATTAGTCCCTTCATTGTGACGAAGCCCATCACAGTCTGGGGAAGGGACTTTCTATCTCAGTGGGGAGCAAGGTTACAAGTGGGGTTTTAATGGGGGCCACCACAGCACTCACCACTCCAAAGCTGTCATGGAAAACCAACGATCCTGTTTGGCTGACACAGTGGCCCCTAGAAGAAAAGAAATTGAGTGCCCTCAAAGAACTGGTAGCTGAACAACTGCAAAAAGGCCACATTAAACCAACAAACAGTCCCTGAAATTCACCTGTATTTGTCATTCACAAAAGAACTTCTGATTCCTGGTGATTGCTTCACAATCTCAGAAAAATTAATGAAGTAATTGAAGATATGGGACCCCTCCAGCCCGGACCTCCTTCCCTTTCGATGATTCCAAGAGACTGGCCTCTTGTCATCACTGATCTAAAAGATTGCTTCTTCAGCATTCCACTTCACCCAGAAGATGCTCCACGGTTTGCATTTTCAGTCCCTAGTGTCAACAGAGAAAAACCTCTACAGAGGTACCATTGAGTAGTTCTCCCTCAAGGAATGAAAAAATTCACCCACAATTTGCCAATGGTTTGTGGCACAAGCCTTGTCTCCAGCTTGGAAGAAAAATCCACAGGCAAAGATTCTTCATTACATGGATGATCTGCTTATTGCAGCACCAACACGGAAAGAAGTAGAAATAGCTCGTGACAGTGTTATCACAGAAGTTCAAAAGGCAGGACTGGAAATTTCTACATCCAAAACACAAGAAACCTCACCATGGAAGTACTTAGGATGGAAGATGACAAAAGAATCAATTAGGCCACAGAAAATACAGCTTCGTGCTAATATCAACACTTCACAAGAATTACAGCAACTTTTAGGAGAAATTAATTGAATCAGACCTACCCTAGGAATTTCCAATGAAGAACTTGCACCACTTTTTGACCTGCTGAAAGGGGACTGTAACATCAAATTTCCCAAAACAATCACACCTGAAGCCCAGAAGACCCTTGAAAAAGTTACCACAGCCCTTCAACAAAGACAAGCACATTGTTGTGCTCCAGAAAAGCCCTTTTTTCTCACAGTGTTAGGAGAAAAACACAACTCTATGGTCTCATATTTCAATGGGACACTTCTCAAAAAGATTCTTTGCTGACAATAGAATGGATTTTTCTACCCTACAGGTCTCCAAAAACAATCCTTACGACACTAGAAATGACATCCACAATCATAATCAAGGCCAGAACAAGATTATTAGCCATAGCAGGCCAAGATTTTGCAGTTATTTACCCACCCTTAAAAAAAGAGTATTTTGATTGGGCATTCCAAAATTCAGAAGACTTACAAATTGCATTGTTAAGTTACTCAGGTGTTTGTTCTATTCACTTTCCAAGTCACAAATTGTTGCAAGCCAAGTGAAGTTTTAGAGAAAAACCCTTGCTAAGTGAAGTGCCTTTAGATGCAATGACACTATTTACTGATGGTTCAGGGAAAACACACAAGTCAGTAATAGTGTGGCAAAACCAAAGAACTAATGAATGGAAATCAGATGTCCAAACAGTACAAGGGTCCCCTCAGATTGTCTAATTAGCAGCAGTTGTTAGACCATTTCAGCTTTTTCAGGAACCTTTCAATTTACATACAGATTCAGCTTATGTTGCTAGGATTGTTGAAAGAATTGAAGGTTCAGTTTTAAGAGATGTTAATAATGACAATTTGTATTGTTATCTCACATGTGTTTATCAAATTTTGCAAAACAGAACTAATCAATATTTTATTTCTCACATTAGGGCTCATTCTTCCAGGATTTTTGGCAGAAGGAAACGCGAGAGCAGATAATCTAACAATGGTTGTTACAAATACCCTGCCCAACATCTTTGAACAGGCAAAAATTAGCCACGCCTTTTTTCATCAAAATGCACAAGCCCTCATGCAAATGTTTCGCATTTCCAAAGATCAGGCAAGAGCAATTGTAAATGCCTGCCCTGATTGTCAACTGGTGCAACCCCCTGTTTCCACAGGAGCAGTTAACCCACGAGGGTTGCAGAGCTTACAATTATGGCAAACAGACATCACCAAACACCCATCTTTTGGAAAGTTTATTAATGTGTCAGTGGACACTTTCTCAGGCGCAGTTTTTGCTTCAGTACATGCAGGAGAAACAGCTACTCATGCTTGTCAGCATTTTTTGCAAGCATTTGCCTCATTTGGCGTTCCCCAAGAAATAAAAACAGACAATGGTCCCGCATACACAGCTCAAAAATTGGCGACATTTCTAATGGATTGCGGTGTTCACCACAATTTTGGTATTCCCTACTCTCCCACAAGTCAAGCCATTACTGAAAGAACACATCACACTTTGAAATGTATTCTAGATCAATAGAGGGGGGGGGAGCAGGGCAAGCAACACCACAGATGCATTTAAGTAGAGCCTTACATGTATACAACTTTTTAAACAGTTCTTTTGCAGAGCCAAACCTGCCAATTTTTAGGCATTTTTCCAATAGTACTCAAGCAAAATTAAAAGAGAATCCTCCAGTTTTAATTAGAAACCCCAAAGCAGGACAAATTGAAGGTCCATATCCTCTAATAACAGGGGGCAAAGGGTATGCTTGTGTCTCTACAGGTGCAGGACCTAAGTGGGTTCCAGCAAAGAACGTGAAACCATACCACGTGAAACAGCAAGAGCCTGATGAGCACACAAAGCGAGGGGCCCGCTCAACCTTCCACTACCGAGCAGCCTTCCACGTCTGCCTCTGAGTCTCCTGTCCGTGCTGACACCCAAGAACAACCTGCAACCACAGAACCTCGAAGACCAAGAGGAAGACCCAAAGGAAGCAAGAACAAGAACCCCTCTAAAGCAGCTCAGAAAAAACTAGAGCCCACCGGTGAAAAGCGACCTAGGGGCAGGCCCAGAAAGTGGCTGCTACCTAACTAGGCTGCGAGTTTTGCAGAGACTGTAGTACATGTGTAGAAAACAGTTACAATGAGAAAAATGAAATTGAGTTGGATGATATGCTTGTGCTTTTTTGCTTTGCTTGCTTTTAGTGATGCAGGAATACTTGTTGACCAACCCAAGACAAATGTTTGGGTGACTTTAGCTGATGCATCAGGTCTAGATACCATATGTCTATTGACTACAACCCCAGAAAAACTGTTTTCAACTTGCTTAGTTGGCATGCCAGTAGATGCTTGGCCAATTCTGAAAAAACTTAAGGCAATGCAAGGTGCTCTCACTTGGACCCCAGTAGACAAGTGGGATTGGTGGACTCCTCACCTTCCCAAAGCATCCTTTGAACCAGAAGAATTAGAGCTTCTTGGTTCAGTGAAGGTAGATTTCTGTGTCAACTTCAACTATACAGGAAAAGATCAGTCAGCAGTCAAAGATGTTCCTCCATATCACCCTGTTGTTAAAAATCAGTCATTTTGGTGTAACTACACTTCTTTAACTCCATCTGTATCTAGCACAATTCCTCTTTTACTACCACAAGGAATGTTCTTTGTCTGCGGAGACAGAGCTTGGTCTGCTATCCCGTCGCACATCAAAGGTGGACGATGTAGTTTGGGAAAGCTTACTTTATTCACACCAAGTATAAAAACAATTAGCCAGATTAGATGCAGAGGGAAATATATTTGTCCATCAATATAAACCAGAGCGCAGTGATGATTTTACTTCTTGGGATTTTGGAAAAAGGTTTGCTGCATCATTGTTTCTACCCCAAGCAACCCCTGGACAAGCATTAAAACAATTAGATCGATTAGGGTGTAAACAAGCCAATGCTACCTCCCTTGCATTGAGTGATTTGCTAGCAGATGTTAAAGATACAAGACATGCCACCTTACAAAATAGAGCTGCAATTGACTATCTTTTACTGGTTCATAGACACGGCTGTACAGATTTTGATGGAATGTGTTGCATGAATTTATCCAATCACTCAGAGTCTATTCATAAGAGCATACAGCAGTTAAGAGAAGGCGTGTCCAAAATCAAAGTTGATGATGGCACTTGGCTAGATGATTTGTTTGATGGATGGGGTTTAGCATCCTGGTTAAAAGAGCTTTTGAAAGTAAGTCTATACTTGCTTATTGTTATTGTTGTATTAATAATGGCTCCTTGCTTGTTTCAGTGCATGTGATGAACGGTTGACAAAGCTGTCAAGGGAATTTTTGTGGTTCAACAGAGGGAGGGAGATGTAGGAAATGAAGTTACAGGGAATTCGCAGGTGCAGACAGAGTACATAAACTGCATTGTGCTTGAACAGATAGAAATGGATACATGCTTCGATCTGAGACCTTGGCGAAANAATCGTTCTGAAACCCCCCACAAATCCCGACAGATTTTTCCTCCCCAAAACACTTAACATCTGACCAGGATACAGTCACCTTTGTTGGTAATGTCACATCAGCCAATTTCCGGGAACCACAAACATAAGGAAAATGTGAGCAGAGGAGTGTGTGTAAGCAATCTGCTCTCTGTTTTGTGAAAAGAATGAGCTCATTCAATGTCCCAGGGAGACTCTAAAATCACAAGTCAGTATCAACACAGTTTATGTTACTATGCCAAAATTTTCAATTAATGTTTATAAATTTTAGGAGTATAAATTATTTCAAAATACATAAGGTGTTTTTTTCCATTTCCTTGAACGACAGCCCCAGGATGGGTATGTGTGATCAATGTTCCTTGCTGGCAACCAGAAGGATTTTCAGCTCAGGAAAGTCATGATTTACGGAAAAAAATAATTACATAACTAATATGGGAATAAAAAACCCACCAAAGCCCTTAAGTACAGGAAACTGCTTGTGGAAGAGGTATGCAAACCTCTTATTTCACACCCTACGAGTAAGCATTTTACTTTCCAAACTTAATTTTATCCAAATTACAGAGTTTAAATTGCAGCAGTCCCTGACTAGTTGTCCCCTCTTGTCACAGGAATCTCCTTCTTCGCCCATCAGGTCTGACAGTCTGTAGTCTGCTCTTTACTTCAGCCCCCCAGCTCTCTACACTATTTGAAACTTTTTGTCTAGTCAGGCTGTGTTATATCCCAGGACAAGAATGATCTCCCTTTTCCTCGAAGAAGGTCTATCTGGTCAAGTCACCTGAAGAAAAATAAAACAATTGTGAGTAACAGTGGATAAAATAAATGCTGCACTTCTGTATATAAAATGTCTCTGAAAAACTATGTTCAGTATAAATACAATATCAATGCAATATTCAAGGACACGAGTTCAAGCTAAACCTGAAAAAAATTAAGAAACTTTTAACATTATTTCTACTTCTTTGGACCTTCATTGTAGTTTAGTGTATCAATTAAAATATGTAAACTCTTTGTGTAGTGAATATGTTCCAACTTTTTTTTATTATTTTTTTCATTAGGAAATTTTTTTAAGGCCTAATTTGGAACTAGGACATCTGCAAAGCTTATGAATAATTTAATAATCAATTTTTAAAAATAAGCCTTCAGTTTAACTGACTCAATATTTTTATTTACACAGTGTTTTGCTTTTTGTTTTTTTCAGGTTATTAGTCCACTTATAAAGGTTATGTAAAGCAGAACAAAGAGCAGGGAAGTAGTATATTCCATAAGGTTTCTGGTCCTCACACCAAAATGCCAAATAGCACAGCAAATATAACAAAAATATGTTTTGAGTAATTTATTGCCTAGTGGAGATCCCAGCAGTCAATGTTGATGGTGGAAAATTTATGATCTTACTGAATTATAGAAGCTGGAGCTTTGGTTAATAAGTGAAACGGATATTCAGGAGAAAAATTGTTTGCACTCATCTTGCTTTTGTCGAGTAAACTGAACAGCACTTTTAGATGCACCCCGTGATCTGAGGACAAGGGGGAGGAAACACTGGCATTACAATGAAACACGTACATGGAAAGGAAGCACAGGAGAATAAAAACCAGAATATGAAGCATGGTGGATTCAAGTTTTGCTACTGCCACTGGTGGCAGTGACAAAAGTTGACATCAATCAATTCATCTGAGTGAAGTGAATACATCTTAGCTCTATTTTATACCACAGCATTAGTTAATTATGCTTATCATGCATTTAAAGGTGGTTTACCTTGTCTACCTGCCAGATGCCCAGCCAGCCACTGTCACTCCTCTCATCAAGTGGTTGAGGGGAGAAAATAAGATGGAAAAGCACATGAGTTGAGATAAAGACAGGAACATCTCTTACTGATTGCCACAATGAGCAAACCAAACTAAATTTGGGGAAAGTTATGTTGATTTATTGTCTGTTAAAACAGATTTAAATGGTGAGAAACAAAGACAAAAGCTGAAACACCTTTCCCAATACTTCTTTTTTCTTGTCCTGGAGACCTGATACAAGCTGTAATGAGCAAATACAAGAACTTGAGGCGAAGCAGCATAACCCTAATCCCAAAAAACTTGCAGAGTTCGTTCCTGAGGCCTTTCGAAGCCCATGTTACATCCCTACAGCTGATGTCAAAGTAGCTGAAGCACATGTGAACCTGTCACATCTCCCACTCTAATGATGAAACTAAAACCATTGGAATTCTGTCTTGTTCCTTTCTTATGGACCTTTCTGCATCTCAGAGACATGTGTCATCGTGAACAGTCTGGCTCAATGACCATGTGTCAGTCGCAGCTTTTCAAGATAATTTGTAGTTCCCTGAGCAAGTGTGACAGATTGTGAATTGGAGAAGAAAATTTACTATCCATTGCAACCATGAAGTTTAATCTTTAGCATCTGTAACCTCAACAAAGCCAAACTCAAACCAGACTTTAAAAGTTTCCCTGGCACCTTCCCATCATGTGTCCAGACAGGTGTTTAATGTCTCAGTCAGGAACTTCTACACAGATTTGACTGGGGGGGCTGTCAATCAAATTTTAATATCTGATATTATATCCTTACTTTATTCCCTCCATGTTTAAAGCTTCTTTTTGCTTTCATAGACCAAAACTGCCATCTTAAGAAAATGGTAGATGCTGTTATTATATGTTTGCTCTTAGGAAATTTTGTTCATTTATGTGTTTGCTCCTAGGAAATTTCACTTATTTACGTATTATTTCTTGAGAAGCAGTTCAAGCTTGCAGGTTCCTGGAGACTCATAGGTGAATGCTAAAGGCCTGGGTGCAGGGAAATTTCTCAGTGTTCTGACAGCATCTGTGTGAAAGCCTTGCTTTCTCATGGACACTACGGGAAAACAGTTGAGAGATTTTGTAAACTATGGTATTATTATGATACCAAGGAGAAAATATCTGAAGTAAGTGTTACTGGGTTCAGCCAATCCCTCTGGGGGGTGGTTGGTCAGAGAACCAATAACCTTATGTCAGTCCAGCATGCTAAGGTATATAACGAATTTTTAAATTAATAAAGCATTGGTTTTCTTATCTTCATAAACCGTCCATGTCGTTTTCTTCCTCAGTCTCCGCTCACTAGTGAGATCTGGTGACCCCGACGTGATCTGCATCTGGTAACCCGACGTGTACCGTAACTGAGAAGGTATGTGTCCCCCCCGCCGGGATGGGTCAGGGTCCAGAACCCAGAAAGATGGGGATTACCAAGTTGAAAGCCAACATGATTTTGTCAGCTTGGAAAACTCTATTGGCTCTGACGGAGAACACTGCAATATCTGGTAACGATTTATGCGAGCTGTTAGAATGGGCAGCAGAGCATGACTTCGCCACAGATCCTGATGCAGCTTTTAGCATAGGGGCGTGGGAGGAACTCGGGGACAGATTAGTCCGAGAATTGGCTCACGGAGACAAGAGCCTGGTCGGATCGATCTGTACTTGGAGAATTTTATTTCAAGCATTACAAGAGATTGCTATGGTGTCTTGGTTTGAAAGACAGGTGTCTGTCCAGGAGGGCAGGAGCCCCCCCTGAAATGGAAAAATGCAACTCCCCCTTCCCTCCGAATTATTATAATTTTGAAATTAAGGGGCTTTCAGGCAAAGATATGAAGGTTAGGAATAACAGTTCTTTACTAACATATATACAAGAAGGCAAACAAACAACAATAACTATGGCAGTAACAGCAAACAAAACCACAGACCCAGTGCCAGCCTATTTCGGTTGCAGGCACTTTCCCCTCTGGTGCAGTCCCGCTCACAGCCGGCAGGCCCAGGGTCCCGGGGAGGGGGGATGGACGTAAAGCTTCACAAAACCCCCTGGGCAGCTGATCCTGGTGGCTGGCCAGACCCTCGGGAACAGCAGGCTGGAACAGCAGAGGTAAGCACAGATTCCAGGTGGCAGACGAGATGTGTCAGACTTCGGAGCTGCAGCAGGGACCCCCCGGCTGGTAAAGGGTGTGCCGGGCTACAGAGTACCGAAGGATCGAAGCAGCGGCAGAGGCAGGGAAGCCAAAGCCTGGCTCCCAGTGAGCAGGGGGAGATGGGCTCTGGAATCCCAGGGTTTCTCAGGTAGAAGGAAAGCAGCCGAAAAAACAGAAAAACCTCCAGTTCTGACGAATTGCTTCTCCGCCCGGCCAGCATCAGCAGTCCGGACTCTACCCACACCCAGGTGAAAACCGAGTAGTCTGAGGGACCCCCCCACCCTCCGTGGCCAGTGCCTTTGTTTCGCTTAAGCACCCAGCAATTTACAATCCTGGCAACAGTATGGGGAAAATTCTTTAAGAGAAAAAAACAAAACAGAAGGGGAACTCCCAAAACCCCAACATATGGACACAAAAGCACCATTGGTTTTAGATGGTTCTGAGGGGTATGGTTCAGAAGTTCTTGAGCAATCTGGCAGTGGCGAGACTGAGAGTGATGGGGGTGGGGCGTTCCTGGTGGGGACGGCACTTGCAGCAGTCGTAGAGGCTGCTCCAATGTCTTATCCTTCACCCCGTGATTATGTGCCACCCACCTATCCCTCTCCACGCGATTTATTTATGCTGAACTATCCTTCACCCGCGGAATCGAAAGGGTCGGAGCGTCCTCC
>VZRS01011462.1:5398-42145 GCA_013398055.1 Ifrita kowaldi | reverse complement strand
CATCTTTTCGGGGGGTGCTGTGCACTGAGGCAGCGCCCTCCAGATCCCGAGTGTGGTGGGGTGGGGTGGGCTGTGCAGCGTTGGCTGGGTTGGTTGGAAGCCCAGTGCCATGGGGGATGTGGGGTTTAGGGTCCCAGGGCATTAGGGGATGTTTTGGGGTGTGTGTGGGTTGGGGAGGGGGAGTATCCTACATGTACGAGGGGGGAAATACACCTGTGACCCGCTGTGCCAAGGTGGATGCTGCTGATGGGGTGGATCCCATGTAGCACATGGCCTGAACCGGCGTGAGGGTCCCCAGGGTGCCTGGAGGGGTGGGAAGGGGTCAGGGCTCCAGGGGGGCAGCAGGGCTGGGACAGTGATGGGGGGTGCATAAATGGGGTGCAAGGCGTGTGACCCTGGGTCTCCAGCTGCAAGGCCAGGCCTGACCCAGGCAGGCTGGTGGGATGTGTCCCTGAGAAGGGGGACAGAGCACCCGCTGAGCCCCCCAGGTGTGGGTGCTGGAGGCTGGGACCCCCATCCAGCAGGTTTGGGGTGCTGTGGCTGGCCCAGGTACAAAACCCTCCCAAGGCTTTGTGTAACAGAGGTGTTGAAGCCAGTGCGGAGGCAGAGCAGAGAGATTCCCATTGTTGGTGTCTGTCAGTGTCAGTGTGAGCTGGCACAAAGCAACACGGTTGCTTAGCAAATGTATCCATCCCATCCCATCCCAGCCCAGGCAGGCGACTGCCTCACCTGGGCTGTGGGAATTCCTGCTGCCGGCACGGGAGGATGGGTGAAGAGGACCCTAAATAATTAAGAAAAGGCACTGGATGGGGTTTTCCAGCCTGGGGTGGCCCAGCTGGGGGGGCTCTGGGAGAGATGTGTAATTGGAAAGATGATCTAGGCAGTCATCTGTCTCCAGCTGAGCATGATGAGGCTGTAATTCTCATGAAGGGCAGAGGATTTGCTCTTCTTTCATTGGTATTCCTAGAATCCACAGTGAGGACCGGTCTGGCCTATTTAACAGAAAGCATATCATGTTATTTAGTGGGATTAAGAGGTTTGAGGGATCCTAATTTCCCGTGGGGGGATGCGGAGATGGCCGGCACAGGGCAGGAGAGCCGGTGGGTCGATACTGCCGGGGTTCTCCTTCTCCGTGGATGCTGCCCGTGGCTGTTCACACCTCAAACACCACAGGAAAGCAGCCCAGCAAACCTAACAGGTACAATTTCCTACCCTCCACCGGGAACCCGCGGCACAGGGACGTGCAGGGATGCACCCCAGGGTGCCGGGCAGTTTCCTGAGGCTTTTTTGCAGTGCAAAGAAATAAATAAGTCTATACCCAACTTGTTACCCTGTGATTCCCTTTGAGGATTTGGGATTTTGCTCCTGGGAGGTGCCTGATGGGTTGCTTGGTGCTCCAGGGTGGGTTCATAAGAGCACCCACGGTGCCAGGATTTTGGCTGGGGTGGGATGAGGGGCCAGAGTGAGGATGTGGTGGGGTCTGTGCCAGGCAGCGTGTTGCATTTCACCACCCAGACCCTGGTCCTCATCCCAGCCCCACTCCAGCCCTCTCCCAGCCCCATCCCTGGAGGCAGCCGAGTTCAGCGCTGTCACATGTCGTGGAGGACAAATGTCATGGAGAAACTTGGGATGCAGCTGCTTGGTTCAGCGGGTTTCAAAGTTAAACATGAATTTATCCCACTGGAAAGCAATTTTTTTTCCAGGACGTGGTGATCCATGGCACTTTCCCAAATCTCCAGGCACATTAGAGCTGTTGGGGAACATGGAGCCAGCAAGGAAGGGAGCTGGGAGCACAGACACGTGCTCTCAGTCACGCAGCAGGAGCGGAGCCGCCTGCTCTGCCCTTTGAGATTGCGCCTGTTCCCTTATCACCGCCCGACCCCGCCTTGCTCCCGCCACCCCGCACCCACTTTGTCCCAAACCCGCTCTTTTCTGCCTCGGATTCACCTGGCTGCAGTGCCCGGCGCCGGGCTGGCATCGGGCGCACGGTGCTCTGCTGTCCTGGGAAGTTTTAGGGGCGGATCCCGCGGGAGAGGAGCGGGAAGTGCCGCCCCTTTGTGCACTTCCCTGCCTGACCCTCGGTGTTGCCCAGTGCTGACCCCGAGCCACCCATCCCCGCTCGGCCAGATCCTGGCAGAGCCATTTGCCAGCTGAGACCTCGGCGTTGTGCAGCCGCATCCTGCCCTGCCCCGAGCTCCGAGGAGGCTCCCCAGGGAATTGCTCACGGTACCCAGCCGGAGTTCAAGGAATGTTTGAACAACGCTCTCGGGGATGCACAGGGCGGGGTTGTTGGGGTGTCTGTGCAGGGCCAGGAGTTGGACTCGATGATCCTTGTGGATCCCTTCCAACTTCAGGATATTCTAGGATTCTATGGAGCTGCCAGGTTCTGCTCCATCTCCTGCCCCTGGACATCCCGTGCCGAGGCCGGGTGCTGGTGCGGTGCCGGCAGGCGCTGGGAGATGCCGGTTCCTCCTCACGGGCAGCCTCCCGATGGGTGACACGCGATTTTGCTCCAGGCTTTGGGGTCACACTGGCTGTCACACACTTTCCACATCCCTTGAAACAAGTGCTGGATGGCAGCGGCAGCGCCACAGCCAAGGCAGCCTCAGCACGAGCAGCGCGGGAGATGCTGACAGCGATTTTCCACTCCATTTTTGGTACCAAACGCGCAATTAGGTGATGGAGGCAGAGCGGGCAGCAGCCCCAGCGCCTGCCATCGGGGCTCGGCAGCTCGTCTGTGCCTTGGGGCTTGTTTCTAGCCGGAGGTTTCCGTGAGGGAAGGATGGGAACCAGCTGTAGATGATGTGTCAGGCGGAGGGGGGTTACAGTGGCGCAAGATGGTTGTGGGAGCCGAGGGTGGAGCGCGCGGAAACAGGAAACGTCGGCCTCTCTCTGTGTCACCATTACTGGAACTTGCTTCACTAAAGGTTTGTTTTCACTTCCAAAATGAAACCGAGGGAGGAGAGGTGAGCCCCTCGTCCCCCGGGCTGTCCCCTCTGCAGGACACGGATGCACGTGCACCCCGGTCCCTGTGGCAGGGCTGGCAGTGAAGCAATGCCAGAGCTGGCAGCTCTTTGCAGCTCTCCTGGTTCCTAAACCTCTTCCTGTGCCGCTGCGGTGGCGGGGCAGGGCTGCTAACGCTGCCTCAGTTTCCCATCCGGCACACGGAGCCGGTGGCAGCTGAGGCTGTGGGTGCTGGGCTGTGACTTTGCAGCTCTAACTGGGGTTCAAGCCAGTGTTTGAGTGAGAAAATCAAACACCGGAGGCAGGAAAGAGAGTGGGGCTAGATGGGATATTGGGAAGTAATTGTTCCCTGGGAGGGTGGGGAGGCCCTGGCACAGGGTGCCCAGAGCAGCTGTGGCTGCCCCTGGATCCCTGGCAGTGCCCAAGGCCAGGCTGGACGGGGCTTGGAGCAGCCTGGGACAGTGGGAGGTGTCCCTGCCCATGGCAGGGGTGGAACAAGACCATGTTGAAGTTCCCACCCAACCCAAACCATTCTGGGATTCTGTGATTCTAGGAAGGGATAAATGTTCAGGGAGGGAAAGGTTTCTGTCTCCCCCCAACATCTCAGCTCAGCCCAGGTGCTGAGAGGAAAGTTCTGAGCCCTGCAGGGTCATTGCAGCTCCAGGTGAGCTCAGAGCAGTCACAGGATGTGTGTCCCAGGGGGACACCCAGAGACCCCTCCTCCTGGGTGCAGGGAGGTGCAGAGGAGGGGTTTGGGGGGCCTCAAGCAGCCTCCCTGGTGGCTGAGACCTTCTGAAGAGCTGGGGCTCCTGGTTTTAACCCCACTAAAACCAGAGCAGGAGGAGCCCTGCAGGGGGGAGATGCCAGAGGGAGGTGAGGGGTGCTGGATGTCAGCTGTGGAGCTCTGACCATGCATGTAGGGCTTTGTCCATGCGTGTGGAGCTCTGTCTGTGTGTTTGGAGCTCTGACCATGCTTTGCTGGCGTTGGCTGTTCATCAGTGCCTTGTACCCACCTGGAGGGACCTGTTGTGAATCACTGTCCTTTACACCCTGCATGCCACATCTACCACTCACTTCTGTTTTTGGGATCTGTGGAGAATCCCTTCGCTTCCAGTTCATCCCCTCAGTGCTGTGGGTGTTTGTGGCCGTGGTGTGGTGTTAAATGATGTCCTTTAATTAGTAGCATCTGTGTGGGTTCCTGTTCCCAGCTTGGTGAGGAAACTCGGTGTCTTTGTGGAATCTGCAGCCTGAGGAAGCGGAAATAGAGGAAGGGAAGGGTTGTCCTCGTGCTTGAGCTTCTGCTCTGGGCCGTGGATATTTGCAGTTTCCTCTTGGCAGAGTGAAGGAGAACTTGAATGAGCCCATCGTGTTTTAGAGGGGGTTGAAATATGGGAGTGGGGCACGGCAGGAGTGGGGCTGCAGCATCCCTGGGGGAATTCTCGAGGCTGAGCCACTCTTGCAGGGCAGCCTTGGACTCGGGGCTGAAAGGAAAGGAAAAACAAAATTCCTGTGAGGATTGAAACCTTGTGAGTTGGGAGGGTGGGAATGGAGACAGGGATATGAAGACTCAGCGCTTGTGGATATGGCCTTGCTGAGGTGCTCTGTGGGATGTGGTACCAGGATGGGATTTTTTGGGGAGTTTTGGGGTGCCAGGGTGCTGGTGCTGGTGCACGTGGCTCCCTTCTGCTGCTGGACAGAGCACAGCCCAGCCAGGGCAAAATTCCCACAAATTCCTGGTGACACTGCAAAGTCTCAGGGGGTTGGGACTGTCCTCTCTGCTGTGGCATGGGAACCACCAAGGGTAGGGAGATTTATAGGAACTGGGGGCATTTTCCATGCAATGGAGCAGGTCAGGTTGTGGCCACTTGGCATTTCCACCGCTTCCTCCTTTTACATCCCTTTTTCTATTCCTGCCCTGGGGCTGTTGCTCAAGGGGCTGCCTGTCTCTGGCCTCCCCAGTGAGCCAAAACCAGAAGTGGGACCTTGACGAGACAGTTCTTTGTTAAAAATAACCCTGTCAGCCCATGTCCAGCAGCGCTGGGCCTGGGGATGGATCTTCCCCATGGTGGCAGGAGATCTGTAATCAATGGGGTGACAGCAGCCGTGTTCCCTGGCACAGGAATTCAGGAATTCACGTGCAGGCAGATCCTTCTGTGCCTGAGCCCATCCAGCTCTGGCTGTCAGTGATTCCCTAAATTAATTCCCTCTTTTCCTTCCCCAGTTGCCGGAGCAGCAATAGGAAGAGCTTAGTGGTGGGCACCCCCTCTCCGACCCTCTCGCGGCCTCTCTCCCCACTCTCCGTGCCAACAGGTAAGGGATGGGTTCAGCATCTCCCAGCCCAACCCAGTGGATGGGTTCAGCATCTCCCAAAGTTACCTGCCTATTTTGGAGGGCTTCAGCACCTTGTTAGCAGCAGTGGATTGGCTCCTGGCTGCCAGGTGCCTTTTCCAGGGGGGAAATTGATTGGGAAGTGACTTAAACACTCTTTCCCCTGAAGGAACAACCCAAAGCACCCCTGGATGTTGTATTGGGGTGGGTTTCAGGATGAATTTTCCCCCTTTCTCCCTGCAGCTGGGAGCAGTCCCTTGGACAGCCCACGGAACTTCTCTGCCAGCACCTCCATCAACTTCCCTTTCGCTCGCAGGTGAGCTCCCAACTCCAGTCCCAGAGCAGCAAATATTCACTAGGAAAGATCCTTCCCCCACCAGGGAACTGTTCTGTTGATCTCGAGTGACTTGTTTTTGCTTTTATTTTCGCTTTTCTTCTGCCTGGTTTCTGGCCTGGTGGTGTTTGCTCTGCCATGACTGGTTCCTCCCACCACCCCAGCCATGCTCCTCGGACTGACAGGCAAGTACCAGGGCTGGGCAGGGGCTGCATTTTGGGGAGGTGTCTGCTCCACATCATGAGGGACCTTCTTTTCTAAGTGTTCAAGGCCAAGCTGGACAGGGCTTGGAGCAACCTGGTCAAGTGGAAGATGTCTGTGCACATGGCAGGGAGTGGGACTGGCTCTTTGAGGTCTTTTCCAATGCAAGCCCCCTAGGACTCTGTGATTCTTTGTCTGCACCCCTGGGGGGGGAAATTTTGCACCAGGACTGGGCTCCCTGCAGCTCTGGGAGCAGAAATACCTCTGTTCCCATCACATCACCCCTGGCCATGTGTTCAGCCCCATCTCGGGCCCTGAGTGCTCCTGATGGATTCTCAGAAGAGTCTGGGGATGGATGCTCATCCAGGTCCCCACACAGGCAGATCCTGCTGCATCCCCTCCCCAGCCCACACTGCTCCAAATGCAGCCACCAAAACCCCGTTTAACTAATTAATTAATTGCACACATGGAGGGAGGGTGGCTGATTTTAACCCATCGATCGTGGCATGGAAAAACGCTGGAGGCTCTGGGGTGGTTTGCACACTTGTAACAGAGGGAGCAGCCAGGCTGTGGGGTCAGGAGTTTGCGAGTGCTGGAGCTGGATGTGGCACCCTGCCAGCTCCTGCTGTCCTTGACCCCGCACAGGAAATGGCACTGGGAGGTGAAGGGCCTTGTCTTGACCTGGATGTGTCCCCATCCCTTGGAAACATCTCCAAGAGGAAGCATTCGCCTGCGTATGAGCAGTTCCCTTCCTGTTTATGGCCAGGCTCTGCTCCCCGGCGCCTGCTGTCTCAGGATGGGTCTTTGGGAATCCCAGTTTCTCACCAAGAAAACTCCCAGCAGGCTGAATTTTGCTCTAATTAAAAATCAGATTCTTGCAGGCAGGTTTTTTTTTGCCCCCTCTGAAATGGATTCCACAGAGCCCCAGTGCTGTCCCTTCGCAGTGACCCTGCTGGCTGCCACTGTCTCTGCACACCGTGGCTGCAGCACAGCCCCCCTCCCCTGCAAACCCCTTATTTCACCCAGTTTCAGTCCATTCTGAAAAGAGGTTTCAGGGCTTTACTCCTCAAGCCATGCCTGTGTCCTGCTCCCCAGCATTTGGCTCTGATGTTGTTGATTTGCATTCAGATGTTGGGTTTTTTCCCCTGTATGTGATGGTCACGTTTGCATTTGCAGGGCTGATGGCAGAAGGTGGTCACTGGCTTCGTTACCCTCCTCTGGCTATGGGACCAACACCCCCAGCTCCACGGTCTCGGTAATGTTTGCTTTCTTATGGCAATAGATGATTTATGGCAATAGATGATAACATCCTAAAACCTCATGATTTTTGGTGAAATGCCTCCCGAGCCCCACGGTGCTGGGTTCTAAAGGACCATGTGCTTTAGCTGCATCCTGCTGCCCAAATGAGCTTTTAAGAAAGTCACAGGGCTTGGCTGAGGGCTTGCAGCATCCCTGGGGGGTTACAGTGTCCCTGGGCATTACAGTGTCCCTGGGCATTACAGCATCTCTGGGTTAATTTCATCCCTGGGGTTACAGCATCCCTGGGAGTTACTGTGTCCTAGGGCTACAGTGTTCCTGGGGTTACAGCATCCCTGGACATTAGGGCACCCCTGGGAGTTACAGCATCCCTGGGTGTGACAGGACTGAGCTGCCGGGAATGCTGGAGTTACAAGGGATGGGGCTCAGTGGAGCCAGACAGAGTGGGAGAATGGGGGAGTTGGGGCTGGGAGTGGGCAGTGCAGACCTCCCCAGACTGGCCTTCTCCACATTTCACACTCCCAGGCTCAGACCATGCTGCCTGACAGTGTTTCCAGCCTCCTAAGAGACTCCGAGGGACACTTCCCTCACGGGCTTACTGGTTCCCACCCCAACACCGGGAAGCACAGACCCATCCCCTGATCTCCTGCATCCCTCTCTCTCTTCCCAGTCATCTTCATCCTCCCAGGAGCGCCTGCACCAGCTGCCGTACCAGCCCACCCCCGACGAGCTGCATTTCCTTTCTAAGCATTTCCGCAGTACGGAGAGCGTCACGGACGAGGAGGGCCGGCACTCGCCCTGCCTGCGCCCACGATCCAGGAGCCTCAGGTGGGGCACCCGCGGTGGGAAGGCACCCACGGAGCTGCCAGGACAATACACGGGGTGCTGGCACATCCAGGGCATCCTCTGCCGTCTCAGGAGCTGCTCCTGGGGTGTCCTGGTCTTGCTAAGCCTGTCCCAAACCCTGATACGGGTTTGCCCCTTGCAGGGGAGTGGAGAAAGTTTGGCCTGAGGTTGTAGGTGCCCCATCCCTGGAAATATTCGAGGTCAGGTTGGGTGGGGCTCTGAGCGACCTGGTCTGGTGGAAGGTGTCCCAAACCATTCCGTGATTCTGTGATCCATGTCTTTCATGGGCATTAAGATCTGGTTCTGAGCATCTTTGGTGTTGGGACGTGGCACTGCTCTCCTGGCAGCAGGCAATACTTGTCTCCTAGGGCTGAAGCTGGAGAAAGTGGGATTTGTTCCACAGCAGTTGGTTTGCAGCCTCTTCTCAGTTGTCTGAATGATTTTGGTGGTGAGGAGGGGACCATCAAGCAGAAGCCCAAGCAGTGGCCGTTGTTGTATGACTGGCCTGCTGTTAAAAAATAAAAATCCCATTTCTGGGCTTGGATCAGAAAACATCACCTTTGTTTGCTGGGGCTGGCCTTTGCCTCTGCAAAAAAACCCACAAGGAATGCAGGTGAACGGGCATTTGTGGGCTGGAGAGAGGAAAATTCGGAGAAAGCACTGAGCCAGTGGCCACAGCATTGTGTGAGCTGACCCTCAGCTGGGCCTGCTGAGCTCCATATTGCTGCTCCAAGGCCACACCCTGTCCAGCACCAGAAGCTTGTGCTTCTTGCAGGGGATATTTTGGTTAAATCCTCTTTTCCCTCTGAAAAATCTCCCAACTCTCTTTGCTACCAGAGGCAGAGCCACAGCCTGGCGTGTTGCCGGCTGAAATTTCATTAAAATCGGATTAATTATCTGACAGGGGTTTGTAGATGGCAAGGTTTTCAGTGAGGAGATGCCAGCTCTGCAGTGGGCACAGCAAAGGCTTCCGCAGGGCTGGGGCTGGGCTGAGGCTGGGGCTGGTTTTAATCACCATATTTATTATTTTATGGTGGTTAATGAGTTGCTGGCTGCTCCTGTGACTTGCTTTGCGTAACGGGATCACCAGGCAGAGCCCTGGGAGGGGCAGTGTTGGGTGAGGGAAGGAGGAGAACCGTGTTCAATGAAGGTTGCTGTGTCCACCATGAGGTTTGGTTGGGTATTTTGTTTGTAACGATGGTGAGAAATTGTGGGATCCAGAGGAAGGAAAGGATGAGCTCGTTCTTCAAAGCCAAGTGGCTGATGGAACAGCCTCTCAGCTCTGGATTTCTGAGTGACTTGTGTTTGGGGACCTGGGTTTGTGGGAGGTTAAGCTTCCCTTGACCACATCCCAGGGACCTCCAGGGGGAGGGATGCTGCTGGGAGTGCTGGCCTGAAGATGATGACTCCACTTGGATGAGCTTTAACCACTTGGAATCAGGACTCAGGAGGAGGCAACAAATTGGTCTCCAGGGGTAGTGGCTATTTGCATAGATGTAAATGACTTGAGCCCCGTAACACCACTTCTCCTCCCTCTGCAGCCCTGGACGGACGAGCGGAACGTTTGATAATGAGGTGGTGATGATGAACCATGTCTACAAGGAGAGGTTCCCCAAGGTAACTGCCAGGACCTGGGGGATGCTAGTGCTTCCATGGCATCCTGGCAGCACCTTCTCCAGAACAACCTCTCCTCCATGTGCGAGTATGGAGTGCATGGGCAGATCCTGGGGGGTGTTGGGGACACTGAAGACATAAACCTGTGGGTCTGCCCCATCACACAAGCAGGCAGAGGTCTCTGGAGACTCTGGTGGAGTTTTTGCAGTCTGCTGGAAGCTGGGTCCCAGGTGGGGTCATGACGTGCATGTGGATGTTTGAGCTGCAGGAGGTAGAAGGGTGAGATCCTGGATGGCCAAACCCAGTGCAGGAGGTGGTGGGATGAGATCCTGGCTGGTCAAACCAAACGCAGGATGTGTTAGTGTGAGATCCTGGATGGCCAAACCCAGTGCAGGAGGTGGTGGGATGAGATCCTGGGTGGCCAAACCCAGTGCAGGAGGTGGTAGGGTGAGATCCAGGCTGGCCAAACCCATGGCATGGGGACGTGTTCCTGGACATCACCATCCACTCTGCCTTGCAGGCCACAGCGCAGATGGAAGAGCGCCTGCAGGACACCATCACCAACTTCTCCCCGAGCAGCACCCTGCCCCTGGCTGATGGAGTGCTGGGCTTCATCCACCACCAGATCATCGAGCTGGCCCGAGACTGCCTGGCCAAGTCCCAGGGAGCTCTCATCACCTCCCGCTACTTCATGGAGCTGCAGGAGAAACTGGAGAAGATGCTCCGAGATGTGAGTACAGGGCAGTTCCCTGCCTGGTGCCACCTTGTGAGGCCACCAAGAGACAGCTGGCATCTGTCTCCATTCCCGACAGGCTCAGGAGCGTTCCGAGAGCGAGGAGGTGAAGTTCATTGACCAGTTGGTGAGGAAGCTGCTGATCATCATCTCCCGTCCTGCTCGACTTCTGGAGTGCCTGGTAAGACATGGAAGCTCCTGTCGTCTTTCATGGTCTGTGCCAGCCCGGAGAGGAGGCAAAGCCTCCAGGATGCCCCTGGATCCTTGGAAGTGCCAAGGACAGGGTGGACGGGGCTTGGAGCAACCTGGGACAGTGGAAGGTGTCCCTGCCCATGGAAGGGGGCTGGAATGAGATGATCTTTAAGGTCTCTTCCAGCCCAAACCATGCTGTGATTCTGTGGTTTTCAGGGCTTTATTTTTTTGCTGATGTGCTGAATTTCTAAAGCACTCACCTTGTTCTGTGGTTCCTGATGAAATTTTCATCTCCCTTTGTTTTCCTTCCAAGGCCAACTCGGCAGAGCTACATTTTTTTTCCCATCACCCTTGACATGGGGAATGATGGGGGAACTGGCTTGTCCCCAGTTACAGGTGTCACCTGCAAGGCTTAGAGGAGAAGTTTAACTTTGCAAAATCTCTCTCCTCAACTGTGCTTGGTTTTCCCCATCCAGGAGTTTGACCCAGAGGAGTTTTACCATCTCCTGGAAGCTGCAGAAGGACACGCCAAAGTTGGACAGGGGATAAAGACCGATATTCCCCGATACATCATCAGCCAACTGGGGCTCGTCAAGGACCCACTGGAGGGTAGGGAAGCACTGGGGCTGGTGGCTCTGAGGTCTGCAGCAGGATGTGGACTCCCAGTGTGGCCACTGGTGATCACAATCGAGCACTGGGAGCTGTCAGGGAGACCTGTAGGGCTGAGCTGGTGTCATGGTGGGAGAGTCCCAGCAGGACCAGGACGATGGCCAAGTCCTTCTGGCCAGTCCCACATCCCTTATTATTGCTTCCAACACGTTCAGCAAAGCAGATTAAGCTCAAAAACACTTAATCCATGGCCCTGGGGGGGGGAATCATAATCCCTGGAGAACGCAGGAATGACTATCAAAAAAAGAATTATATAAATGTTTAACCTCGTGTTGAACCTCTTAACGTCATGACCTGAATTTCTCCATACGATAGCTCGAGCAAAGCATGTGGCTAAATCCCCGCAGGGTCTCTGAGTTTGGAGGGTCAGTGGTAGGGCAGGGGGTGATTTTGGTGGGGGTCGAGCATGAGGAAAGTGAAAACCATCCCTGTCACCTGCAGAAATGGGGCAGCTGGATCACTTTGACAGCGGGAACACCATCACACCGGAGAACGATGACACCTGTGAGGTGAGTGTGGTCCCACCTGCATGTCCCATCTGCTGCCTCTGGCTTCCCCCGGCCTCAGCCCACACCAGAGCTCCTTGCAGCTGTCCTTGACTGGGAGATGTTCATTTGGATTGTCCCCAGGGGTGACTGATGTACTGAGGGGAAGGTCTCACAATCCCTCATTTGGCTTCTTGAATGGACAGAGCTCAGAGTGGGCTCTTGATCTGCAGAGCATCTTTGGCTTCTGGTTTGGGGTTTGCAGCTGGAGAGGGCTCTGACAGAAAGAAGCTTTTGGAGGTGGTACATGATGGTGCTGGGTGAATTCCTGCCTGCACATGGGAAACATTAAAAACCTGTGTCTTCCTCAGAGCCAGCCTTCAGTCACCGTCCCGCGGAGGAAGCCCTGCGAGGGGGACTTCGAGACCATCAAGCTGATCAGCAACGGGGCTTACGGGTGAGCTGGGGAGTTCCTATCAGTTGTCTCCACCTGTAAACAACTCCAAAGCCCTCCCTGTGCGAGCCCCACGGTGCGGGGTGGTCAGTGCTGGTGGCTGGAGGACGCGTGTTGAGGTCCGGCCGTTCCTCCAGGGCCGTGTACCTGGTGAGGCACAGGGAGACGCGGCAGCGCTTCGCCCTGAAGAAAATCAACAAGCAGAACCTTATCCTGAGGAACCAGATCCAGCAGGTGTTCGTGGAGAGGGACATCCTCACCTTTGCTGAGAACCCCTTCGTGGTCAGCATGTTCTGCTCCTTCGAGACGAAGCGACACCTCTGCATGGTCATGGAGTACGTGGAAGGTGAGAGCAGGACTCGGGGCTGGACAATGCAGGGAGGAGGGGAGGATACCAAAGTCTGAGCATCAAGGACAACACCTGGACATCTCCTGCCCTGCTTTGCTCCAGGGAGCAGAGGGAAGCACGAGGAGATGATCTTGTGATCCTGAGTCTCCCCTTGATGAAGGTGGTGGCCATGGTCACCTCAGAGCGCGTTTATGCCCCGTGCCTGGGGATCAGCTGCTCAGAGGGGCTGGCTGGGAGCCCGCTGGGCCTGCTGACCTCGCTGCCTTCTCTGAGCCCCCCATGTCCCCACAGGGGGGGATTGTGCCACATTGCTGAAGAACATGGGCCCGCTGCCCGTCGACATGGCGAAGATGTACTTTGCTGAGACCGTCCTTGCCCTGGAGTATCTCCACAACTACGGCATTGTCCACCGGGACCTCAAACCTGACAAGTGAGGATGTGGGTCAGGTCTGAGCAAGGGTAGGGCTGGCTTTGGATGGGGAAGGGAAAGACAAGAGGGAAGGGCAGAGTGGGTTTTGTTGCCCAGAGACTGGTTCTGTGCTGTTGCATCAGGACCAGAGGTCCTGGGGTGCGGCTGCTCCATCTCAAGTCTCCCCAGGAGCAAACAGCAGCGTTGTGGGGTGGCTGTCTTCTCTTGCAGTTTGCTCATCACCTCCATGGGCCACATAAAGCTGACAGACTTTGGTCTGTCAAAGATCGGCCTGATGAACATGACCACGAACCTCTACGAAGGGCACATGGAGAAGGACACACGGGAGTTCATGGACAAGCAGGTACGAGGTCCCGCTCCACGTGGCTGACCTGCCATCACTGGGGTCTGGGACAACCTCAGGGCTTGCTGCAAAGGTCCCTGCAGAGGTGTCAGCCCCTGCTTCCCACGCAGGTGTGTGGCACTCCGGAGTACATCGCCCCCGAAGTCATCCTCATCCAGGGCTACGGAAAGCCCGTGGACTGGTGGGCCATGGGCATCATCCTGTACGAGTTCCTGGTGGGCTGCGTCCCCTTCTTCGGAGACACCCCCGAGGAGCTCTTCGGGCAGGTCATCAGTGGTGAGTGTCAGGGGCAAGTTTGTGCTCCCGGCAGCCAAGGCTCGTCCTTTAACCCGTGGGAAGCTTCGTTCCTTCCTGTCACACCCGGCTGAACAGTGAAGAGGCTCCTCAAGCTTTGACTTCCCGCTTTGGGAGGGCCCTTCCCCTGCTGCAGCTCCCAGGGGACTTTCCTGCTGCCCAGAAGTCTCCAAACCCTTTCAGTCACCCCAAACCTCTTTTCCTTTTTCCTTGCAGATGAAATTATGTGGCCGGAAGGGGACGAGGCTCTCCCTGCAGACGCCCAGGACCTGATCACACGGTTGCTGAGGCAGTGTCCCCTCGAGCGCCTGGGCACTGGTACGCATGGCAGCCCCCTCGGGGGTGACCTGGCACCTCAATTCTCATCAAGCTTGAGTGGCTTTGAGTCCAAAGCATGTCCTACCACACTGAGGGTGCTCAGAGGAGGTCTTCTGCTCGGGGTTCCCCTCAGGAAGGCTCCACAGGGCTCCTGTCTGTCCTTTTTTAAGACATTTGCTGTGTGTGGAGGAGAGCCTGTGCTGTCTGGGATGGGAGCAGGAGCATCCCAGGTCCTGACACGGGTTTCTCTGCCTGGCAGGAGGTGCACATGAGGTGAAGCACCATTCCTTCTTCCTCCATCTGGACTGGAACGGGCTGTTACGGCAGAAGGCTGAGTTCATCCCCCAGCTGGAGTCGGAGGATGACACCAGCTACTTTGACAGTGAGACCAAATCCACTCCTTTTCCCCCTCTACCAATCCATTATCCCAGCTGCACTTTGGATGCTCCCGTGGGGGATGAAAATCTCCTGAGGGAGGCTGGTTGCTTTACAACCCAAATCACAAAACATACAATCCTCTTTCCAGCCTGCTCACCTTTACCAACTTCCTCTCCCCAAAACTCCCCTGGGATTTGAGACTGGGCTGTCACCCCATGGGTGTAGGTCCCACCTGGCCCTGCTGCAGGCAGGACGTGGGGTTCTGCGGGCAGGGTGACATCCCTTCCCCCTCTGGCTCTTGCTTTCAGCTCGCTCCGAGAGGTATCGCCACTTGGATTCGGAGGATGAGGAAACCAACGACGAGGAATCATCAGTGGAGATCGGGCAGTTCTCCTCCTGCTCCCACCGCTTCAGCAAGGTGCTCCAGTCCCTCCTACAGCATCCAAAATGCTTTGGCACCGCAACCAGTGCGGCTGTGCCGAGCATCGGTGGCTTGGCTGACACCAGAGCACCCAGATTCCCCAATTTCTGCTCCTTGCTGATGGCTCCTCTCCTCCTCAGGTGTACAGCAGCTCTGAGTTCCTGGCGGTCAACTCCACCCTCAGCCTCTCCTCCTCTGACCGGAGTCACTGCGATGACAAAGAGGAGCGGTGGGACCGGCACTCGGGAGACGAGGACAGGAGCCGGCCAGCGGGCACCGAGCCCCGGTGCGTGGTCAGAGGGGGCTGCACTGCTGCTGTGGGCTCTTGCCAGTGCCCAGGGCTTGTGCCAGGACCGAGGGTTTGTGCTGACATCATGGGTTTGTGGTGGCACTGAGGGTTTGTGTCATTACTGATGGTTCAGCGAGGTCAGTGGGACATGTCCTGGGGTGCTGCAGGGGCTCAGTGCCATCCCCCTCACCCATCTTGGGTTGTCCTGAGCCCTCCTGCTCTTCCCACGCAGCCTCCGCTCCTGGACGTCCGGCAGCGCCACGCCGTACACCTCCCGGCACGAGCGGAGCCGCAGCCCCACCGCGCTGCCCAGCACCCTCAGCCTGGACACCATGCCCAAGTTCGCCTTCTCCTCAGAGGATGAGAGCCCTTGCGTGGCGTCCTCCAAGCCAGAGAGACCCAAGTTTGTGGTGGGAGACTCGGACGCGGGGGCTGGCGGCGCGGTGAAGCAGTCGGCGTTATCCGGTGCGTGGACTGTGGGTACCAGTGTGGGATGCTCTGGGGGCAGCCAGGGTCCTGCATGGCACGGGGTGGCTTCTCCACATCCCCCAAACTCTCCCTACTCCCCTCTGTGCAGCCGATCTCGTCAGCCTGAACCGCATCCGCCTGCGGAGCAACAGCACCGGCACCAAGAACTCGACTCCCCGGAGCCTGGAGCCGAGCGGGGGCCGTCGGCTGAGCACGCAGAAGGATGTGCCGGAGAGGCAGAGAGCCTCGCTGGGCAGCCGTGTGCCCAAATCTGCCTCCGTCTCAGCCCTGTCCCTCATCATCACATCAGGTCTGTGTGCTGTGTGATTTATCCTGCTGCACGGCCACTGTCACGTGGTTTTGCCGGGCTGAGCCGGCTCCTTCTGCTTGCAGATGACTTTGGTGGCGGTGCCCTGATGAGCCCCATCTCCCCCCACTCGCTCTCGTCCAACCCCTCTTCCCGGGACTCCTCCCCGAGCCGAGACTCCTCGCTGGCCATCGCCAGCCTGCGGCCGCCCATCATCATCCACAGCTCGGGGAAGAAGTACGGCTTCACCCTGCGAGCCATCCGCGTCTACATGGGCGACAGCGACGTTTACACCGTCCACCACATGGTCTGGGTGCGTGCCCTGGGGTCTCGTGGTGCCAGGCACTGCCTTTCGCAGTGGGAAAACCCCAGGAAGAAGCCTGCATCCAAATAAAATGGTTGTGTTTGGGTTGCAGAGCGTGGAGGAGGGGAGCCCCGCGCAGGAGGCCGGGCTGAGGGCAGGCGATCTCATCACACATGTGAACGGCGAGTCCGTGCTGGGTTTGGTCCACCGGGACGTCGTGGAGCTGCTGCTGAAGGTGGGTGACCAGAGCCGCTCTGCTGTCCCAGGACATCAATTCAGCAGCTCCCTGGCACTGCCTTTGCTGGAGCTGAGGCAGGAGCTGGTTTGGATTCGGTGCTACAGTGATTCTTTTTCCACCCCTCAGAGCGGGAATAAAGTGGCCCTGCGGACCACGGCCCTGGAAAACACCTCCATTAAAATCGGTCCCGCACGGAAAAACAGCTCCAAGACGAGGATGGCACGGAGGAGTAAAAAGAGCAGGAAAAGGGATGGCCAAGACAGGTAGGTAAAACCAGGATAAAATGGCATTTGTCCCAGCGTGTGGGGTACTGGGGGAATGCTCTGGATCTGCTGTATTGGGGTGTCCAGTGGGATCTGATCCTGCTGGCACTGGGTTGGATTCTCTGGATCTGCCATACTGGGATGTCCAGTGGGGTCTGGTCCTGCTGCCACCAGGTCAGCAGGCTTGAGGCTAACAGCTTTAAGAGGAAGCCAAAGTTATTCCTGTCCCCCGCAGCAGGAGAAAATCCCTTTTCAAGAAGATCTCCAAGCAGTCGTCGGTCCTGCACACCAGCCGCAGCTTCTCCTCGGGTCTCCATCACTCTCTGTCCTCCAGCGAGAGCCTCCCGGAGTCCCCCACGCACAGCCTGTCCCCGGGTCCCACGACGCCGTGCCGCAGCCCCGCTCCCGACCTGCCCTCAGGTATCCCGAGGGGGGATATTGGCTCGGGGCAGGGCAGGATGCTGCACGTCCCTCGGGGAGGCCGTGTCCCTCCATCCCTACAGTGACCTTTTCTCTTTGTACGGCAGATGCTGTGTCCCCTCAGAGCACCTCTCCCTCCTCCAGCACCCCAACGTCACCCGCCGGCCACGTGCGCCCCAGCTCCCTGCACGGGCTGGCCCCCAAACTGGGTGGGCCGCGCTACAAAGTGGGACGTCGCAAATCCACCAGCAGCATCCCCCCCTCGCCCCTGGCCTGCACCCCTTCCTCGGCCCAGCGCCCGCCTTCCCCCCAGCGCTCCCCATCTCCGCTCCCTGGATACCCCAAAACCCCCCATTCCTTCCAGGGCAAGACCCTGTCCCCCCCCACCATCGTCCGGCAGAGCTCCCGGCCCCGCAGCGCCGATTGCCCCCGCTCCCCCCTCCTCAAGCGCGTCCAGTCGGCCGAGAAGATCGTCACCATCCTGGCCGAGAAGAAAACCGGCGGCGGCCGCAAGCTGGGGCTGGAGATGTCCACGCTGGATGGGGAGGCCATCGGGGAGGGCGACACGCTGCCGTACCCCGGGGAGCACGGGTACCACCCCGCCAGCTCCCGGCTGGGAGAGCGGCACGACCGGGACCAGGAGATGGTGGTGATGCGGCGCCTGAACCTGTCGGAGCGCCGGGACTCCTTCAAGAAGCAAGAGGCGGTTCAAGAAGTGAGTTTTGATGAGCAGGAGACTGCAGCAGGAGGCGAAGACGGCGGCAAGAGTGAAGAAGGGCAGGGCACGGCTGCCCAGGGCGGTGGCACGGAGCCGCCGCCGAAGCCGAAGCCCAGCACGGTCCCGCAGATCGCGGTGCAGGGCTCGGAGAGCGACGAGCAGGAGCCGGCGGTGGCCGAGTGGGAATGCCAGGGCTCCTACCCCATCAGCAGCACGGAGCAGCCGAACAGCAGCATCTCCTTGCCGTGGTGGGATGGGTGTGAGCACCGGGACCGTGGCTCCCAGCAGCAGCGGAACTGCAGGGAGGGATCAAGCGGCCACTGGCAAGTGCCAGCACAGGGCCAGGAGCCACCGGGGGCTCATCTCCCGGCTCCCCGGGGCACGTGGAGCGGGGCCAAGCACGCCTGAGCCCCACGCTGGCACCAGGGATGGTTCAGGCTCCCTGTGGCATCCCAGTGCCTCCCCAACATCCCGTCCTGTGCGGCAAATCCATGAGAGAAACGTCCCCGGAGCCGCTCTGGACATTGGCGCTGGCCGGGCTGGCTGTGCCCCGGCACTTCGCCCCCCTGGAAGGCTTTTTGTACTCCCTGAAAGATGCTCATATTTTTATAGAGACGCAGGAGCTTTTCCGGCGGCGGCGTTTCCCCAGCTGGGCCCCAACCTCTGTGTACAGAAAGGACTCGATGCAAATATTCCTTAATTAATTTATTACTTTTTATAAGCTAAACGGGCAGTGCAGGACTGTCGCAGGGGCCAACCCAGCTCTGGGAGTCCCAGCCTTTTCCGTGCGTCTCCCAGCTCCCAGCCCACTGTTTTCTAACCCACTCGCCTTTCCCTACTTTTTAACTTCAATTCTAGCTGGAAACACCCCGGATCTCCTAAGAAACCCGTAATTCTAATATTTAAAATTAAAACAAAACCCCAAATCCATAGCAACTTCCCCCACATGCTGGTGCTCCGGGCTGGGATGCAGAGGGGGGGATATTCTTTGCATATGGATCATCAGATGATGAGCACATGGATCATTTTATAAGCTTATAGGAGATATAAAAAGGGTTTAATTGTTTTATTTGGAGATTTTACAGGCACCTGGCTCCATTGGCCCTTCCAGGTGGGAAAAACCGAGACATTCCCCAGATGGGAATATTAATGGGATTTTTAGGGTCAGTTTTTGCTCTTTCCATTTCTCTGCCACCAGATCCCATGGTGTTGGTTGATCTCTGCACAGACACCCACAAGATCCCAATTTTTCTCTTTTTAAAAAAAAAAAACCTCTCCAACCCAGTGAGCACCTGTGCTGCCTCACTTGTAATTTGGGAATTTCATCCCTTTCTTTCCCCCCCTGTTGCTCTTTATCCAACAACCGACAGCTCAACCCAGCATTTCTCCCCCGTTTCTACCGTTTTCTGGGATATAAACGTTTCCATTCGTTGATGCATGTTCCGGCTTCCCCCTCCCCGCCGTGGTTTGGTGCCGTGGTGCTCCGAGCACCGTGACGGTGACAGAGGGGACACCCCTGGTTTGCCCACCCCGCTGCCATCACCGTGCCCCCGGTGGATTTTTGGGCTGCGTGTTGGATTCTTTTGTGCACGTGTGGTTTGTGCCAGGCTCCGTACCCCGCTTCTCCCGTTCAACTGGTGCTGTCAAACCCCCCCAAAAACGAGCAACCAGAGCTGCTCCGTGTTTCCTTTGCTTCTCCCTCCACTCTCTGTATGAAGGTCTTGGGAAGGCAGCGGGGTTTTGGGGAGACACCGGGCACCCCCTGCCCACTGGCACGGCGGGATGGGGGGCTCGGCTGCACACCGGTGGCGTGGATAGGGTGGGAAGAGGATTTTTTAAATGGAAAATGTCTTAAAAGCCAAAGGGTACTGTGTCTTCCTGCCCAGTGCCCGGCTCTGTTCGTACCTTCGGGAAGTTTTATGTTGGATTAAAATTGTCCCTTGCGCTGAGTGTGGTGTCCAGAGAAGGGGGGTGGCACTGGGGCGTGCAGGGCAGCGAGTGCCCGCTCTGGGGGCGATGGCAAGGGGTGAACGGGGCCGCAGCACAGGTGGGAGGGGAGGGGAGGTGGCCCCGCAGTGGCACCGGGATGGCTGGCACCCAGCCTGGCTCCGGCACCGGGCCCCGACCGTGGGTGCTCGGTGCAGTGCCGGTGCCCGGAGCAGTGTTCCACACCCCTGGTGCAGCCCCAGAGCCGTGACCTGTGCCCAGGGCAGTGCCCCATGCTTAGTGCCATGCCCCACTCCCAGGTCCATGCCCCATTCCCAAATCTACGCCCCATGCTCTGTCCCCGGTGCAGTGCCCGGTGCCCCATGCCCGGTGCGGTCCCGGTGCAGTGCCCCATGCCCGGTGCTGTGCCCAGTGCCCAGCGCCCGGTGCAGTGCCTGGTGCTGCGCCCTGTTCCCGGTGCAATCCCGGTGTCCAGCGCAGTCCCAGTGCAGTCCCGGTGCCCGGTGCAGTCCCGGTGCTGTGCCCCGTCCCGCTGCGATCCCGGTGCAGTCCCGGTGCCCAGTGCAACCCCGGTGCAATTCCGGTGCTGTGCCCGTTTCCCGGTACGATCCCAGTGCATTTCCGTGCCCGGTGCAGCCCCAATGCCGTGCTCCGTTCCCGATTCAATCCCGGTTCAATCCCGGTTCAATCTCGGTGCCCGATGCGGTGCCCGCCCCGCTCGCCACCAGGGGGCGCCGCCGCGCTCTCCCTCCGGGCCCCCTCGGCTCCTTCCGGAGAGGCTCGCGCGAGGGGCGGGGCCCCGATGGCGGTCGGGCCAGGCGAGGGGCGGGGCCGGAGCCTTCGGGCAGCTCCGTCCTCTGTCGTCTGCTCTCGGTTATTTCCGGGATAGATTCGGGCAGTTCCGTTCTCTCTCGGCTGCTGTCGGCTGTTTCCGGGGCGGGTTCGGGCCGTTCCGGCAGCGCTCGGGCCTGTCCCTGGCTCCGCCGGGCCGGAGGCAGCAGCGGGCTGGAGGCGAGCGGCGGCGGATGGGGCCGGCGGAGAGGTGGGACAGGGCCGGGAACGGCGGGATCGGGATCGGGGGGATAGGGATCGGGGAGAGCGGGCCGGGATCGGAACCAGGGTGGGCGTCGGGACCCCGTCAGGGTGAGGCGCCCCGGGGCCTGGCGGGGAGCACCGGGGTGGGCCCCGGGCCGAGGCTCTGTCCCTCACGGGGCAGCCTCGAGGATGTGCTCGGGCCCTTCGGGAGGTGCTGGCGCCGGGTGTCCCGCTGCCAGGGCAGTGCCACTGCCGTGTGGCTTCGTCGTGATGCCAGGGCTGTGCCCCCCGGTCCCACCGGGGCTGTCCCCGTGTCCTCCCTGTGCCCGGGCTGTGCCCCCCGATCCCCCCCGGGCTGTCCCTGTCCCCCCCGGTGCCGGGGCTGTGCCCCCCGATCCCCCCGGGTTGTCTGCAGCCCAGCAGTGCCATCTCAGCTTGCCCTGTGCCACTGTCCCCACAGCGGTGACAGTGCAGGGACCCCCTCAGCACGGTACAGCCCCCATTGCCGAGGGTCCTGGGGTCCCCCTGGGCGCGGTGAAACCGGAGTGGCCTTTCAGGGTCCCAGCTCTGTTCCCCCTGCCCGGGGGCAGTTCGGCCCCAGCAGTTCCCAGGCTGGAGCTGGTGCCCCAGGGATGTGCCTGTCCGGCTGGATGTGCCAAGTTCAGCCCAAGGATGGCTTTGCTGTCTCTTAACACAGTATCCCCCAAACCCTGGCTCTGGGATGAGCCAGCCCACTGCTTCCCAGGGAGGTTGGTCGTTGTATTTCTTCTTCTCCTGTGGATATTTCTCAGCGCCTTGAAGAGGAAGATTCCCATGGTCACGTACCTCCCAAATTGGGGGTCTGTGATCAATGGGAGATAAAGCCAGGGGGCAAAACCGTCGAAAAATGAGAGCTGTGAAGAGCTGGAGTGGCCCCAGCGTTGCCTTTCAATGGAGCCGTAGCCGCCTCTCCTCCCATTAATGTGCGGCTTTGATTTCCCAAGCAGCTCTTGGAGCCGCTGGGGAACTGGCCCTGTGACTTTCTCTGTGAGAGCAGAGAATGGAGACAGCTGAGTAAATATAGCCTAAATCACTGCTTTCCTGGCCATTCCCCCACCCTTCCCTGACATGTGAAGGGCTGGTGTGTCCCCGAGGCTGGATTGGCCTCTGCTCCAGCCTTCCACGATGTGGGAAAGTCCAAGCCATGGTTTGGTTTCTTTGGTGACTCTCTTTGACGTGGGCAGCTCGTGCTTCCATCTGCCCGCGTGGTTCGTGGCACGGACTCGTTCCTCCTAGAGCTGATCTCTTCCCCAAAACCCCCCGTTCCCAACTCGCTGGAACAAGGTTTTAAGCACACAGGAAAATCCTTTCTGCCCGCAGTTGGGTCTCGCTTGGACAAAAGCGCTGGGTTGGAAGGGAAAGCGCGGCTCAGCTGGAATGTGGCGAGGAGCAGAGTGGTTTGCGGAGCCAGTTTGGAGCCGTGTCAGAGCTCCGAGTGCCGGGGTGTGTTTACAATGAAAAAGAGTATTTATAATATCGAGGGCTCTTTTAAGTCCTCTGGGAATCTCTGGAGCCGCAGCTTGGAGCTAAAGTAGCCGGGTAATGGAAGATAAAAAGCAGACAGAGGAAGGGATGGTGGATTTCTCAAACTGGAAGGTCTTGGCTCTCACCAATATCCAAGTCATGCTGTTCTATTAACTTGGGTGCTTCTTACCTTGCCGGTTACTTCATGTGATTGCTGAGCTGTGCAGAGCTGCAAATAAATCATATAAATTCCAAATACCCTGGGGAATGTGATTTTAAGCAGATAAGTTAGCAAGAGCAGTTGGATTTTTTTTTCATGTACTCAGGTTTTTTTTAGAACTGTAATTTTTTTGCCAAAATACAGCTCCTGAGTTTCTATATCCCTAAAGCCAGCTCCATGAATGCTCCTAAAATGGAATTAGCGTGTGCTTGCTGCATGGGGGATGGTGTAAGGGCAGCCTGGAATGAGGTGATGGGGCTGGTGTTGAGTGCTGGGTCCTTCTCTGCTCACTGCCAGCAAATAAAAGTCTCTGGTCAAGTAAAAAACTCTTGTAGGGAGGAGGAGAAAGTTTCTGAGGTGGTTAAGAGAGAACAAGCTTCAGCAGGAGCAAGGAAGTTCAGTGTCTGGAGAAGCCTCTGGACAGTGTGAGAAGTCTTGGGAGTCGGTGTGCAGACTGCCTGAGGTGCTCTCGTGCTGTCCAGCTTTTGAGCAGGAGGTCCCTGGCACTTCCAGTGGTCTCCCAAAAGTGAGGAAGGTGTTGGTCATCCTGATTTATTCAGCTCCTCATGTCCCTGCTAACCATGACATTGACCTTTTCAGTGAAGTATTTCAGATATTCCTTCACTTCCTCGGGCTTTGGTGAATAAAGCAAAATATTTAATGAAACTCAAGCATGAGCAGTAAATCCTCTGTGTCCTTGGCAAAGGGTGGCTTGTGGCTGTGGGCAGGAGCTGCTGCTCCTGGGGATCTGTTGCTCCTGGGGATCTGTTGCTGGCTGGGAAGCATTTCTGGGGAAGAGAAGAGGTGAAAACGGCCTCGGCTGTCCCATGCCTGGCTCGGGCATGGCTCAGGCATAACTCCCCTCCTCCCCTGCAGCTTTTCCCTGTTTGGAAGGAAATACCAGCTGGCTTGGCAGCGCCGTGGCCAGCCCGGGCTCCAGCCCTCCCTGCTCTGCTGGCTGCTTCCCCAGGGGCAGCTGCTGGAGCGTGTCCAGCTCCGCTTCCCGCCCGCACCGGCTCCCTGCGGGCTCTCCCGGCTCCTTCCCCCACAGCTCCTCGTGGCACTGCTGCCTCCTCCATGGCCTCGCTCATGGCTCCAGCCTTGCGAGTCGTTTTTCCAGTCATTGTTCCTGCTGGGGAGGCAGCAGGCCTGGGAAGCTGCCTGAGAGCACAGGGATTTGCTGTGCTGTTTGTCCTGGCTATAAATCAGGGGTTGCCAAGCTCTTACCCTCCCTGCCTCTGCCACTTGGCACTTGTGGGTGCTGGTGGGCACAGCACGGTCTGTGACATGCTTGCCACTGCCAGCTTCAGGAGCTGAGGCCATCAGAGCTGCCCTGGCTGTGTGGGTCAGAAGGGCATGATGCAGCAGCAGATGTCACGATGGCAGGCAATTCCCTGTCCATTTTTATTCCCATCCATCATTGCATTGTTCTATTTTCTCTTTTTGTTAAAGGAGAAGTTTGTTCTTTTTGTCTGTAACTTGCAGTTCAAAACTCGATCTGGTGTTTGTTTTGCTCGCTGAGGATCTGATGTAACTTGGAGAGGTTGGAGCTGTGTATACTGTTGTGAGCATATTCTTCTTTTAAATATTTTTATGCATTCTTTCCCCTCACTGGAAGGAAAGTAACTCTCAGTCTCGCTTCAATTCAAGCTGCACTTTGAACTGCATTTGGAACTGGCTTAAAAAGCACAGGAACCACATTTAAAATGTTAAGATGCTTTTATTTATATGCTGGGCACAGACAAAAAGACTTGTAATGTGTTTTTTGTTTCAAACCGATGTATTAAACAAAGAAAGTATTGACAGCAGTTAATGAATTGAGGGATTGTTTCTGGGCGCTGAGATAGATTTAGCAAAGGTATTTAGCTGTCTGATGCATGGGATTTTCAGAGCAGCATAGGCAAGTGCTCGCCAGCACGGACACACGAGGTTCCTCTCTGAGAGCCCAGCAAACCTGGAGCTGGGCCCAGCAGAAATCTTTTGGCAAGGTGCTCCCTCTCTCCTGCTCGGAGGTGTGCTTCCAGCCGACAGGCTCGTGCATGTCCCGGTCTCTCAGCACTGCCTTCCCTCCAAAGAGCTGTTCCAGGGCTTTGGGAAGTGTGTGTTCCCAATCCCCAAAGACTCCATCAGCTGCTCTCCGAGGGTGCAGAGCTTTTCTGCAGCTCAGCCAGGGAAGCCTTTGGCTGGGTCTGTGGCAGGACACAGGACAACTGTTGCCCCTGGACAGGACAGTGCCAGCATTAGCCATGAGGATTTGGGTCTCCTGGGGGGCTCCTCATCCATGTTCATCAGCACTCAGTGCCCACCTGGGCTGAGTGTGGGGAAAGCAGGTGAGGTTTCCCGAGGAACAGCCTGGCTCTGAGTTCTCTGGATTTTTTCATGTGCCCAGTGACCTGCTGGGACGTGGACAGAGCTGTGCCTGCGTTTCCACCCCAGGGAAGAAGGTTGTGGAAGGAGTCGGTTGGAAGAAGCTGCGGGACCTGCTCTTTGGAGACACTCGGTGCTCTGGAGTCACTCTCCTCTTCCCACCCCTCCACGCAGATCTGCTTTTAAAAGTTACTGAACAAGTTTGCCAGGCCTGAGCATTTTGTCCTTCCAACCTCTTCAGCTGCACCGGCTTGTCGGAGGTGCCTGGAGTCGGGGCTGGGATCCGCGGGTGGAAGCTGGGGGGTGCCTGCGGGGGAGCATTGACCCTGCTGGGGTTGGGCTCTGCTGCCTCGGGGTGCGCTCTGGGGTCTGTCCTCCCCGGGAAGAGGGGGAACTGCTGGCGCTGTGCCCAGCGGGCAGTGGCCACTCAGGCCCTTGGCAGTCAGACAGTGCCCCCGGCACTGCGACTCCACTCTGGGGGACCCTGACAGGCAGCACTCAGAGGGGCAGCCAGTAAGCTTGTTCATAAATCTCTCTTTATGCTCTGGATTATGAAGTAATATTTTCCTGGCTGGGGCTGGTTGGATTGGGGAAATGCGGGCTCTGCTGCGAGTTCCCTGCAGCCGCCATCCCAGCATGGTGGGGGCTTTCACAGCGGCTGTGCTGGGATGAGTTGCTTCCCCTATGAAGATCAGAAACCTCTGTAGAGTCTCTCCATGAATTCTGCAGTCTGGTGTTGCTCCTGGAGTTCTGGAGAAGCTCTCCAGCAAGCTGGATCAGGCTCAATCCTGTTCCCCACCCGCCTCTGGCCGCAAGTGCCTCACCTCCCCGCGGGCAGTGCCTGTTCATTCATGGCAAAGACAGCCCGGCTGGGACGCCTGCCCGAGCTCAGGCAGGCGGTGCGGGCTCTGGCTGCTGCACAGGTTTCCTGTGCCATGGCCTCTTTGTGCCTTTTGTCCTTGTCAAGGGAAGGAGCCCTGGTGCCGGGCTGGAGAGCCTGGCTGTGGAGAGGTGGGGCTGGCTGCTCTCGGGGGACTCACCCCGATCTCAGACTTTGTGGCAGCACGTGCAGCTGTGGCAGCACGTGCAGGTGTGGTGACACGTGCAGGGGTGATAGCACGTGCAGGAGGAAAGAGGGATTTGTAGCTGATATGAACTGGAACGTGTTGCTGGCCCGGAAGGGTTCTTTTGAAATCCTGCAGATCACCACGGTTGGTGCCTGTCACAGAGTCCAACCGGCGGTCAGAGCAGCCTTGGCTTCATGCCGTGCTTGGTTGTTCACTGACCCCTCTGGGAGGGTTGTCCTGGCTCCCTTTGCCTCCTCGCCTCTCTCTGCCCAGGCTCCCACAGCCCTGAGAAGCACCTTCCTGCTCGTTAATCGTTTTCAGATGAGACTCAAGAGTTTGAGCTGGGTTTGGTGGTTTCTGGGCCAAAACAGCTCAAACTGTTAACAGGACCTGCAGCGTTTCAGCAGGCCCAGGGTGTCCCTGGGAAGGCTGGTTTCTGGCTGCCCCGGTGCCTTGTAGGTCCGGTCCTCGGCCGCACGCCATTTCTGCGGGAACCAGAACTCTGGGATTTGCCTGAGGGAGGTGGAAAACTGGCCTGTGCAGCCAGGAGGGGATGGGAAAAGAGGACGTGCCTGGCTGGTGGGAATGTCTCAGCTCGTACATCTCTTCAACAACATGTTATAACCCAGGTTTATTCTTTTTGGTGGATTTCTGGGCAGGGCAGGCAGCATATTCAATTTCTCTCTGAATAGCTGAAAGGCAGTTAGGAGCTCTAAGTAGACTTGAAGGCTTCTAAAGATTATTTTAACTCCTCTTGCCTCCATCTCTGCAAAAAGAACCCGTGTCTGCACTTGATGCTGTTGCTGCTTTTGAAAAATTCAAAAATTGACTTTTTGCTCAGAGCAAAGCTTTGAAGTGCTGCTCTGTGGGAATGGCAGTGCATCTCGAAAGCCTTTTGCTGAAAGCGTGGTTAACCTACATTTGTGGGCAGCTCCCTTCAGAAGATGCCTTTGTGGGGGATTGCATGGCGAGATGTAAAGGTGAACTGTGAAATTTAATCGATTTAACAAGGGAAGGTTAAATCTGTTTGTTCTGCTCCTATTCAGGGCCTGCAGCTGGTGGGTGCAAGGTCACCCTTTTCTGTATGCAAAAGTTATCCTGCATAAAGGCTGTTTTGTCCCACTTGTTGTCTCCTTGTTTGCATAAGTGCTGCGAGGAGGGTAAGCTGAAGAAGCAGGGGTGAACCTCTTTAAGATGCAGAGCTGGTGCCTGGCTGTAGCAGAGAGGAGGCAGCGTTCCTGCCCGCAGCCACTGGCTCCTCACTTGCTTTTGGGAGTGTAAATCGGGATTAGCATGTCCTGATTGGATCCAGGACTCAGCATCAGCTGCTAGGTAGGAGAGAAACGAGTCCTGCCTCTCTCAGGTGAACCCCTAGTTTGAATGTTGGTGTGTCGGGAGGGTGTGGGGTGCCTGGCTGTGCAGTGACGAGTCTTCTTCTCTTCGCAGGCACTGGGAAGGGGAACATAGCATGCCACGCTATTCCAGGCTGGAAGCCTACTGTGCTTTTCCTCCCCAGACCCCAAGAGACTGGCTTTTTTGGTGAAAGAGATCCTGATCTCGGGTTTCTTTGCTGCATGCCCGCTCACCAGTGCTGGATTATGTTCGTCTCCTTCTCCCTTTGCTCCATAATTTGGCTGAATCGTGGTTTCAAGCTAAGGAAAAGGGGCTGCACCTAAGTGCTCCGGGGCACCCAGACGAGGCTCCTGCGGTGCCGGTTCACACAGAGACAGTTCAGAGTGCTGATGGGGGAGAGCTGCCTCTGAGGGCCCTCCTCTCCCTCCTGGAACGTGCTGCCTCACCCTTGAGAGCCCTTCTCCCCCGGCAGAGAGGATGGGCAGCACCGATGGCTTCCAGTACCGCGCGCTCTACCCCTACCGCAAGGAGCGCGAGGAGGACATTGACCTGCTGCCCGGGGACATCCTGGTCGTGAGCAAGGGGGCCCTGCAAGCCTTGGGCTTCAAAGATGGAGATGAGCAGACCCCCAATCAGATCGGGTGGATCCTGGGCGTCAACGAGCGCACCAAGCAGAAGGGGGACTTTCCTGGCACCTACGTGGAGTACGTGGGGCCGGTGAAAATTGCCGTCCCTTCACACCGACCCCGAGTGCAGAGACCCCTGCCCGCCACACCAGGGGCCAGCGGCTGCCGGCTGCCCGAGGCTCTGGAGCAAGGTAAGCCCTGCTGTGTGCCCTGTTGCTCCGGGACACCTCCAGTCTCGCTGTGTGACAGATGAGAGTGTGTGAGTGGCTTTGTAGGACAGCGGTGAAACCCTCAGCTCGGCAGCACTGGGTTGCCCCACCAGCAGCAGTGCAGTTGAGCTGCAGCCAAGAGCCAGCCTCTCTCAGTCCTGGCCCAGAGAAAAGCACTTTGTTCCTCCAGCTTGCCAATCTGCTCAGCAGAGCTTCCTGGGGCAAGCCTTGTCCCACTCTGACCGCTCCAAGATCTTTCTCCTTCTCTGTTGTGCAATCAGCCAGGATCCCCATGGTCCCTCTCCCTGCTCCACTGACTTTTGCCAGGCTGCCTTCCTTCAGGATAAGTCCTGACCTCTCCCAGCCACCACCTCCCAGACTCTGCAGTGCCTGGGGCAGTGCTCCCTGCCAAGAGCTGCTCAGCCCTGCTGAGAGACACAATTACTTGTCTCTGGGCAAGAGGAGAAAAGTCAGGGTCTAAAAGAGCGCTTCTGAGAACTGGAGCTAATTGCGTGTCTGCCTGGCAGCCAGCCCTCCCCGCGGGTCACAGAGCCCTCGCTGGGGCCGGGCAGCCACCCTGGGGCTGTCCTGCACCTGCGGCTGCCTCCCACCGGCCTGGCCTTGGCACGGACCCGGTCCGGGAGAGCCAACGTGCCTCAGCCCTGCCTGTGGAGCTGTGGCAGCTGCCTGCTCTTAGCCTCTTTTTTTGGCTCCCAGGCACATAAACCCTGTGGCCAGGGCTCAGCAGCCCCCGGGTTCCCCCCTTCTACTCTTCCTTTGTGAGACCCCCACCTGCAGTGCTGAGTCTGGGTCTGGAGTCCTCAGCACAAGGAAGGTGTGGACCTGTTGGAGTGATTCCAGGGGAGGTCACGGAAATGCTCCAAGGGCTAGAGCCCCTCTGCTCTGGAGACAGGCTGGGAGAGATGGGGGTGTTCATCTGGAGAAGAGAAGGCTCTGGGAGACCTTACTGTGGCCTTCCAGTACCTAAAGGGAGCTTATATAAAAGAGAGAGAGAGGCTTCTTATACAGGCAGATAGTGATAGGACAAGGGGGAAGATTTAAATTAAAAGAGGGAGAGATTTAGATTAGATGTTAGGAAGAAACTCCTGACTGTGAGGGTGGTGAGGCCCTGGCACAGGTTTCCCACAGCAGCTGTGGCTGCCCCATCCCTGGAAGTGTTCCAGGTCAGGCTGGATGGGGCTTGGAGCAACCTGATCTAGTGGAAGGTGTCCCTGCCCAAGGCCAGGGGGGTTTTAGCTGGATGATCTTTTAAGGTCCCTTCCAATCCAAACCATTCCAGGATTTTCTGAGGGGTGACAGCCACACGTTGCCTTCCCATGCCTTGCAGAAGACCTCGTGCTGGTGTACGTGGGAGGAGCGGGGTCAGCAGCAGGAGCCGGAGGGTGCCAGGGAACGCTCCCAGCTGGCAGCGCTGTGTCCTCCCCATCCCTCTCTGCCTGGGAGCCACGGCTACCCCAGCAGATGCTTCTGGCTGTGTGAAAACACCTCTGGGGTCTTACGAAACCGGGGTTATGGGGCTGGTGCAGCTCCCTGCAGCTGCCTCCCTCGCTCCTGCTCCCGGAGCCGGAGGGGCGGCCCCAGGAAACATCTCCGCAGGGTGGGAATGTGGCCGGGCCCTGCGTGCGTTTGGGTTGGCAGCGAGAGCCTGACCTGAGTCATCCCGCTCGCAACCTGCCTTTCCAAGAAAGCAGCTCCTCTTGGGAGCCTGGGATGTACTCTGTGCTGGATGTGCTGGCCTTGCCTGCATCCAGCCCGGCGCTCCCTCGGGGGCTGGATTTCTGCCCTCGTCAGCTCTCCCCTCTTCTTAAGGGGGCTTGGTGGAGGTGTGTCTGGGCGGTCAAAGCCACCGGTGGGGTCTCTGGGAGGTGGAACAAGATACGTGCCAAAGCTCCTGACACAAAGAAAAGACGAATTTGGGAAGGAAACCAAAAGCCAGCCTCTCTGCATCCTGCCCGGGGATGGAGGGTGGGGTACCAGGGCACGTGAGGGCAGTGCCAGCCCTGTCCCTGTCCCCTGTGGGTGCATCCCCAGAGCCATCCTCCACTCTGGGCACAGGCAGTGCCTGCAGGAAGGCCAGGGAGGCAGTTCAAACACCCAGAGCCATTTTACACTCAGCCTGCAGGTTTGATCCCCGTATGGGCCATTCGCTTAAGAGCTGGTCTTGAAGATCCTTGTGGGTCCCTTCCAGCTCAGGATATTCTGTGATTCTTTATTTCTGTATTCTGCATTCTGCTGGGGAAACACATTTTTGCAATGGAAAAACCGTATTTGAGCCAAGCCTGTCTTATTTCTTCATGGTCTGCACTTAAGGAGGTGCAGAACCGTCTCCTGGCTGCCCCATGAAGCTCCTTCCCTGCTTCCCAGGTCCTGCCCTGGCTGGCAGGGACCCCTTAGACCCTCGGTGTCACTCGTGGAGCAGGGCCAGCGCCACAGCTGTCCCGCAGCCCGGGAGCAGGGCTGGCCGCACAGAGCAGCGAGGCCCAGCGTGTTCTGCCAGTGGATTTATGAGCTGCTGGTGTTTGCCTTCCGCAGAGAACACGAGCGGAAAATGCGGCTCGGGAATATTTCCGCAGCTGCCCGGGCCGTGCTGTGAGCAGCCTTGTTCGCGGCGGCCCAGCCCGGAGGCCCGGCAGGCTCAGGAGTCGCTGCTGGCTCCGGCTCTGTGCCTGACAAAAAAAGACAAGCTGCTGCCTGCTGAAGCAGCACATTCCCGGCCGGGCCACGTGGGCAGCGCCAGTATTTACTCTCCCTTCAGCCCTTCCCAAGGGTCAGGCTGGGAGCTGCCAGCCTGGAAGCTTGCCTGCAGCTTCCCCACCCCAGCCCGCGCCACGCTGGACCCCTTCCCGTGCCCAGGGGCTCACTCCAGTGGGGGATTGTCCCCCCTGCCCCAGCAGCACAGGCCCTTGCAGAGCTGCCGGGTGCCTGACCCGTGTGCTTCCCTTCCCATGGCTGTTCCGTCTCCCCTCGAGGCCGTGGGTGCAGGAGGCTGAGCTGGGTGCGCAGTTCCAGCTTGCTGTGCCTCGTGGTGAGACCACACCAGGCGAGTTCGGGTCAGATCCGTGACAACGGAGCTGTTTCGCAACGGGGAGCAGCCTTTTGGCTCTGCCTCTGCAGAGTGGAGTGTGCTGGGTGTCCTCACCCACTGTGGGCTCCCCAGGGTCTGCCGGGTGCTGTGGACCAGCCCAGAGGAGCCTGCTGCTCCGGCTGGTGCTCCTTTGGAATCGGGATGGAGCCTGGCACCGCTTATCCTTCGGCAAACCTCCTGCTGGCAGCTCCTCAGCCAGGCCTGCGTGCTCCTGCCCCGGCATGCACAGGGGAAGGGGGTGCCTGGAGCCAGAACCTCAAGGTTTTCTGGAAGTGGCAGTGAAATACCACCCGACACAGGGCTGCAGATCCCCCAGGAGTGGGGGGACCCTGGTCCCGTGCCACGGGCTGCCTGTGCCCTGTAGCAGCTTGCACAGAGGCTGTGGGCTCACGGGGAGGGGGAGGCACAGGGCCGGTTTCCATGTTAAACGAGCAATCAAGGGCAGGAATTTGCTGACATGGCGTTCTGTCTGAATCGCTGGATTAATCACAGCTCACCACGACGAGCAGAGCAAGCTCCCTGGCCCCGCTCCGCTGCCAGCCCTGCGCAGCCCCTGTGCTGGGCAGGGACCCAGCCCTGAGCTCCAGGAGCCCCGGTAACCCCTGTCCTGCCTGCCCGGGGGGTGCGAGTCCCCGGGGGGATGGGCTCTGTCTCCAAGCCTCTGCAGGGAGCAGTAGAGATCTCCCTGTGCACACCCAGTCAGGGCCGGAGCTCAACAAGTGCTGTGCTGGCTCCTGGGCAGGTTGCTCGCAGGCTCCATGCCGTGTTTGCCTGGGCCACAGCCTCACAGCAGGTGCCACGGCTTTCCTTGCTCCTGTTGGGAGTTGCCTGGGTTGTGCCCTGGCCCAGCTCTGCTGCTGAGGGCTGAGCTGGTGCTGAGCCCTTCTCTCCCTCCCTCTCCCCCAGGGTCTCCTCTCCCGGACTTGCAGGAGCAGTTCAGCCCTCCCGAGGTTGCTCCGCCTCTCCTGGTGAAGCTGGTGGAAGCTATTGAGAAGAAAGGTAAGGGGGCAATGCTGAGCACTGGGGGGGCTGATACACCCCAAAAACCCACAATGACACCTGAGCTCTGTGGGACACACAGGGCACAGCTGCTTTCATGTTCCTCCCTGGACTGAGCTGCTGAGGCCCGTGAGGGTGTTTGGTTTGAGCACCTACAGACTCTGGGTGGGTGCTGGGGTTTGAGAAGCGCTTCCAGCCTGGATCAGTGCCAAGGTGGAGAAATGGGGCCACTGAACCGGGTGTCCTGGGGGCCACCCAGGGGGCAGGCTCTGCAGGGGGTTGGCTTGGACACCACCCAGGCCTGGTTGGCTGTGCCACAGCCATTGGCTGGCACTGAAACGATGCCTATGCTGGAGCTGACAGCAGTGTCCCCCCTTCCGCAGGGTTGGACAGCGAGATGCTGTACAGGACATCTGGCTCCGAACTGAGGCAGGCGCTGAGAACCGGTAAGAACCAGCTCGGCGCGGTGGAGGCGAATCGGCTCAGATGGAGGAGATTAGTGGATGTGACAGCGCCAGCAGTAATGCAATCCAGGCCAGGCTCGCCTGTCCCCGGCAGTTCCTGACTCCCAGCACGCTGCCTCTGGGGCTGGGCTGTCCCCGTCCCAACACGCCTTGTCCTGCGTGGAAGGGATGGGACAGAGGGGCTTCTGGCACTGTCCGTGGAGGGCAACAAAGGGATGTGGTGCTGGCTCAGAGACTCGCAGGCAAACAAGTGAACCCCTGTGCTTGTCACCCGCTGTCTTCGGGGTGCTCTGCTGATGAGCTCCTGGAGGCTTCCCTGGCTCTGTCACACCACTAGTAAGCAGGGGAGGATCTTTCAGCTCAGCTTGGTGGCTGGAGCCATGGCTCTGCGGTGCTAGCAGCTGATGTCTCTGCCGGGGAGCCCTGGGAGCCGTTTGCCTCTCATCTGGGCTGGGGCCTCATCTGGCACCACGCTGGCGAGTCCCCTCCCGCAGACGCTCCTGCAAACCCCAACCACGCGGTGCTGTCAGCCCGGGCTGTGCTCTCGGGACAGGCTTTATGTGCTTCCCAAAATCCTGCATTTGAGGGAGGTATTTTCCCCATTGGGTTCAGTGGGTGGCTGCCCAGTCTGTGCTCGACTCTTGCTGGCAGTGGGGAGCAAAACTCTCACCCAAGCTATGGCTGCCTAGAATTCCTGTGTTGGAGCTCATGGCGAAGACTGTGGGCACACAAAATGACCTCTGCCCTCTCTCAAGGGAACTGCCGGGGTTCCCAGAGCCGGCTGATTTCTGAGGTGCACTTCCAGGCATCCTCTGTCACATGGGCTGCCCGAGGGCTGCTTGAGCTCCCTCGTGGTGCTGTGTCCCATGATAGCTGGCTGGTGTGTGATGGTTTCTGGGATGGGTGTTGGCAGCACCAGAGCTGCCAGCTGGGTGCTCAGTGCTGTGTCCACCTCCCATGGGAAATCTGTGCCCTTGCAGATTGGACCCTGGGTGACCTGGAGGCCCTGGACGTGCACTCCCTGGGCGAGGCACTGCGAGGTTACCTGCAGGACCTGCCCTCCCCCGTGGTGCCGGTGTCGGTGCACGGAGACATCCTTCGCATCCTGCAGGGTAAGGGCCTCCCCTGGCTGCCTTGGGAATGGGCAGCTGGGCGGGATGGACACATCTGGGATATTAAAATAATCCCTGTCCCTTTGGGGCCTGGCACATGGCCCCCACCGCTGCCAGTGCTCCTGCGCTGTGACGCAGCCGGAGCGTGGAGAGTGGTGCCGGCTGTCCCAGCTCTTCCCTCGTGTCTTGTTCTCTCCTCAGAGATCCCTCAGCCAGAGAATTGCCGGAAGCAGCTGCAGCTGGCCCTGGAGTCGCCTGCGGTCCCACTCCAGAACACGCTCACCCTGCAGTTCCTGCTCCGGCATCTGGGGAAGGTATCGCAGCAGGCTGAGAGCAACAGTCTCCACCCTCGGGCCCTGGGAGAGATCTTTGGCCCCCTTCTCCTTCGGCTGCCTGGCGCCAGGTACGAGAGGCTTTTGGTTCCAGCAGTGTTCCCAGCTCTGGCCACTGTGCCTGCCAGGGTGAGAAGTCCAGCCTGGAACAGCAGGGCTACCCACAGCCCCTGCTGGGCTGCACGTGGGGTTAAACTGCTGGCAGCACTCAGAGGTGGGACTCAGAGCCGGGACAGAGTCCCTGCTGCCCTGTTAGCCTGGGGTCTGGCAGCTGGGATGAACCAGCTGACCCTGGGGGATATGGGAGCAGTGCCGTGTTCTCCCCCACAACTTAACTTAACTTAACTTGCCTCTTCTCTCCGTGCAGCCCAGAGCTGAGCCCTGACTTCTCTGTGCTGTTTTTGGAGACACTTCTGCAGACAAAGGAGCTGGAGCCGGAACAGTTGCCTCCAGGTATTGAGATACGCCTTCCTTGGGGCCTGAGGCACTGGCATTTGTGGGTGTGGACTCTCTGCCCCCACGATTGGGTTGCTGAGGGCGTTTGATAGCCCAGCTGTTCCCGGAGGCCGGCTCAAGGTGTTGAGCTGCTGGAGATATTCCTGGAGCAACTCGAGACAATGTGGTGGCCAAGGGGCCTTCCTGGGCCAGTCACTGCAGGAAGGGAGACTCAGCACTCTGAGGGATTGCCAGTGGCGAGCTGGGATTCGGGCTCACCCTGTTTCAACCCTCCTCCTCTCACAGCCCTGCCTCCCAAACCGCCGAAGCCAAAGCCCAGCGCAGCCAGCCTGGCCAACGGGAGCAACGCGCCCTTGCAGGACGCCGAGTGGTACTGGGGGGACATTTCTCGGTAAGGGGGTGACTGGCCTGGGGAGCCCTGTCCATCAGGGGAGCCTTGGGGCCACCTCACAGGCCATGACAATCCTGTTCCTTGCAGGGAGGAGGTGAACGAGAAGCTCCGGGACACACCAGATGGGACCTTCTTGGTGCGTGATGCCTCCAGCAAGATCCAGGGGGAATACACGCTCACGCTCAGGTAGGGCTCTGGGATCCTTTGGGAGCCGGGATCTCCTGGGAGCCTCTGGGGTGCAGCTCTTGGGACACATCCCAGCTGCAGGGATGCCAAGATCTCTGGCTGGTGTAGGGTGCTGGGGTGGTGGTAAGCGCCCTCTGCTCTCCCCTCCACTACAGGAAGGGAGGCAATAACAAGCTGATCAAGATCTTCCATCGGGAAGGCAAGTACGGCTTCTCAGAGCCCCTGACTTTCGGCTCCGTGGTGGAGCTCATCACCCACTACCGGCATGAGTCGCTCGCCCAGTACAACGCCAAGCTGGACACCAGGCTGCTCTACCCCATCTCCAAGTACCAGCAGGTGAGGCCTACGTGGCTGGCAAGCACAGCCTGAGCCAGGGGCGTTTGCTCATCCATCCCTGCCCCTTTGGTAGATGCTGATGTCCCATCCCTCTCCCATGTGCTGGAATGTTTTGTTGAGGGGTTTTGTGGGACCAGCTGGAGCAGGTCCTGACTGTGGCTGTGCTTATGGCAGGACCAGGTGGTGAAGGAGGACAGCGTGGAAGCTGTGGGGGAGCAGCTGAAGGTTTATCACCAGCAGTACCAGGACAAGAGCTGGGAGTACGACCTGCTGTATGAGGAGTACACGCGCACGTCCCAGGTACGTGGGCACTGCCTTCCCCACGGGCTGCCTGGCACCCCCAAGGACTGCTCTGTCACCCACACTCTGTCTGAGTGCTGGCAGCCACCCTGCTGTGCACAGGGGAGACCAGAGATTGGGCGCCTGCTGCCCCATTTGTCAGCTCATGGACTTACAGGGACTCCCCAGAGGATGTGCTTTGAGGATGAGGATATTTTGCCTGCAGCAAGGACAGAGCTGCTTTGGGGAAGTTGAAAGAGGGGATGCAAATGTGCAGAAATGTTCCTCAGCTTTCCCCTCCCTTCTCCCCCAGGAGCTGCAGATGAAGAGGACGGCAATCGAGGCCTTCAATGAGACGATCAAGATCTTTGAGGAGCAGTGTCAGACACAGGAGAAATGCAGCAAGGAGTACATCGAGCGCTTCCGGAGGGAGGGCAACGAGAAGGAGGTGCAACGGTGAGGATGGGGGTGGTGGTGGCCTGCCCTGCCTGGAGAAGGGCTCCAGGGGCTGGAAGGATCCTCCCGGCTCAGCACAGAGCCGAGGCACGCGGACTCCTTGTCTCTCCAGCAGCGTGCTGTGGGCTGGAGCTGGCAGGCTGCCTCCTCCACCTCCCCCACTCTGGCTCACAGCCTAAACACCCCTCTTTCTCCCAGGATCCTCATGAACTCGGAGAAGCTCAAGTCCCGCATCACAGAGATCCACGACAGCAAGATGAAGCTGGAGCAGGACCTGAAGAAACAAGCCTCGGAGAACCGGGAGATTGACAAGCGGATGAACAGCCTCAAGCCAGACCTGATGCAGCTGCGCAAGCTGCGGGACCAGTACTTGGTGTACGTAGTGCCCCCGCAGCGCGGCCCGGGAGCCATCCGGCTGCTTCCTCCGGGGCTCGTTGGACCGGCTCGCAGCCCGCCGGGGGCAGGAGCCGCTCCCGCAGCGCGGCCGGCCCTACCCCACGCTCCAGCGGCTTTAGCACAAGGAACATCCGTCTGCGGGCACGGTCGGGGCGCGTGGCTGCCAGGACTCGCACCCCCACGCACCCCGCGGGGCCCTGAGGGGTTGGGCGCCGCTGGCCCCGAGGCGCGGGGGGCAGCGCGGCCCAGGCGCCGTCCCGAGGCGCGGGAGCCCCAGGGGGTAACAGCGG
>VZRS01011461.1:9543-20044 GCA_013398055.1 Ifrita kowaldi | reverse complement strand
GGAAAGGTAGAGAGAGAGAAAAGGCAGAGAAAGAGCAGAGTTCATGCACATCATCCAGTAACAACTGTGCACAGGACCCAGGTAAGAAATTGCCTGTCGAGTATTACCTGGGTGGCTGGGAGAAGCAGGACTGAGTGAGTGTGCTTGAGATGCAAAGTTGCCTGCAAAGCAAGTGTGGAGTCGTCCCAACTGTGGTTTCGTTATCCCGCGAGGGGTGCGGCCAGTGAAGGGACAAAGGGAGTGGTTTTGAGAGAAAGGAGTCCTGCGGGGAGTGTTAGGAAATGGGCAACAGCTGCAGCAGGAAGGTCAGGAGGAGTGGAGAGGGACGTAAGAGCTCCACTCCCAGCATACCTCCAGACAGTCCCTTAGGGAGGATGCTCAGGAACTGGGGACAAGAGGAGCTGGCTTGTACCCAGGGGAAGGATCGGGGGAAAATCTGGAATTGTATGTTTGAATGGATGAAGGAACCTATTGGGTCAGACCTACTGTACTGGCTGAGATATGGGTTGTCAGACGAATGGGTATGTCAGGCACTAAATTTTTATGTAAACACAAAAGAACCTCACAAGACAGAAGAGAGGGACTATGCTGCTTGCTGGAGAAAATATTCATCCATATTTGTGACCAAGAGCTTAAGGGAGCGTAAAGGGGAGAGAAAGAGAGGAAAATGGGACCCCTTAGACCAGCCACCCTCTCCCTGCGTGCCTGACAGGGGACTGAACAGTCTAAATTTAGAAGAAGAAGCAGCAGAACAGCAAAGGGATGATAATGGCAGAGCTGGTCCCCCTAAAATGGCGGATCCACATGGTAGGGCTGGTCCCCCTAAAATGGCAGATCTGTGTGGTGGGGCTGGTCCCCACAAAATGGTGGGCCCATCTAGTGCGGTTGGTTGTACTGAAATGCAGGGCAGACCAGCTGTCACAAAGGACAAGGACTACAGAGCCAGTAAACTTAAAAAGAGATGTCCAAAATTTCCCCCTTCCCCCTTTCAAGTACCACCTCAGATGCTAACACAAATATATCCATGTTTCCCCTGAGAAGGAGGATTTGACATTAATCACAAGACAAAAATTTAAACCCCTCACAATTTTTATACAGAAAGGCAGGAGTAGAAATCCCTGAACATGACTGCATAGAGATCATTGAATATCAAACAAAGGTTAGAGAGGACCTCGAAGAAACTCCCTTAGCTAAAGGAAAAAGGAATCTTTATTGATGGGTCATCTCAGTTTATAAATGGGAAGTGCTGTAATGGTTATGCTATTGTGGATGGTGAGCAAAGCAGTTTGCTAGAAAAAGGAAAGTTACTTAATAACTGGTCAGCTCAGACATGTGAATTATATGCCTTAAAACAATCCCTGGAACTACTCAGAGGAAAAAAGGGAACTATATGCTGATTCAAAATATGCTTTTGGAGTAGTACACACCTTTGGAAAAATACGGAAGGAACATGGACTAATTTCTTCCAAAGGGAAGGAGCTAGTGCATGAACAATTGGTCTCGGAAGTTCTAGAAACTCTGGGATTACCTGAAGAAATTGCAGTAGTTCATATAATGGGACACCAGAAAGGAGGAACTTTAGAAATAAAGGGCAACTATCTAGCTGACAGGCTAGCTAAAGAGGCTGCACAGGAGGAGGAAACAAAGATGCTAGCACTAGTACCTAGTGGAAAGGCAGAGGAGGTAAAACTCCTGGTGTTTACAAAGGAAGAAGAGGAACAGTTACAAAAATTAGGAGGTGAAAGAAATCAGGAAGGCAAGTAGCTTTTACCAGATGGGAGGCAAATAATGAATAAAGCAATTGCTAGAGAAATTTTAATTAGATTATATCAGGAAACACACTGGGGAATGCAAGCTTTATGTAATCAGTTTTTAAGAACCTATGGTTGTATTGGAATCTACACAATAGCCAAGCAAGTGACAGAACAATGTGTAATCTGTCAAAGAGTGACTAGAAAAGTAATGAGAAAACACCCTAGTGGGGGAAAAGCCCTAGCCCTTAGACCCTGCCAAAATATACCAATAGATTACACTGAATTCCCAAAATACAGTGATGGAAGTATCTTCTTGTAATAGTTGATCACCTTACCCATTGGGGAGAAGCATTTCCTATCTCAACTGCAACTACTTCAAATGTGGCTAAGATCCTGTTAGAACAAATCATCCCCAGATACGAGATAATTGGAAGAACAGCCCCAGATAAGGGAACACACTTTACTTCAAAAATTTTGCATTCTCTATGTGTTGCATTAGACATAAATTGGGAATTTCATACCCCGTGGCACCCACAAGGCTCCAGACGTGTGGAGAGAATGAATGCTATCCTTAAGAACCATATTACCAAATTAATGATTGAAACTGTATTATCGTGGATTAAATGTTTACCTGTAGCACTATTACAGATCAGAGCTGCTCCAAGAAAGGATATAGGAATTTCTCCCTATGAAATGTTATTTGGGCTACCTTCTTTGGGAAGGGAGGAGGGGTTGCCGATTGCTGAAACTAGTGACTTATATTTAAGAAATTATTTGCAGGAGAGCACACTTTGTCTCAGGGATCTTAGAAGAAGAGGGTTGTTACCCAAACATCACCTCTAGACTTTAATACACACCAGGTAAAACCAGGAGATTGGGTTCTAATAAAATCTTGGAAAAATGATACCTTAACACCAGCATGGGAAGATCCCTTTCAGGTATCTAACTTAGGTAACTCGTTAACATTATTAACCACTCAATCGATCTACGAAAACCCCTTTATTGATAACAATTCCCCCTCTTTTTCTTTGATTGGGTTTCACCTGCATCAAACTCCCATCAAACACCTTGGCCTTTGTAGTCACCATATAATTTTCTTAAATTCTGGTATTTTTCATACATTTCTTTTGCTGTTTCCTGGGCTACCTCCTTTTTTTCTGTTCTCAACATCATCAACTTCTCATCAGCCAGCCTCTCCAGGGAGTTCTGAGCTATCTTTGTAATCATTTGAATAAGGCAGGCTAACAAACAAGGAAGAAAAATGATACTCATCAATGCACATAACCCAAAAAAACATCAACTTCTTTCACCATTCACCACTTAATAGACCATCCCACCATCCAGTTTTAAAGAGTGGAGTCCACCGTTGAACTGGTACATGTGCGAGCTTTGTGATGTTATTAGTGATATTTTTAATAGCCTCCCCATTATCATCAATTTCTACGCAACACTCGGACAAATTAAACTTCCCGCAAATGCCTCCTTCTTCAGCAAGAAGGTAATCAAGTGCCAATCTATTTTGATAGATTGCTGTCCTCATTTGTTTTTGTTGGGTGGTTATTAAATCTAAGGGGCGAGGGCCATTTGATCTGTGATAATTTCTAAAACAGCCTACAGGCAAATAATGTGATTTAACATACAAATGGGGGTTCTGTACCCCCAGGTGCCATCTTGGGCCCAGGTGGCAGGGCCATACACTTTAATAATCCATTCTGGCGGCCACTCATCATCAGCCCATTTTTGTGTTCCCCCAATCAACTCTTGCTTCTTGCGTCTGAGCTCATTATACAGTGGCACCCCTAGTTCTTGGCTATAGTTACGTGGAAGCAGAAAGAAAGACGGTCTGATAATTCCCAGAGTACAACTCACTGCCCAATCCCAAGGTAACATGACATATGCTGTCTTCCCACACAACCAAAATAATCCTTCAGGGGCTTCCCAGAAATTGGGATCTTTCTGTTGAATCCCTCTCCAAAACTTTGCATTTTTTGGTATGTCCATAAATGGATTTGATTCCCCCCCAATACATTCATACAATCCTACATGTTCTATGTATGAACATCCCATTTTCTCTTCTCTTGACCAGTATAGATCAGGAGCTTTTGGTATCCACTAGGTATGGGTCTCAGTTATTAGATAACACTTACAGGGTATCTCACCCACCTAAGAAGTAAACGCTGATTGTTTCCTCCACATTCTTCTCCTATTGTCCCAGATTTTAACCTCCATGTTTCTTCTTGGTTCCTTTTAGGTAGTACTGTTCATCCCTTCTTCATCCACTTTAATATCTCCTCTGGGCTTAACCCTGTTCCGTCCCAAGGCCATACCTTGGCCATACCAGTATCTCCACAGATCCAGCAACTGGAGATGTTAAACTCCTTACTGATATGTTCTACCAAATCCAAGAACAAATTTTGTCCGTTTGGGACTGTGTCCTCCCTCCCAACCTTTATCACCCCTTTCAGTTCCTTTTCCTTGATTTGATCTACTTCAAATGAATCTCCTAAGATCCTTCCGCCCAAATTTCGTTCAAAACATATCCAATTTTCTTTAATAGGACATTCCCCATCCAATTTCTGCCTCCAATTCCCTATATTTTCTGTAAGCCAATAGGTTTTGCCATCCTCTTCGCACATTTGCAGATTAGCATGATCGATAGAGTTAGGGTTCGGGTTAGTATGTATTCTCACCACTGCACTTCTAGAGTCTCTTGCATATAAAGGGTAATAACACTTACTGCAGGGGCCCGCTTTGTTCCCCTGAATATAGTTACCCAGTAGCCACAACAACAGGGGTCTGGTACAGGATACTCTTCGAATCCTTACAGCTGTGGGAGTGTCGCCCAAGTGTACTTGTCACATTTGGCAAGAGCAGAGCCCGACCCGGTCTTGCCCCCCATAAAACGTTTCATCTGGGTACCTACCTCGTTTCCCAAGGAGACTCGTCTTCTCCCTTCCTGTATCTATTTGTAATATTCTTCTGGAGTCTGATTGCTACGTAGATGGGGAAGGTCCTATTCCTTCGTACTATCCGATATTCCTGTAATAAAACACTAGAATTCAAGATCAACACAGGTGAGAAATTCCTTATTACCTACACACGTTAACAGACAACCTTTGTACATATAGCCACCAAGATATAATTGGATCATACAACAACCAATGTCCGAGATAATGTGGGTTAAGTGCCAGTGTTGGGCTTCTTCCGTATGGTCAGTTTGGTATCAGCTCGATCCACGATTTCCCACTTTGCAGGAGCTTGCACCAGTCCCTTCACTCGTGTGATCTGGCTCCACCCTCTCTCCTGGGTTCATACTGCTGTCTCGGTGGTGAGGAGAACCTGAAAAGGACCTTCCCATTTAGCGATTAATGGCATTTCCTTCCAAACTTTAATCAATACCTGATCTCCTGGTTGAAATGGATGAATTTTATAATCTACTGGGGTGGTTTGAGGAAGATATCCTCGCTTCCTCAGATCTTCCAAGGTGCTGGCAACTGTCTGTATATACTTTCTGGTACTATATTCCCCTTTCTCATAAGTTCCATATCTGCCAGAGGTTGTTAAGTACAGCAATCCAAACATCGCCTCATAGGGAGAAACTCCCATGTCCGTTCTAAGCCTTGTTCTTATCCTTAGTAAAGCCAATGGGAGACACTTTAACCAATTCATCTTCGTTTCTATTACCAATTTTGTCAAAACTGTCTTCAGAGTTTGATTCATTCTTTTGACCTTACCAGAACTCTGAGGATGCCACAGCATGTGCAGTTTCCATTTTATATCCAAAGCAGCCATTGTCTGTTGTAAAATTTGTGATGTAAAGTGGGGGCCTCAATAAGAATCTATAGTATTTACAATGCTGTACCTCGGTATGATTTGCTCAAGTAATATTTTACTAAGCCCACTGGCCATAGCCTTGACGGTTGGAATAGCCTCGACCCAATGTGTAAGGTGGTCAACTATAACAAGTAAATATTTGAATCGCTGGACTGAGGGTAGCTCGGTAAAATCAATCTGAATGTTTTGAAAATGCCTTCCGGCCAGTTCTCTCCCCCCTGGACATGTCTTTCTCATGACTTTTTTATTTATTTTTTGGCAAATCATACAATTTTTGGTTACTGCCCTTGCAATTTCAAATGTTCCTACACACACGTAATTTCGTAGAAAATGATCACAGAGGGCCTGCGTTCCCCAATGTGTTGAGGTACACAGATTTTCCAAGATCCTTCTTGTTAAGGCCTTATTTAATACTTGCCTTCCATCTGGCATTCTCCATTTCCCTTTTTCATCTTTAGTCCCACCATTTTTCTTTAATTCCTCTTGTTCTTGCTCACTAAATATTGGAACCTCTTCATCCTTTTCATCCATAACATCTACCAGCAACAGAACCTTCTCCTTCTCCTCTAAAGCCGCTTCCTTAGCCATTTTATCTGCCAAATTATTTCCCTTTATCTCTACCAATGTTCCTTTCTGGTGTCCTTTCATATGCACAACCGCAATTTCATTCGGTCCTTCCAATGCTATCAAAATTTCCTTTACCAATTCTTCGTGTATCAAGGTTTTACCCTTTGAATTTAAATAGCCCCTCTCTTGCCAGATTTTGCCAAAAGTATGCACTATACCATATGCATATCTCAAATCTGTGGATCTCATTCCTCTCTTCCCTTTGAGTATTTCTAGACCTCTCCTTAAGGCGAAAATCTTGCAACACTGAGCCGACCACTTCGTCAGCAACTTTCCTCTTTCCAGAACTTGTATGGATTTCCCATCTACCACTGCATATCCTGATGCTCGTTTTCTCTCAATCACCCTCAAAGAGCCATCCACAAATAATGTGTCTCCATCTGACAAGGGCTGGTCCTGCAAGTCTTCTCTCATTTTTATTTCCAAATCGATTAGCTCCAGACATCAGTATTGTAAGTCCTCTGTTGGTTCCCCATATAGAAACTGGGCTGGGTTTTGAACCTTTGCAGTGGTTAAATCAATATTTTCAACACCCATCAACACCAATCCCTATTTTAATGTCCTAGTATCAATGAGCCACTGGCCAGCTTTTTGGCTCAGAATAGTCTTAGTGTCATGTGGAGCGTATGCTTTTATCTTGCCACCAAATGTAAATTTATGGCCTTCTTCCACTAGCACTACCATGGCAGCTACTGCTTGCAGACATGTTGGCCATCCTCTAACCATCGGTTCTAACAGCTTCGACACGTAGGCGACTGGCTTCCTTGTTCCACACCATTCCTGGGTGAGTACACCATACGCCACGCCTTCCTCCGCATTAATAAATAACTCAAAAGGTCTATTCAGTTTGGTAAACTCAAAATAGGAGCTTTCATCAATTTTTCTTTTAGATCTCTTAGTCAATTATCATCTTCTATATTCCAATTTAGAGGTTCCACATCCACTAATTTATCATACAAAAATTTAACTAATTTCGTGTACCAGTCAATCCATAATTTGCAATATCCAATTAGCCCCAACAATTTCCATATGTCTTTTTTTGTTTTTGGAGAGAGTAACGACAGTATCCCTTGAATGCGGTCTGAGCTTAACTTCCTATATCCACTCCCGATTATATGCCCCAGATATCTAACCTCTGGTTCCACACATTGTAGTGTACTCTTAAGAGACGTTCAATTCTTTTCTTCCCAAAAAGTTTAACAAATCAATAGTGGTTCTCCGGACTTGCTCCTCTCTTTGCCCCAATACTAATAAATCATCGACATATTGTAAAATCTCGGTGTTCTCTGATGGCTCAAACTGATGTAACAAATTCTCCAGGGCCTGCCTGAATAGATCTGGGGACTCGGTGAACCCTTGAGGTAGACGGGTCCACTGGAGCTGTTGTTTTCTCCCTGAATCTTGGTCCTCCCACTCAAAAGCAAACCAGTTTCTACTCTCCTCGGCTAATGGGCAGGCCCAAAAAGCATCTTTTAAATCAATGACACTGAACCATACATGATTGGGAGGTATTCTACCCAGCAGAGTGCAGGGATTCGACACTACGGGGTATCTAGGTACTATGTGCTTGTTTATCTCCCTCAAGTCCTGGACCTGTCGGTATGTACCATTTGGCTTCCTCACCGGTAACACAGGTGTGTTATGGGGAGACATACATGGCTCCAATATTCCATCCCTGATTAGTTCTCTTATGACTAGTGTTAACCCTTTTTTACCTTCAGCTGAGAGCAGGTACTGTCTTACCGTGATTGGTGGAATTCCCTGCTTCATTTCTACTCTTATAGGGGGTATGTCCAGTAAACCTCTACTTCCTTCCTCTGCCCACACATGACAGTCTATTTCACTTTCCTCTTCCAGTCTTACTACCATTACTTCAGCCACCATCCAACCTTCTTTGGGGATTACTCCCACCCCTAGCTGGACCTGCAGGTCCCTTCCCAAAAATTACACTCTGGCTTAGGCATATACAGGCGATCACTGCATCCTTCTCTTGAATTTCCTCAGATAACAACCCTCTCAATAACTGGCACTTCAAAGGATTCCCCTTTTGCACTCCTCACTTTACAAATCCGTTTTCCCAATTTACATCCTTTTGGTAATCGTGACACACATGATCTGTCTGCCCCTGTATCAACCAATAATTCAAATTCTTTTCCCTGGGGACGAATTTCTAAATTTATCAAGGGCTCTGTCAGCTGTTTATAAGGCTTCCCAAGGGGATAGAGCCCCTGACACCCCTATTCCTCTACTTTACAATTCTGAATCTCCTCATAGACCCTTTTATCCTTTTTCCATTTCCTACAATTGCTCCTAAAATGTCCTTTTTCTCCACAGTAATAACATCTCCCCTCAAAGAGCCCCCTACGCATCTCCCAAGGTCTTCCCTTCTCTCTCTGATCCTCTTCCCTTAAGTCCACTTTACCTCCTTCTCTGCTTTCCTTGGCCACCACCACCATTATCTTAGCCTTCGACTTAGTCTTTTCTTCCTCTCTCCTTAAATACAGTCTCTGCACCTCCTGCAGTAATCCATTCAGCCCCTTTTCCTGCCAGTCCTCAAGACGTTCTAACTTCCTCCTGATATCATACCACGATTGAGTCATGAACTGCACTTTCGCTAATACTTGCCCTTCTGGACTCTCGGGGTCTACACCTGAGTAAAGCTGAAAGTTGCATTTTAACCTTGCTAGCCACGCACTTGGTGTCTCATCACGTTCTTGATGGCCATCGAAAGCCAGTTTTGCATTGCTACTTCTTGGGACTGCTTCCCGGATACCCTTGACAATCAAGGCTCTATAATCCTTCGTATTCCTTCTGCCTAATTCATCGTTGGGATCCCAATCCAGCATATTTATAGGCATATTTTCCTCCCCTGGAGGGCCAGATCTATTTTCCCTCTCCCATATACACAAGCCTGCTATTTGGATTAACTGCATCTCTTTGGGGGAGAAAAGAATACCCAATATCGAATTTAACTCTTCCCAAATATATATACTTGGGCCAAGAAATTGGTCCAGTTGGTTAGCAATTCCCATAGGGTCTTCTAATAAACTCTTAATCTCCTTTTTAAAAGTCCTGACTTCCGAAGCAGTTAGAGGTGCATTTACAAAGGCTATTCCCCCTCTCACCCCCACCATGGGGACCTCTCTCAGGGGAAACAAACTCTCCACCTTCTCATCACACACACCACATTTCACAATTCTAGCCCTGGTGTTACAGTAGGGACCCTCTGTTATGGAAGATGTTTCTTTTTGGCTAAGCATCACCTCGCTACTACCAGATGACCCAGCGGCTTCACTAGAAGGACTACAAGGGACCGCTTCTTCCCACGTTATCCTTTTATCCAGGGATGGGACCTTGGGAGAGGTTGGGGCTGCTGGAGGGAGTAGGGGGAGGGGAGGTGGGAGATGATCAAGAGGGTCCCNGGATTGACAAGAGGTGGTCTCTGGAGCGACCAGGAGGATGCTCTGACAGAGCACACCCCAACAGTCCCACTTCCCCTTTGATATTACATTTTCCTCCCTTTCCTTTTCTTTTGCCAATCTGAATACCTTGGCCACTTTATTCCATATCTAAAGGATCCAGCCTTTAACCAGCAAGCTGCATAACCCACTTCTTCATCGTCTAGTCTCTCCCTTGCATTCGTGTATTTATTCAAGGCTACACACATCCATCTGTCTCTTGATCCATACCAAGGCCAATGTATGGGCCCATCTTGGATTGCTTCTCTTGGCCATATTTTCACACAATACTGCACCATTTTTACTCTGTCCAGATCTCAAGTGCTGTCCTCCTCCTCCCAGTTTTCCAAAAGTTCTCCCAGAGGACTATATGGAGGAGTATCTTTTGCTCTCGTTCCATTTCCCTTTCCTTTTGAAGAGGCCTTGCTACAACACTGACCCATGACTATTATCTACTAACTGCAACAACTACCTCTAATTATTAATCAATATCAATAACAATTTACAACTTCAGCTGTCACAGTTTTGGAGACAGAAAGCGACAAGATGCACTGGGTTCATGCACAACAGCCAACTTTTATTTAGTCTTCTTCCCCTTACATAGATCTGAAGGTCTGCATGGTCAATCCCTATTGGCCAAACCAGTTTCCATCCGGCCAATCAGCCAATGGCTGCTCGCTTCCTCAATGGCCTAGGCCTTCTCTGCAACAGTCCACACTGGTCAGGTTATATAATCAAGGTACTTACATAATTAGTTACCTTTCAGTTATAAAAGGGGTATTAATTATAATTGTGAGGCCTTCAGGCCAGCTGTTGGCCACCACAATA
>VZRS01011460.1:44573-109240 GCA_013398055.1 Ifrita kowaldi | reverse complement strand
TTCAATTAATCGTATATGACACTTGTCACTCCTGTGCTTCCTGCATGTGGAACCTCAGCGATTCCTGCCATGTGTGTTACAACTGCTGATTAAAACACAGGAGCCTCCTCTTTGCTTTCCCCCCTTCTTCTGTGCATCTCTCTCATTATCACCAGCTTTGTGTATTTTAGCTCTGTTCCCTCAAGAGGAGCCAACACTTAACTAAGAGGATTAAAAACAATTCTTAAACGTGCCCCATCTAACAAAAATATCACCCCCAAAGGAAGGCCATGCCAGTGGTGCTGGGCTTGCCTGAGCTCTTCCTCCCTGGTGGCAGACCCAGCTTGTTCCATGCTGGCTGCTGAGTTCTGACAGTTCTCTCTGCTCCAAATGAACCAAACCTTTTTGCAAGATGACAGGAGAAGTTTCTGGGTCCAGCTCCACAGGGTCATGGGGTTTTCAGCTTGATTCCTGCTCTTGTTTAGTGAGCTTCCCTTTAATGGCCTCAGTATTTTTGCAACCATGGAGAGATCTGGTTAAATGACAGTGCGGAATGTGTTGTATTTCCAGTCCACTAAAGGTTTGTTCCAATATGGAAATCTTGAATCAATCTGGTTATAAGCACATAAAAATGTTCCTGTTGGGCCTACAAGAGCCATGGAACAAAAGGGTGTGCAGTGGGCAAACTCAAACCACCTTGGGACTCTCTCAAATGGGGGCTGCTGTTTTATCCCAAGTTCTTTGTCCAGCCTCCACTGTCTGAGGATTTACTTTAATGCAGTTACCTGTGGAGTCATTTAAAAGCATTTTCTGTTGCAAATCTCCCTAAAAGGATTCTGCAAGTGCTACACTTAATTATTTCAAAGAATGGAAATGACCTTTAATATGTTCTCCTGCATTAACCTTCTTGCCTGTAGTAAATAAGATGGTGCAAAGTATCATTTTCATATACCAGACATTGCATTAAGCAAAGAGATAAATGAATATTTCTACAGGTTCTACTATATAAACCTGTTACAGCAGGTTGCTGCTGTAGTTATCTGGGTAATGCTTCTTCCTTCCTTTTGTGCGTTTTACTGGCAATTGTTTGGATCATATAAGCTGCATGTCCTCTGCAGCTAAGATGGGCAATCATTTATTGCTGCTACTGACAATAAAAATTATTGTCAGGATTTGATGGGAGGGATTATGAACCACAATTCAATTGTAACTCTGAATTGGTTTTTTTTAAAGAAATATGCTGCTGTTAGTTTGACTCTTGGACAAAATATGATTTTTTACATTTGAGATGAAGTATAATGTTAGATTTAGAGAAAGGTGTATAAAGGGATTTTTAAACTGTTTTCTCCAAAGCCAACTCCATCCCAACAATTTCTCCATTTGAATTTCCAATCATTACAAGTCCTGCTGTTTCCACAGACTGACTTTTCTCTGCTTCCCTGCAGAGAACCCCAACCCTCAACTCATTTAGCAATTTAAATTCATGTCCTTACTCAGACCTTCTTAAAAAGTATAGAAATGCTTTAATGCTTCATCTTTTTTTCCCCTGGAATGATTGTTGTTTACATTACAGCTCAGACAGGCTTTGGAAAGCTGTCCCTGTCCCTGGGGATGGGTGGGTACCAAGGATGTGGTGCACAGGCTCCTGCTGAGCACACCAGGGTGGCTGTGTCTGCTCCCTGGAAGCTGCCCAGTTCCCTGGAATTGCACTGGACAGCACACAGGGACCTGGGCTGTGCCAGGCGTGAGCCTTGGAGTGCAGGGATGAAGCAACTGCAGGTGCAGGTTTCAGCTTAAACCCCAGAAGCTGTGGGTAAAACGGGCTGGCCGTAGGCTCATCAGTCAGTGCCACAGATAGTAAAGTCTGTGGCTGTGCAGCCATCCATCCATCACTCCATCCATCCATCCATCCATCCATCCATCCATCCATCCATTTTTTCCATCCATTCCATCCATCCATCCTTCCGTCCCTCCATCCAGCCACCCCTCCATCTGCCCAACCATTCCATCCATCCAANCCATCCCTCCCCCCATCCATCCATCCCTCCGTCCATCCCTCCAACCATTCCATCCATCCCTTCATCCCTCCATCCATCCCTCCACCCATCCACGTGGCTGCACGGACAGTGTCCTCCCAAAGCACAGGGTACAGAGCTCCCAGGATCTGTGTCCTTCAGGAAGCTGCAGTGCTGGTGGGGCCATCCCGTTTCATCCTCAAGGCCTTCCTGAACAGCCCCATTAACTCTGTGGCTGATTCATTGAGCAATCCCTCCGTGCTGTCAGATTACCCAGAGCTGCTGTGTGGACGTGAGCAGCCCCGTGTTCCCACAGAGGGCCTGGGTGTGTTCCACTGCTCAGGGACTGAAACCTCACAGATGAGGAACTGCTCCCCCCAGAAATTTTGGTGAGGTGTTAAAGAAGGGCAAAGAAGGCAGAACTTGGAGCTGGAGTTCCCCCTCCTCAGGATCACTCAAGTAAATCACTTCCTCAGCCTGGGAAAACACCGACAGCCCTCAATAAGGGTCAGTTAAATGGTGAGGAGTGAATGGAGTGAGTGTTAATTTTGTATGAGCACACCCGTTACCCGTTTGAGTCGTGAATTTAAATGCATGCAAATCCATCTAATGCATTACATTGATAGTTTTTGGAGTCTGGATTTCAGAAACAACTCCATCATGGAAATTAAATGGCATTCAGAGACAGTTTTCCTCTACTGTAGCTATAACTAAAGATTTTTTTTTAACTGTCACTGTCATTTTCCAATTAGCTAAAAAACCCAGCCCGAAACCCAACAAAATAGTCAAGTACCTTAGAAGTAAGATAAACCTCCATGTAAATAAATATTTTCTGAAACTTCTGCTAAATGTTATCAAGTTAAAACTTGAGAAATAAAGCTGTAATCTTGATTGCAAATTTATGTAGTCTTTGCCAGTTTAAATGCTGGGGATTTGCTGTCTACCTTGCATTTTTGAGTTGAAAGATTCACTTCTTTCCTTTTCTCTCCAGCTTGCAAGGAAGTTCACAATTTCTTTAAAACTTTGCTGCTTCCTTTTTATGCCTCCCAAAATAAAGCATAGCTTCCAGCTGGTGGAAATACTGAGAGAAAATTAGATATAATATTTTTTAAGAAGATATTGAGCTAATGCTTTTTAATTTTGAGTCTTGAGGGGTTTTTGGACAATTTGCTTGCCAGAATTTCATAGCTGAAGTATCTGAAAGGGACAGTAGCATTTCCATGTGGGCAATCAGATCATGAATTTGAATGACTATTTCAGCACCTTTCAAAGTAGCCCTGCACTGTCTCAGGTTGCACATATTGCACATAAGTCGTCAGAAAGTTCTCATTGGATGTAGGATGTGGAGGCCTGTAGTAGTTCAGTACTTTGCATTTTATTTCTTAGGCAATCTAATCTGTTTTAAGTTGATTTAGCCTCTCGAGTTTGTCTTGATCTGTTTACGCACTCCAGGAATGTCAGGGTAATGTTCTGCCTGCAGCTAAAATATCTGGAGTTGATCTACTGTCCCCACTGTCAGGGATATCTTCAGGTTGTTCTGCCCAGTAACCTTGGACAAAAGCTGAGCAGCTCAGAGTGACATTACTGTGTGTTCTCATCAGGACCTTCTGTGTACTTCTTAAAAATGTCACAGCTTTACTCTGAAAAAGAGAATTGGGGACAATTTTCCTTGAATTTGCCTCAGGCCTTTTTCCAGTTAGAAAAATGAGGTGGGGTAAGGACTTAATCGGGGTGCTAAATCAAAAGCAGTTTGTACCTAGAAGTTGTGCAAGGGGAGAAACAAAGCATCTGTCAGTAACTCAGAATAATGGAGCCACTGAAAATCTTCAGAGCAGGATGAGCAGGAGGAATGGCCTTGTTTTCCTAAGTTACTCACTGGGAAAGGCTTGAGTTGTGATTGATGAGATGCCCGAGGCGCACTAACAGTATCAGTCAGCTGGCATTTTGTGACTGCTGAGAGCAGTTGCTGAGACATCCCAGGACTACACCCCAGGGAGGCTGGCTCTGGGTGGAAGTGTGCTTTCATCCTGCATAATTCAGCCATGGCCTTGGTGCTTTCCCTTCAGAACCTTGAGGAAAAAACACTTTGTGCTTCCCTTGTCAATGCTCACATTGGTGCAAATGGCATGAGACAGTGAGAGTGAAAAAAGACACCAGACATTCGCCACCCCTTGGAAAAAGGAACCCTTAACCTGCCCTCTGAGCTTCATTTAGCAGAGAATTCCTTAAAGAACTGTCCAGAATGTGCCAGAAAGAAGAACAGTTACAACCAAGACCTGATCTGCTCATCTGCAGAATTAATTTAATGACACTTTTGTTTTGCTTATGTAATTTCCTTCTTCCTCCCCTCCTGTCAGAGCCTATTCTCATCACGGGATGTCTGACAAAGAAAAGATGTGAACAGGATACAGCTGAAAGCTTTTGAGCTCTTGGGACTTGGTAGGGAATGCAGACCCTGTTTCACAGCCTCCTTGTCTCCTTGCTGCTGGATTTCCCTCCAGCTCCTCGAGAGGAGAGGGGGAAGATGGTCAGGAGGCCACAGAACCAGGGCAGAGGCAGTGAGAGGGCCTGGCTGGCTGCACTGCAGGGTGGGTCTCACACTTCCCTGTGAGCTCCAAGAGAAGGGCAGCGAGCCCAGTGCAGGTAAATTCACCCACCTTTAGAGGTTCCCTGGGTGAGAAAAATGAAATCTTGTTCTGCCACTGCTGGCTGGTGAAGAAAGTGGCCACAGCTCACAGCAGTAGAGATGCCCTCTTGGGCCAGATCCAGCTGTGACTCCCTGAGGAAAAGGCACTACCAAAAGCTGCCCTGATCTTGGATTGCAGGGTTACCAGAAGGTTGCTCAAGGTAAATTAACTTCATAATTTGATAACTGCTTTAATTAGTTTTCTAATTGTGCTTATACATCCTTTTCCGCTATTCCTAAAATAATGAAGATGTTTCTGTGCCCAGGATGTGATATTTGGACATGTTCTGCTGCTCACTTGCCCAAATCCTGTTTGCTTTTCCTTCCCTTTCAAACAAGCTCTTTCTCTAGGTGGTTGTATCCAAGCACAACCTTTGCTCCTCAGGTGTCTGAAGCCAAAGCCCTGCTCAGGTAACCCTGGTTTTCCTCTTGCAGTTACCCAGCTCACCTGCAGAGCCTGATACAGAGTCTCCAGCTCTGATCATTAACAGTCTTCCCTTTCCCTCCTCACATCATCCACACAGTTTTCCTGGCTCTTCATCCAATCCATACTTCTACTCAATGGGCATGAACTTACACAGTTATCTCCAAATCAGGCAGGTTATCAGGAAAACTAAAGCTGTTTTTATCTTTGTCTCCTTGCTCCCCAGGACTTTCCCTATGTGAAAGTAAAAAAATATCCTGGAAAAAGTAAAAAAGTATCCTGATCTTAAAGTAAAATATTTGTGAAAATTTATAGTTAGCCCGGGCAAAATGAGCTCGTTCTTCCTTCAGGGGCCTTCCCAGAAACAGCAGCAGTGTTGAGCTTGAAATGCTCCCACCAAATATGTCCCTTTGAGGTGCCATAGCTGGTTAAGATTTCACAAGGTTTCCGCTGCAGCCGATGCTCTGCAGTTCCAAGCATCCCCGTGGATGGCCTCTGCCCTGGCTGTGGCTGAAGGATTTTCCCCAGGATCGTGGTCTGTGTGTGCTCCCGTCCCTCTGGGGCTCAGCAGAGCTGTTTTGCTGTGTTTGTGTGTGAGCTCTGGCAGTTGGATGTGTTTCTGTTTGCCACCCAGGCACTGGTATCCTCCTGCAGTGTATTTAAATCCTGTGTACCAGGGAACACAAAAGAAATCTGTTGATAGATTTGTTAATTGTTGGTACATAATGGTATCTTTTGGAGAACAGCACCTGGCCAGGCTGGAATGTGCTGCCAGTTGGCACTTTGGGGATACCTTAAAGTCAGGACAAAAGCTCTCTGTGATGCAGCTGTGTCACACCACTCTCACTGTGCAGTGCACAGAAGAGGCTCTCTGCAGCATCTGAAGGGCAAACAAAGGGGAAGGAGCCTTGATTGGTGAGCCTTGATTGTATTACACAGGGATCAGAGGAGATAAAACACAGTCTAGTGCACAGTTTGTAAAATAAAGATTCCAATTACACAAGGTGGTGCTGCATCTGTGCCTCCCTGACAGCTGTGAGGAGAATGAAAACCACAGCTCTCGTTACAATAAGATATTAATAATTTATTCTTCCTTGGAATTCTGCATGCTTAGGCACTGTGCAGAAGACTGGTTTGGGTTAAGGCTGGAATTTTTACAACTGCCACCTTCCTCTTCCTCCTACTTTTCAAAGGACACAAGTATTCAGAGCCCAAGGGTCTGTCTGCAGTGATGGGTGCAGAGAGCTCAGACAAGCTCAGGAACAGAGGGTGACCTGAGGTCCATCTGGGGAACGGGTGTGGGACCCTCCTGAGCCAGTGTGGGCTGGTTTGCTCTTGCTGGGGACATGCAGGGGACAGGTACAGCTGCTGATGTGGCAGCAGTTGCTGCCTGACTGCTGGGGCCGGAGGTCACCTGAACCCCCAGGAGCGCTGTAGCTTGGCTGTTCCCTGGTGCCATTCCCCCACGGAATTTCCTGAACAGAAAGGGAACCTGGGCCTGGGTTGTTGCTTTGAGGAAGAGTGTCCAAGGCTCGGTGTTTCTGAGGATTGTTTTGGGAAATGAGCTGCACCTAAAAGAAAATATTTCTTCAGCTGAGGTGGGGCTTAACTCAGGCATCTGAGGTGCTCGCTGGGATCAGTGGGATTTGGAGGGGGCTCAGCCCACACTCAGCTCCCAGTTCTGCCCTGGGACACACAGGCTGCCAGGCTGAGCCCCCTCCAAGCCTGCTCCTGCCCTTGGTGTGAGCTGGGACCTCAACTGGGACCTGCTGCTGGCCTATCCCTGTGAACAGGTGGCTGCTGAATTCCCCCCAGCAGGGCTCCTGCACACCCCAGTGTGGGGCTGCTGAGTGTCCCATGGGCTCCTGCACACCCCAGTGTGGGGCTGCTGAGTGTCCCCCCAGAATAGGCTCCTGCACACCCCAGTGTGGGGCTGCTGAATTCCCCCAGCAGGGCTCCTGCACACCCCAATGTGGGGCTGGTGAGTGTCCCCCAGAAAGGGCTCCTGCACACCCCAGTGTGGGGCTGCTGAATTCCCCCCAGAACGGGCTCCTGCACACCCCAGTGTGGGGCTGCTGAGTGTCCCCCCAGAATAGGCTCCTGCACACCCCAGTGTGGGGCTGCTGAATTCCCCCAGCAGGGCTCCTGCACACCCCAATGTGGGGCTGGTGAGTGTCCCCCAGAAAGGGCTCCTGCACCCCCCAGTGTGGGGCTGCTGAATTCCCCCCAGAACGGGCTCCTGCACACCCCAGTGTGGGGCTGCTGAGTGTCCCCACCACNAGTGTCCCCACCACAGGCTCCTGCACACCCCAGTGTGGGGCTCCTGAGTGTCCCCCCAGAATAGGCTCCTGCCCACCCCAGTGTGGGGCTGCTGAATTCCCCCAGCAGGGCTCCTGCACACCCCAGTGTGGGGCTGCTGAATTCCCCCAGCAGGGCTCCTGCACACCCCAGCGTGCCCAGCCATGTGTTACCTGCAGCGCTGGGTGTGGAGCAGAGCCGGGGGTGGCTGCTGCCCGCTGCATGGAGAGCAGCTCTCATTTCCCTGCCAGGCCAGCCCGGCAGAGCGTGCCCGTCTTTGAGGAATGCCTTTATTAGCTGGCTGTGATCTGTTGGCGAATTAGGCCACGCCAAATGTGCCTGCAGCCTCCTGCTGTGAGGAGGATGCTCCTCAGATCCTCAGCACACCTTGGAGGTGTTTGCACATTACAGAGTGTTTGCAGTCTATTTGTCCTGCCTTTGATCATGTCCTTGCTGAGTGTATTCTACCTGCATGCCCTCCCCTCTCTCGGCATTGATGCTTTTTACAGTCTTTTATAACAACTTGAGTTTAAATTCTCTTACAGTTCTCTAATTAGTGTTCCTTTCTCCCACTGCTGAGGCACAGCCTGGGTCTGTTGTAGCAGCTGATAGCGTGGCTCAACACACGCTGCCTAATACGTGGATGTGAGCATTATGTAGTGTATTATATGTACTGCTTGTTAAATTTGGCATTTTATGCGTGGTTATGGGGAGTGTAGTAATACAATAAAAGGGATATCTGGAAGGCATATTTTTGATGCCTCAGATTTCAATCATGCAAACTGAATTTGCTTATTCATCATAGCAGGGGATAGAATTAGACTTGATGCTAAAATTTAAATGCAGGGAAAACCTGAATTTTAGGCAAGGTGTATTACCCCAGCTGGCAAAGTCTATTGGCCTGTGAGGGGTTTGCTCTGCTGGCTGATGCCCCAGTGAAGGTGTGTGCTGCCCGTGGCTCTGTCACAAGCCATTTCTCTGCATTTTTGGGCACATCTCCTGCCTGGGCTGGCTGTGTGGGAGCGGGATTGGCTCCCGTGCCTGCTGCCAGGAACAGAGTGGCCGTGTGCTGTGCTTGCCAGAGATTTACAGTGAATACACCAAATATCTCCCCTCAAGCTGTGCTAGGAGACTGCGTGTGTTTAGACACATGCTGGATAACAGTCCACCATCCCATGAATGCTTCCAAGTTCTGCAAAATATCCCCTCAGCTTCCATTTCTTTTCCTGGAGAAGTTACCAGATGCTTCGTTATTGTTTTGCAAAACAGGCTGCATATTACCCATATGTTTTCCCCCTTGTTTTTCAGGAGGCAACCTAAACGTTGGTGCCTGTTTCAAGTACTCATTAAATATTTTAGATAGGTTGGGAGTGAAGAGCAAGAGCTTTTCAGAGCACCGAGCTGACAGGAAATCCGTGCAGTGGGGCATCCCAGCCACGGCAGGCTGGGGTGGAGCTCCTGGGTGGCACAGGCTTAATGGGAGAGGATTAATAACCTTCATACTCTTGCAAGAAAGGGAGTGTTTCAGGGTGCCAGCCAAGCCTCCTGGTGAGAGGTGGTAAGAGGTTTTTGATCCTTTAATCTCCTTTTTGAAGAAAAGGAGATGAGTTTCTTCCGCTGCATCTAGGAGGGTTATCAGCAGCCCCAGAGGTGGTGCAGGAGCAAGGGGGAGGTCGGGGCAGGCTGCAGGTCTTAAAGCCAGGCAAAAAAGGGAGAGGGGCTGTTCTCTGGGGCTGCTGGAGCACAGGGGGACTGAGGTGAACAACACTTAATTACAGGTCTTTGTTTTATGTTCTGCCACTTGACAGAGGCCCCGTTAAGGGCATAAAGCTGTAGATGCACATCCCGTAAAAATGGGAATTCTGGGACTAAGACACCATTCTGATAGTGCAGCTCTTCAGGTGAGTTTAGGTCTGCCCAGAAAACGAAGACATGTCTGAAAGTGTTTATAAATTAAGCACAGATCCCAGAGTAAATATTAGTCAGAGGCAGGGGATAGATTCCCGTGAACAGTGCCTTACTTCCCAAGTATTCCCGTAGGTGCTGATGCAGCTGTGCTGATACTTAGTGATCTGAAGGAATTCAGATGGAAACTGGCAGATATCCATGTTTTGCTCTGTTGAATTCTCAGGAAGAAACTACTGTTTCAAAGTTCCTGATAAATATTTTGCTGTGTAAAACTCAGCCAAATGGTGCATAACTCACCACATTTCCCCCTCATCAAATTTCCCGGTAATTTCTACTCTGTTTCATCTTGATTTTGCAAATGGCTTTTTGTTAAACTGCATTGGGGAAGGGGGACGATGTTGCCATTGTTTAATATGTCTTTTTGCACCTCTTCATCTAATTCAAGGCTGTAATAAAAAGTTTGCCTAGCAACCAGTGGATCCACTAAGGATTATAGAAAATCTTATTAACGTCACTTATTGACACAACCTTGACAATTCAGCTGTCAAAAGGTTGACACTTCAATGGGTGACAAGTACAAGAGATTATTAGTAGTGTAATTTCTGATGTGTTTCATGTCAGAGTGGAAATATCAATTGCTTAGGAGCTAAATTTTGGCTGCTCTGAGATCAGCTGAAGGGACCAGAAGGGAACAGAGAGCATAGGTTGGCCATAGGTACTTAATGTCCCTGCTCTGCTGTCAAGTGAGAGAAGGGCTCATCCAGAGGGGGGTTTCTTTGGAGAAAAGACTGTTCTGTGAGAAGGCTGGAGGTGTTCCTGATACCTCACAGAGGTCTATAGCTGGGAGGGAAAAGGTCTGTGATCTGGTGGCTTCTCTGCCTTCAGAAGCCTCCAGACATTTCTGTTTGTAGCTTGATTTGGAAAGGAAGGACCTTTCTCCAGAATACTTGAGTAACTTCCTTAGCGATGCTCGTGGGTTTGGCTCCGGCTGTCTGTGCTATTTTACTGCAAAGTGCCTCAGATTTTTATTTTACTTGAACTCTGCCCTGACCACTACCTACTGCTTTGCAGATGGCAGCACAAACATCTGTATGAAGTCACCCCTGCTTTGGTTTCAGGCAGACTCAGTGTCCCTGTGGAAGGTGAGTTCTGGTGTCGCTCCGTGGCCACAGCTGGTTCTCCACTGGCAGGAACTGCTGTAGTGACACTGTGCACCTGTGACCTCCCTCCTGTACCTGCTGGAAAAATGCTCCTGCTCCAGCTGGACACAAATGAGACAGGAATATGAAAATGAGGAGCCGTGTTCTGAATCTCTGGGAGCAGGAGCTGTGACCAGAATGCAGCTCGGAGGATGTGTCCCCGTCTCTGAGGCTGTGCTCTGCGTGGGGAGTAAAGCTGATGAAAATTCTGGCTGCTCAGACTGGAGGGCTCTGCTGTGCCTGTCCTGCCACGGGGGAGGTTTGCACTTTGAGCTGTGACCGATGCTCTGGGTGTTTTATCGTGGTGCCCCCGCTCAGCCGGTGCCTGCCACCCGCTCTGGTCACCGGGGCCTTTGGCAGCCCAGCCCTGTGAGCAGCTGTGGGCTCACCGTGGCCAGCCAGCACCCCAAACCCTGCCATGCTGGGCTCCTCGTGTGTGTGTGGGGGAGTTAGGGCTGCTCAGAGCTGCATGGCCTCAGCACAGCTACATCAGTGACCCCCTGAGTTTGGGTCCGTTCCCCTTCTGGAGGGCAACGCTAATCAGGCAGGACTTGGAAAATTAGGTATAAAACCAGAGGTTTGTAGTGGCCATACTGTGCAGGTCTGCAAGGGAGGTTGCACACAGGCCAGGACAGTGCACACACAGTAAATCTCTGCCCTGTGTTGCATATAAAATAAGCTATTTAATTACAAGCTACTAAGACTTTACAAGCAAGTGAATCTGATTCATGCACATCATAACTTGCATGGAAATAATGCCTGTACTTCAACAGATGAGCATATAAATGAAAATGTTAAAAATAAAATACTTTATTTCATCCTTAATTTGTGGTGGTTCAAGGCAGTAACTGTCATAGACAAATTAATATGCTTTATTAGGAAATCAACATGTTGGAGATGTAGCCTAATCTGTTCTGCAAGGGAATCATGCCAGCACGTAATGACAATACATAATGTATACAATTCCTATCGACTTTTTTCTGCTTAGCAGCTTGAATGAGTAGTGGCTTCTAAACTGCTGAGTGCAGAGGTCTTGCAGAACTCCTGACGCCTTTGAATCCAAGAGACAGCAGGTTGGAAAACACATAACTGCTAAAGCATAGTTAATAACAATTTTTAGCTGAACAGGAAAATGCCACGGGGATGTTCATCACTAAATATGCCGAAAGTGTTGTTTACATACGTGCTCATGAATTTGTTCAATGTGTATACGAGACACCTCTCAGTGTCTCACAAGTCAGGAGGTCCTGGTTCTTCCCAATTATCCACAGTTTGTTAGACCTTCAAGCATTGCACAATAAACACAGGAAGCTCCATTTCACAAATAACTAAGTGTGCAATGGTCAATTAATGCTGTGGCCCTAGTCTGCAGTCCATGGATGCTCTTCTGTGTAATGCTGTGGCACGATGCTTTAAGGTCTTGTCTTGCATGTACATTTAAAAAAATGCTACTCCTGATTGCTGCTCTGCACAGTTGAAGTAGCTTTCTTAAGTAAAGGTGGAGAAAATTGATTAGAACATCTAGACTGTGGTTAAAGAAATAGTCATAAGTTCCCTGTTAATCGATGAAGAATTCTGTACAGCAGTAATGAATTCCAATATTTTTCCCTGTATTTAAAGTGTCTGGCAACAGGCCAGAGGTACTGAGGCTATGGGTTACAGTCTGTTTGGAAACAGCAAACAGGATTTTAACTGCATGATACCAATTGACTTCCAGTGTTTACCAAAACATGGATTTATGGCCTCGGCTCTGAGGGAATTAGGAATACTTACCTCTACTCTTTTAATGCTCTAACAGCTGGTTTGAAGTGCTGGCTGGGTTTGATCACTGGCATTCTGCAGGAGGGATAGGTGGGTGATAAAAAGCCAAGCAGGCAACAGTCACCTCCCCAAGAGGTGTTTATTAGCTCCTTCTGAAAGGGGGGACTGTAACTCACTGTGCTGGGGCTGGCTGTACCTGCGTTACTCTTTGATAAACACGTGCCTGTACACTTTGTCTGGCAGGGCCTGGAGTGTCTTCTGTGAAAAAGTTCCTGGAAAGCAACCCAGAAATCAAATATTTCCCTGCATTTTGTGCTTTTGTGCACGTAAGTAGGGGTAAAAAGGCAACAGTCTGTGCCATTTGGACAGTAAAGGTCCCATTTCCCCCTGCTCTGGGCTGCCACTGCCCGACACCTCACAGGCAGAGCCATGTCCCTTCCCCACGGAAATGCCTGGGTTATGTTCTACAGCAAATGGCAATTCCTCTGTGATTTTGTATGGTCATTCTTCCCTTTCTTTGGACCTGCTTGGTGAACCTACCCTTGCTGGGCTGGGCTTTTGTGGCTGTCACCATGCCTCCCCTGTTAGCCACGAGTTCCCGAAGGTGACAAGCAGTGACTGCGTGGGGCTGTTGTGGCTCCTGGGCTGCCCCTCCATGGGGACAGGTTTGCTTTGCACCCCGAATAAGTGGTGGCAGCACAGGGGAGTGGAAACACCCCAAATGTCCTCATCCACCCCCTTGTCCTTCCTCTCACTGCCTGGAAGTACGGAGCAAAAACTGACCCAGGGAAAAGCGTACGGGAATCAGCTTCAAAAAAAACCCCTCATCCTTTGGTCTGGTTTTCAGTGGAAGGAAATATCTGTATTTCAGAAGGAAATAGAGGAGTCTCATCTTTTTGTGTGGCCAACTGGAGCTGCAGAATTTTGCAGAGCTCTTTGATGAAGAAAGAGTGCAAGACAGCCATCTGGTCCCTGCCCATCAGCATTCACAGGCCTCCCAGCAATTTGCATTCTTCCTTTGCTGCGGAATGAGTGCTGTTTCCAAGACACAGGGGAGTCTAGAGAGACTTGTGAAGAGACCATTTTATTCCTTGTGATACCATTTATTAGGGAGATAATTAAAAATTCACCACAAATGTGCTTTAATTAATACATCAAGATGAGAATGTAAAGCCCTTAGGGTGAAAGAAGAAACTTCACCTTTAAATATAAAATGTACCTCACTTGCTTTAAAGTAGACCTTTGAGAATGGCAGTTTTACTTATCTAAGCTTTTTAGAAAGTTGAAATCTCTTTGTAACAGGTAGATAATGGTTTCAGCTGCTTTTTTTTTGTAGGCAAGGAAATAACAGCAGGTATTGAAGTGGAGTACTGGTATTTTCATAGCTGGGAAATTATCTGTTTTACACTTTTGGTAGATAAATTATCTGGGTAATTGCAGGAGAAATTCAGACTTCATGTGTAATATAAAACACCAAAGAGAGCTTTTAAGGAGAAGAATGCTTTTCAAACTTTATTTTCTGGAGGTTGGAGAAAAGGGAAAATACTTAAATAGGTGCCTTATGTGTAAGAGGCCATATTATTCAGAAAAACACAATAGTGTTATAAATGAATTCCACGAGTTATTTCTCTCGAGATCTCGCTCAGTACCTCAGCATTTAACGTGTGCCTCCTCAGACTGGCTGCTGTGCTCCTTGGGTTTAATTGAAACTGTGTTGACATTAAACTTACCTAAATATTCACACAAACTGCCTGGGAAACATGAACAGAACAGGAAGCCTTGGCTTCCCCTGGCACAGCAAAATCTTCTGGTGGGTTTTGTGGGTGCCTGAGAGAAATCTCTGGGGAATAAACTGGGGCTGAGCCTGCCCAGGCCATGCCAGAGCACTCAGGTGTGAATGCTCTGCTTTGGCTCTGGGCTGACCCTGCTGCCTCAGTGAACACGGACAAGAGAGATCCTCCCACAAACAGGAGTGTAGCAGTAAATTTGTGGTCTTGGTTCTATTCAATGCTAACTAGACAGTGCCCTTAAAAAGTGGCACTTTTGTGGAATTCTGTGCTCAACTTTTAATTAAGAGACAAGGTAATTTGAACCTGAAGGGAAAATTGCCTGTAGTGTTTGGGCTTTTATTCCCTGTTTTTTTTTTTTTTTTTAAATATTCTGGGTGCAGCAGGTAGAGCATGAAGGAAAAATAAAACAACTCAGAATGAAAGGCAGCATCAGATGCTATGAGGAGTTAGTTCACCCAGCTGAACATCTGGCTGCTGTGCATCCCAAAGCTCCTGAGGGTCTCTGCACTGCTGAAGTGATGGAACTTGAACTCTGGAAGTTCCTTGAAGAGGTGTCAACTTCCCCTTTCCATCTTCCAAGAGGAAGGGACTAGAGGAAATGTTAGCTTCATGGAAGAGCTGTTACACAGAGCTTTTGGAAAACCATACCTGGAGAGAGGGGGAGAGAGAGAGAAAGACTTTTTTGAATATCTTAGAATCATAAAATAGTGTGTTGGAAGCAGCCTCAGGGATCATCTGCTCCAGCCTCTCATGGCAAACCCCAATCATGGAGATCAAATTATGTTAGACATGGTTGTTTTACACAAAGGAAGATGAAGACATTGGATATATTTTGCTTTTCTGTACTTGTGCAGCTGTATTGGACTACTTGATAGTCAACTTTTAAAAGAAACTGAGGAAGTTATGATTGTAGAAGCAAAAAGAGAAGAGAGCAGATAAACTGAAGGTATTGGGTTTTATGTGTGGCTTTGCCATACTTGTGTAAAAACCAAAGGGCATTAACAGGTATAAACCATTGACTGGGTGTTACAAGCACATGTAGGTGTGTGAACTTCTCTCTAGGCTTTTCCTGCATTTAGCTTGGCATCCAAATGCTGGGAATTGAACTGTCAGCAAATAGGGCATCCTTCTGTTCTTCATAGCATAATCAGTCCAGGACTGTATGGAATTGTTTGGTTACAACCAATTAATTATATCCTCCTGCCTTCAATGTTTCCAATACTTTATTCTCTCTGAAATTTCTCTCTGGTTTGAATGATCTCAAGTCTCAATGACTGAACTCCAGTTGAATATTTCAGGGTTGATATTAAAAAGCCAGCCCAAAGAGTGCTGTAAAGCTGTTGTGCACGCAGCCTTAGCAGCAGGGGAAGTGTTATTCAGCTGGAGCATTGAAAATGTCCTTTATTCCTGCAGACTGGTGTGGGCTTGGCCATGGGTTTTAATTCTACAGGATTCTGGTAGCCCAGTGTGAGATTTTTTTTCTCTGTTTTGTTTTGTTAGAACTGGACTCTGAGCATAAACTGGTGCAGCCTTTCTCCTTTAGATCTGCATTTGGCAGCTGCTGGGGAGGGCTGCTTTTAACCTCCATCTGTTATCAACTGATGCTGTTACCTCCAGGCTTTAGGTGTGTTTTATTTAAAGGTGTGTCTAAATGTTTAGCCTTCAGAAGACTTATTTTTTATTCCCTGTTATGCATTGTTCCGGTAATAAAAAATTGTCTATACGTCAGTAAAAGTTTGATTTCTACCTCAGTTCTGTTATAAACTTTGCTCTTAAGTGACACCAGTAACTGGTTTGCAAATCACTGTTGGGGTGTAATTCCTAACAGGAGGGGTGCTTTTATGAGCACCTTGGCTCCAGGGAGAAGTGTGTGTGTAACTAAAGCTAATGTTGCTTAGAGGATGCTCAGACTCCCCCATTCTGTAATCCTCAGGTGGCCTCAAATACCTGTCCCAGCTTGGCAAGGGAGCCAAAATGATGATCATTCACTCTCTCACAGGCCTGGGAGAGTCTGTAAGCAGAGCCAGCCAGTGTGTTCGTGCTTTAGCAGTGGTGAAATGCAAATACCTGATTGTTTAATTTTATGTATCAAATAGTTTGCTCAGGTTGCACTCCATGTCCAGTCCTCTTGGGCCATGCTGCAGGGGATACGATTTTGTAGCACTGAAATCTAGAAATCTTTAGAGGCACCAAAAGCCCCCATTCTTTACTTCTGCAATTTAAATGAAGAAAGGCTGATTGCTCATATCTGCAGCAAATGAGAGATAAGGAAAGAAACTTCATGGGGTTCTTACAAATGCTTTTGACTCCCGTTTTTAAAGCTAAGACTTTACAGCATATTCTTATTAGATACAATGATAGAGCTGATGAATTACTTTTTAGATCAGAGAAGAATGCTGATAAGTTGGATTTGGTATTGTAGCTGTCATTGTGGTAGAAAACATTATCTCTGCTAGAAATACATTTTGAAGAGCCTTGTTTGCCTTTGTGAACGTCACCCATAGGATAAAAATGTGCATTCAGGCAATCAGGATGGATGTGCTTCACTCGTGAGCCCTCCGGCTCCACGCTGTCTGTGGGTGGGTGTCTCAGGAGGGCCCTGTGCTGTTGTTGAGCAGCCAGAGCACGATTGCATTACACCAGTCCTTTGTGCTCCTCCTGACCCAGATGCCAGCGTAGAGCTGCTCTCCTTTTCTCTCACGTGTAGCTGAGGCTGTTCTGGCCCCAGCAGGACAAACAGGAGAGCAGGAGAGGCTGTGCTGGGCAGCTCTGCTCTGCCAGCCCTACCCCAGCTCTGGGCATGCCATGGGCTGCTCCTTCCAGCACCTTCACTCCCTCCACAGCGGCCTCCTGACAGTCATTCCAAAAGGAATTTCCCCAGATTCCACCCCACTAAGGGTGCCTTCAGGACAGACAGGGTCAGAATAGAGACTTGTTTCTCACAGAGTCTCACTGTCCTCTTGTCCTGCAGACTTGCTGCACACAGGGTGTGACACTTCTATTGATCATCGATCCTGACCCATTCCTGGGGCAATGAGTGCAAAGCAAAGGGGGCTGATTAAAGTATGAGTCTGGGTCTGTGCCTGTCAAAAACCTTGTGTTGTAATCATGGAGTGCCACCTGGGATTTGTAAAACATGGCATATGGCACAACCGGATAATACAGAAGAATGATTTGTATTTTGTGATTTCGATGCGCTGCAGAGACAGGATGAGCTGTGCAGCAGGAGAGTCCTTTGCAGCACAGAGGGCAAATGTTAGTGATTCCTGCAGGCCACTCAGCACGTCCTCCCAGGGTGTCATCACAGCTTTAACTGAGGGAGGAGTATTCCCTGCAGGAATGTTTCTGAAGGAGAGTGTTTGCCATGGTTGCCAGAGTCTGTGGCAGGAGGTGGCCGCGTGACAGTGGATGGGGTCGGGGAGAGCCAGCCTGGCTTCAGGGTGGGTTTGATGACTCAGTTGCTAAAAAGGCTCAGTCTATCATGATTAGCGTTGGGGCAAGCCTTGAGGTTTGAAAGGATTGCTCAGGTTCAGAATTTGCAGCCCCTCCCTGCTGCCCCCCTCACTGTAAGGATGTAAGGATTTCTCTCTCTGACAGCTCATTAAACTTAGTTCAATATGTATGTTGTAATCCGTGGGAAAAAAATAATCATCTTCTCTAATGGCTGGAAAGAGCTGTTGCAGTTAAAAAATATTAAATAATTAACCTTTAGTCCTCAGAAATAAGAAGTTTCAAAATAACTTTAGTGCCTCAAATTTCAACAGAGGGCAGTGTGACATTGCTGTTTGCATCTCCGGAGCATTTTCTCTTGCGATGATTTATGTGAAGACTCTTCCACTCAGTGTCCTCATTAAGCTTATTATAGGAGTAATAGCATTGCTGAAAGCACAGCAAAGATGTAAACCAGAAGAGATTTTTACAATGACTCGATGTGATAAAGGCAGGATAAACAGGAGAACACTTTAGGGTAATGGATGGAGTCAATTACAGCAGCATCCCAGGTCCAGGACAGCAAACAGGGTTCTGCAGTGAGCCACGGGGAGAGGTTATGGTTATGGATCAGCTCCTAGCTGGGGAATATTTCATGGGGTTTGTTTGGTGTGCAGAGCTCAGCCAGAAGGCTGCAGGCCATAGATCGTGGCTCCATCGAGCTGTGCCTGCTCTCCCATTAGCTGGGTGTCCCAAAGGGCTCTGGTCTCCAGAGCAACAGACAGCTCTGTCAGCAGCAGCTGATTTAGGTGGTCCCCCAAAGGATGCTGCCTGGCTCCTGGCAGCATCACCTGCCAAACAGGTCGCTCCAGACTGTTCTTGTGCAGCTGGTGCTGATCACAGTGCCTGGGAAGAAGCATTTTAGCAAGGGGAGACCAGAACGGGGCTTTCTGGGTCGGTGAGTTCAATCTCTTGCTATCACAGAAAGCTGTATCGTATAATCCTCTTCAGGAATTTATCACACTTGGCTTTAGAGCAGGCACTGCCTTTCTCCAGAGGTGACCTAGCTCAGAGAAAATACAGAAACCCAACCTCCTCTACAGTTCATCTTCTCCAGCGTTCTGCTGGTGGAGACCCTACTGCAAAATACCCAACAGGAAGTGTAACTGTTTCATCTGTTAAATGAAACAAACCCAAACAATAACTCTTCCATTGGGATTTTTTGCATAAGGAAAATAATAAGTATTTGTGTACACCCTGTAGGAACGTCATGTTTTGTACTCTGCCTGCAAGCTCTACAGCAGCAGTTAATTAACAAACACAATTCCCAGAGCCCTGTTGACATTAATCATTGTTGCTGGTGCACAAACACAGATGTTTTGGCATCAAAAGGTGCTTTGGTAGCTGAAGTTCTTGCTGTTGCTAAACTTTGCAGCAGTGCTCATTTAAGCTCAGTTTAACAGGTAAGGAAAGAACTGACGTTTATAAATAGATGAGAGCAAAGCATCCTGGAGAAGGGTGGCTGCTGTGAGCACTAAGGCTGAAATATTTGAGTGTTACTTTGGTAACGGCAAGTATTAAATTAAGCAAGGAGTTGTGGTTTGCTAACAAGAGACATAAACATGCAGAAATCCTTTTAATTCTACATTGTAGGTGATGGAATCCCCATCCCTGGAGGTGTCCAAGGAACACCTGGACATGGCACTCAGTGCTCTGGGCTGGGTGACAAGGTGGGCGTCGGTCACTGGATGGTCTTGGGTGTCTTTTCCAGCCTTAATGACTGTGTGACTTGAAAGCGCTTGAACTTCTTGGTGTGAGAGCTGCAGCAAAGACTTGCCCAAAAGTTTTGTCATCGTATTCTTCATGACTCGTGAGTTCTGTCTAAATAAAGTTACAGTGAGCATCACTCAATTACAGTGTATCAGCAGAGGGAAAATGCAGTGCTAAGCATGAGGAGAAAGAAATGAAACTGGGTTTTCAAGTGTCACTTAAACTCGCTGTCCTCTGATACAGAACTGCATGGTGCACGTGTGTCCTTCCGAACCCCTGGAAGGAAGATGGGAAAGAACTTGTCACCAGTTCAATAAGAGTCAGCTTGTAAAGCAGGGCTGGAGCCGAAATCAGGAACCCAAATGAGAGGGCTGGGAAAACGTGAATAGAGAAAATGCGGAAAAAATAATTTCAAGAGACTACTTTACGATAGAAAAATTGAAGATAAGCAGTTTTTAACTGGCTTTATTGAAAATGAAGCCTATATTTAGCCTCCTAGACGGCTGGAATGGCTTTTAAGGGAGATGTCCTATACCCAGTTTGGATCCATGTTTCTGCCACTGGCGCTGGCAGCGTGGTGGGATGGATGCTGCGTGTGGCTGCCTCCGTCCCAGTCCCCAGCCCCGTGGCTGGCAGCCGGGCTGTGTGCTCGCCGTAGCTGTTCCACGTGTAATCGCAGCGATTCCAGCTGGGAATGCCCACGCCGTTTCCCCGCCCGGGATTCCGAAGCAGCCGTGCATTGCTGCAAGGGCATTTCCTCACGCTGTCGCTGCGGTGCCTCGGCCGGAGCGCTGCGGTGCTGCCGGTGCTGCCGCGGGCAGCAGCGCGCCCGTCCCCTCCCGAGCCTGCCCCGCCGGCCCGCAGCAGCTCCCGCTGCCGGCCCGCACCGCTCTGCTGCCGATGGCTCGTTTCGCCGTGTTTTAAAGGTGTTTTCCAGACGGGAACCTGGGACGGCCTCGCTTCTCCTGTGCCATCGCTGTGCAGCATCCCCGATCCCGGCTGCTGCCGGCTGCGGAGCGGGGCCAGCCCGGCCAGGCCGCCTCGGGAGCGAGGGATGGGCTCTGGAAAAGCGCCTGCTCCCGGTGCCTGCCGAGCCCGCCGAGCTCGGGAGAGGGCACTGCGGCTCCAGGGCTCGGCGGGGACAGCCCGAGCCCCCTTCCTGCATCCGTCAGGCAGCCCGTGACACTGCCGAACCGGAGCGTTTCACAAACGGGAACAAAATACAGTTTAACAATCTGATTTCACCCCATCTCCAAACTGCTCGCAGACATTTTTTCTTGACAAATCGCCTGTTGAATCAAAATTCACGTTGTGGTTCGGCTTTAATGGTGTGTTTGGTTGGTTTTCCCCTCTGGTTGAGGGGCAGGAGCCCCCACCCAGGAGTGACCCTCTAAAGAGTTGTGCTGGGTGACAGGAATTGTTCCGTGGTCACCCTGTGCTGCTCAGACTGGTGGCACAGCCCTGCATCCCTGGCAGGGGCAGTCCCTGTGCTTCAGGCACCAGCGCAGTGTGAAGAAAGCACCTTCTGAAGGCACGACAAAAGCACTGTCTGCTTGCATATTGAGCAGAAGGAGGACAAGCTATTATTAAATGATAGGAGTGAGGAAGAACTTTTCTTTCCACCCTTAGGCTAATATTAAATATTCTCAAGGTCAACTGTAAGAGAATATAGAGAAAGACAAGAAGCATAGGTGCTGTCAGTTGTATTTTCTGTTTTCATTTAACTGTAGCCTTAAAATCGGAATTATTTATAGCCGTGATGCAGCTCCCTGTGACCCTGCTTCCTCCAGCTCAGGAGTGCCTCTTGTTTGTGCTCAAAAAGAAGCTGCAAGTTCTTCTTTGAGTCACTCCCTTTTGTGCATACTGGACAACAGGAAATGCCTGGAGTTTTCTTGGCTTCAGGTTTAATTCCAGTTTTTCTGCTGCATATGTATTTGATCTGTTCAGTAGCCAGAGCCTGCCCAGACGTGACTGCTCTTGGATGGTCTGTCCTGCCTTGATTGGGATGGAGACCTTAAATAAATGAACTGATGTACTAAGGAAACCTCTAGGTACAAACACAAGGAATTTGAACTTTGAAGGCAGATTGACACTGCTGACTGGCTTGTGTTGAAGGTGGGGATAGTGGGGGTAGGGCTTTCCCTAGGCTGGGCAAGGTGCTGAGGTTCTTTAGGGCCTCCTCCCTGAAAGGTGATGCTGTGAGCCCGAGCACGGGGCGGGGCTGATGGGACATGTGGAGGTTACAGGATAAAGCTTATCCTTGAACTTGTTCTAAATTTCGGTCAATGTCACTGAGACCAGAATAACTTTTAAAGGTTTTAATGTTAAATATTGCTTTCATGTGTGTGAACTTTGCTGCTGGTGGAGGGCAAGGGAAAGGAATCACAAACTGCTGAAAAATTCCAACGAGCCATTTTAAAAGCAAAGAGCCTGTTTGTAATCCATCCCAGTAAACATACTTCAGGCTTTAAACAAGGGGTTATTCAGCCACTCTCCTACTCATCACTCACCTGAGCACCATTTCTCACCTTTCAGGTGTTCTTGAGCAAGTCACTTAACCTTCTCTTGCCTCAGTTTCCCATTTGTGCAGGGCATGGAGATAATAATTCTTGTCTACTTCACATGAGTTATAGGACACAGGGTGCAGGACTTAATTTAAGCATAAATGATGGCCCTGCTGAAGTCATACAGTCATAAAATGTATGATTTTATACTAATTTTCTACTAACCTGATAATCTATTTAATTGAATAGTTGCATGTACGTTAGTTCAGCAGTGGAGTGAATGTCAGTGTTCCGAGTGGCTGCAGAACTGGAGATGTGTGGATGTGGAGCCCCCAAATACCCAGGGTGCTGGGGGCTTTGGCAGCTGGCTGAATGGGTGTCACTGTTTGCTAAAACAAACATGGTTTGCTGTTGTGTGGGTTATGAGTGCCTGTGTAACTGCAGCAGTTCAGGTGACAGGTTTGTAAGGAAAGCTGTGTGGGAAATCCAGCCTGTGAGAAATGGCTGCTCTGTACCCGGCTCTGCAACTCGAGAGTTAATTTTTGGGTGTCTGAACATCTTCAAACTTTTTAATGAATGAGGGCGAATCTCAATCAAATCTGAATCCAATCAAGCGTGGCCTTCTTTTGAGCTTCCTAGGGCAATTCAATCTTCTTTTTGTTTGCGTTCTTTGCTGCTTTAGATTTTAAGTGTTTCATAATCATTTTTGGATAGACGATTCTGGCCCAGCTCGCTACCTGCCTGTGTGCTCACCCTGTTTATGATAAGCAGGTTCTGGAAGCTGAAGGCACAGGGGCTCTCTGTGTTTATCCCTGCCTGGCAGAGCGCTCTGGGATGTGCTGAGCTTGGGGTCTGCGCTGGGGCTGCATCCACTTTGAAGCCGTGTGTGCTTGTGTGCTTCCTGGAAAATAAATGGATTTTAGCAAAGCCATGAAGGTGTACTTAACTGGGACTTAATGATGAACTTCCTCTTTATTTGCGTAACAGGCAACACCAGAAGTGTCGCGGTGATGCATTTCCCTGTCTCAGTTTCCCAAGCCAGAGTCGCTAATGAGGAGATGACGCTCTGTCGCAGGCGCTTTCCCCGCGTTCCGTCTCGCAGAGCTCCATCCCTCCCCACATTTCCATGCCAAGCAGCTCGGTGAGAACCAATCAGGGAATGTGACAAATGCTGAGAACGTTTCTGCCTGCCTTTGCTGCCGGTGGAGCACTCGTTGTGTTTGCAGGATGTCAAATGATGTGTGCAGCAATCAGCTCGGCTCGCTGGCACTCGGTGGGGGGGAGGAAAACCACACCTGCCTCTCCCCTGCCTTTAGAGGTGAAACAACTGAGTAGATGTCTCAAAAGCTATTTAAAAAAATCATTAGCATTTTCTAAAAAAATTAATTAATTTCTTATTTGCAAGCTTTTCCCCCTTCCCTTCAGAGCCTAATTTGATGTGTTTTTATGTAACCACTGATTAGCTGGTTCTCAGCTGCATGCTTATCTCACCCTGACTCTGAGGCAGGCTAATGCAGAAGGCAGGTAATGCAGCAATGTTATGAAATGAGCACTATCATGAAGTGTATTATTTGCTATTCAAGGCTTGATTTCACAGCTCATTATTTATGTAGGTTCAGCTACACCGAGTTCCCTTGGGCCAGTCAGGTTTTATGCTGATGCAAGTGCGAGCAAAGCCAGTCCTCTGATTTGTATAATCTCAGCATACACCTCCACGTTTTTAATCATCCAGTTTGTGTATTTGTCTGGGCTGCTCTCCCCTGCCACCCCCTTGGCTGGGGCTGTCTTTTCCAATGGAAGCTCAACGTCAAAAATAGAATCCAGATGTGGCCTTTCACCACTACTGCAGCCCCTGTGGGGGTGTGCAGTGCCCCAGAACACAAAAGGCTGGGTCAGCACGGGTCAGGCTCTGTGCTCACGTGGACACGTGTGTGAGGAGAGCCCTCAGTGTGCTGCAGGGGTCCTGCAGAGGCTGCTTTGCCTGCAGGTTTAATCAAGAGTACGGTACCTGTGCCTGTGCTCTGTCTGGTACTCTGTGATTAGGGTCTAATCAGGAATTTGTGCTGACTATTCATCATATATTTTAATAAATTCATGCCTAAGTGCTGTAAGTGGGACAAATTGTGCACACTCACAGGTGGCCTCTGTGTGAACATCCAAAACTGAACTTCTGAACTCTGGCAGAAGCCTGCTATGGGATGGCTGTGAAGTCTTATAATGCCTGAATTAGACAAGGGGCACATCCCAAATCCTCCAGGGAGACCTAAACCAGACCTGCGGACTGGGAGACACTTGTTGGGCTTTTGTACACAGACTGCAGAGGGAGAACTGAAGCCTTGGGCTCCTGGACAGCAGAGCTGGGCTTGAAAAAGGAGCATTCCCAAAGCGAGAAGTGGTCTCGGAAAGAAGAGAGACCAGAAAGGAGGTCCTGGAGGGAAGATCCTGGATACTGGATATGAGTAGGGGGATGAATGCTGGGGATACCCAGGGTCCTTGACCCTTGAGAGGGGCAACTGTGCACTGCTGGAGCAAGAGAACTTCCTGCTTCAACTCCCACTCCACGGTGAAGTCAAGACCTGATGAGCAAAGACAGCACTGAGGGGTGTGAGGGGGAAAGCTCTGATCTCCTTGGGCTTTTTAAATGAACCCCAGAATCCAGATCTGCTACAGCTCATTGCTTGCTCTGACTCACCCACTGCACAAAGGAGAAAAACCCCTTTGTGCAGCTTCAGAAACGTCCTTTAGTGCACGGTTTGGCTTTGGGGACCTTTGCCACAGCTGTGCCTTAAAATGCACACAGCAGAGCTCACTGGGATAACTCTCAAGGGCAAAATTCTCTCTTGGGAGCTTCTGGGAAACACTCAGCTCTGTTCCATTGCTCTCCTGTGTGTTTGGAAATACCAGTGGTGTCAAGAGGAGAGTCACCATATTACACTGTAGGTGTGAAGGACACACTAGAAAGGTATTTTCACGCTAGAAAGGTATTTTCACTCTAGAAAGGTATTTTCAATAAGCCAGGACTCAGAAAGAGATCCAAACAAATGTTATGATGAGAAACAGAAAGGTTATTAGTCAAAAATATTGGTTTTGAAAGTGCATAACTTTGGAGGGACTACCAAAAGTAAATGTCAGTTGTTTGGCTGTTATACTAGCCTACACCATATTTCTTTTGCTTGGCAATAGAGAGTTGGGAGGGATGAAATTGTCATTCACAAGGGAGCTGGGAAATGCAGGTTTTCTTTCAGCTGCATGAGTGATGTCCAGGTCCTTCTCATGCAAGCACAACTCGTTTTACAAAACAAAACTCTCCTCTGCTGCTTTATTATCAATGTTCTTCCAAGAAACAAACCTATCTGTGTTATTATAGGAATATATCATTTTCTTGTTTCTTTTTCTCAGTACACAGGGAACATTCCTGTATGTTATGAGGTTCCCTTGTGTTTTATTCCAGTTTTTAAAGATAATGTTTCTGTTGTATAATTTTAGTTGACCATTTTATGTGAAGGATAGTGAGGAGGATTAAGGTATCTTCCCATTAAGTTCTTCCCATTTCTGGCTTGGATTATGGACCCAGAGGAAAGAAAAGAGGTTCTGCCCCTGCATGGCAAAGGGGAGCGGGTTTGGGGGGACAATCAAGACTGTCCATCCTGCCTGGCAGCTGCTGTGGTTTCTCCCAAGAAGTGAAACAAAATCAATTTCATCTCCTCTAAGAGGTGAGATAGCTGAATCCTGTGTTTCTTGTTTGGTTTGGAAAGTTCCTCCCTTGGACGGGCCCTTCCTGGGACCCTGTACTTGCAGGTTGTTCCTCTAATTAGATGGAGTTAAACACTTCTGCCTTAAAAAATTAATGTCAGGACCACCTGAATTATAAAACAAACTAAACTTGCTTATGAACAAAGAATTCATTCATGTTCTCTCTCATGCAATAATTTCTGTTGTGGAGCTTTCCCATGCAGTTGTTTTGGCCAGCTACCTGCAAGAAACCTGGATGTAGTATTGATGTAGAAGAGATATAGTAAGTTGCAGGAAGTTTCCCTATGGCATCTTAGGAAGAAAATAAATATTCCAAAGAGTAGAGGTTATGAGTCCCAGTGAAAAACAACACTTTAGCCTAACTGCACATACAGGCTGGTAAATATACTGCCTTCTGTCAGGGCAGGAGAACTGCAAATGCATATTAGCTGAATCCGTGCCAAGCAGTATGACTGCACTTGGATCCTCTCGGCAGTAGGGAAAGTACTACTTCATGTCAACATAAATTTGTGCATTTCTTTCATGGTGGGGAGAAAAATCCATAAGTTGTTTCAGACCTACTGCTCTGTTTTCTATCAGAAATAAAAAATGCTGATTGTATAAATTTCAAACCCAGGCTAATTTAGAAAGATTAAATGGTCTAGGCACCTTGTGGTACTTATGGCAATTATGTGCATCTTGTTTTTCAAAGAGGTTTATTTAAGCTTATGTTTAGCTCCAGAAATGAGAAAAGAAAAGGAAAAGTGTCATGCCAGAAGTGCAGCCTGCCAGAGGGGTACTGAAAGGACTGTAAGGGCAATTCAGCTTTTCTACTGAGACAAATACAGAGTAGAGAATTCAGAAGGCTGGTTTACTGTTTCCTTTACACAGAGGAGAAGGAGTTGTGAATGCTCCTCTGTGAGGTTCCCCTGTCTGACAGGGGAAACAAACACCTTCCCACACCGGCCGAGCTCTGCAAAGCCAAGCCTTGTGGCCTTTAGGCCTGGCTTCAACAGCAGCCCTTGGAGATCACCTCAGAGCTGTCCTTAATTCAATTTGGGGTGAAATACTGGGGAAGGGCTTAGGCAAGGATTGTAATTGCTCAAACCATTAAGACTGGAAATAGCTGCTGACGGGAGTTTTCTCCCATATGGCAGAATTTCGGAATTGCAGTCAGGGGTGCGATAGCCTTTCATTAACATCAGCACCCAGGATAATGATACAAGTAAAACTGCTGTACTTTATTGCATTCTCACTGTCATTTAATTGCTTGATAATCGGTTTTCATAACAATAGAGGCCCATGGAAAGTTGGCTGGAGTAATCCCCACTGCTGAATTAACTGTGGCAAAGTTGCCGTTAACAAAGCGAGTTGTTTGGGGAGGTCATTCCGAACAGATGGCCATTATTTAGGGAAAACAGCTCTAGAGCTGGGTCTCATGAGGGAAGCTGAAGTTCCCATATTTAATAGGAACTATATGAAAATGTGCAAAAGGGTTCCCAGGGCCAGGCAGACAAAAGAAGGGCTGTGCTGGAAAGCTTCACAGTGGTGCTGCTGTGAACAGTAAGTGCTGAGAGGAGCAACGTGGTGCTCTGCTTTGTTGTTGATGTGGTCAGAGATATCCTCTTCTCTTGATGACCTTAACCATGAGCAATCTGCTCGTCTCCTTGCACGAGCCCCTTCTGCATCGATTCAAAACTCAGCCTACCACCTTGGCATATTAATATTAATCACTGTTAATAAAACATCATGCTTACATGCAAATGGATGCTTACATATGCAAACATGGGGGTTCAAACACGGTGATGCAAATGTTGAAATGCTGGTGTTTGTTACATTTGATGTTCACGAACTCCAGTGGGATTTTCTTCTCATGAAAGAGTTCATGTCTCATTTGATCACTCTGGGATGTGGTTTGAAGAAAATTAATTAGCTGGAGTGGAGTGGACTATGAATTTTATTTTCACAAGTATCAGACAATCTGTTTTGTAATTCAGTTGCAATTTCCAGTGTGAGGATTGGGTACACAAGAGGACAGTGAGTGTAACTGTCATGGTTTTGTTACTGGAAGGTGAGGCTGAGATAAAATAAGTCTGTTTTCCAGGGAGAGTTCTCATACAAATTGAAGTTGTAGCTGCCAGTCAAATCTATTTTCCATTTGTGACTCTCAGCTTTCACTTATAAATTTCAATGAATAACAAAAAAAAGTCAAAGGCCTGCAAAAGACCATATTGAGCAACAAACTATTTTTGAAGAGCCCTTTTTAAATGGGAAATAAATACAATCCCAGCTTCCTAAAGCATTCTAAGATTGCCAGATACCCAATTTTCCTCCCATAAGAGGCATCTTAACCTCTCAGAGAAGGGGTGTTTTGCTTTTTGGGATTCTCAGACTGTTTTCATTTTGATGTAAGGAGTTTTTGTGCGCAGTGCAGTTGGGTCTGTTACCTCAGAGAGGACTTGCTCAGCAAACTGGGCTGGGGGTGGGTGTCCAGCAGTGCTCCTGGCCTGCCTCTACCCCGGGGGCTGTGTTTTAGAAGGCTGAGTGCACTGCTGAAATGACTTTAATGGAAATGTTTTTCCATTTAATACAAATCAAGCCCTGGAACGTGCATGGTCAAACCACAGGTACCTCAGGTCCTGGAGCTCTCCCAGGTCTGGAAAGGCCAAAGGTTGTCTGGGCCTGCTTGGGCTGCAGGTGATGTCCACGGGAAGGTGGAGCTGCAGCCCTGGCTCGCTGCTGGCTGTGCCCTGGGCACTGCACAGCTTTTCCTCCTGGCCTGAGGTTCAGCTCTCTCTGAGCAGCCAGGGAGGTGCAGCAGGCACAGACCTGGGGCTGAGGGCGCTGTCTGAGGCAGATGCAGGGTGCACTGCTCAGTTTGGAGGCTCCCAGGTCTGCAGGCAGCACGAGGGACGGCCGATGCCCACGGAGGCAGATCCTCTTTTAAGGAAAGCGGTGCCATGATTTCCAGAGACCTTTCCCTTCAGGCACATTCAGCTGCTCCCATTTCCATGGGACACGTCATGTTTTAGGTGTAGTGGAACAGTGCAGGTTCAGTGCCTAATTATAAGTGTCTGAGCAGCAACAGCTGACATCAGAGAATCATAGAATGTTAGGGCTTTTGTTTGTTTGTTTTTGGTGTGGTTTTTTTTGGGGGGGTGGCGGCAGTTTTTTTGTTATTTTGGTGGGTTTTTTTTTTTTTTTGGTTGTTTGTTTGTTTGGTTTTTTTGTGTTACTCATGGGCTGTATCCCTGTTGGGGAGGAAACTCCACAACTGCCCCAAGAGCATCCTCTCTGCTCAGCTGCTAACGAGCTGATGGAGTGATGATGGTTCTCCACAGAGAAGCTGCAGTGTGCCAGCCCTTTCAAGCACAGGGCAGGGCGGCTTGGGAAAAATCAGCGTAATCACCACACTAAACACAAGGGAAGTTTTTAACTTGCTGCGTGTGCTCTGGAACAAATGACAAGTCTATCACTGGTGAGCTGTTGTGGTCACTGCTTTGGGGATTATGAAATGCCTGCAGTTTGTTCATCTCTTGGAAAAACATCTAAGTTGTTCACATGTAAAGCAAATTGACTTTTTGTTTACTTTTTTTTAATGCGACCGTAAAAGTTTATCTATTGTAAATTAATTTGTTTTTAGTCTTGTACTACAGTATTCTTCTATTAAATGCAATCAAACAATGCAGAATGTATTCAGAGAGCTAATCATCTGCAGAAATGGCTCAGTGAGTGTTGAGGCTGGACCAGAGCTATCAAATGGAAGCCATGGAAGATAGGGATGCAAAAACCTATTAAATCATTTAATCCTACAAGCCTCAAATGCAAGGCATTTTCTTGGAGAGAAGGACATGTCCAACTGGGAAGAATTATTACTGCACTGAGGACATTTTTGGTGTTTTTGTTGCACTGATGCATTAGCAATAGTGGGGCAGTGCAACAGCAGCAGAGTGTCACTTGCTGTTGCCCAGCCAGGGCTGGGTAACCCTGGTAGTCAGGGCTGTGCTGCTGTGGTGTCCTTGTTCTGGGTGGGAAAATGGGCTGTGGGATGTCTGGGGATGCCAACCATCAGCTGGGTGTGGGGACTCCTCCAGAATCCACTGTAAGTGTTGGAGAGAGGCTTAGAGGGCACTGGGTCAGGCTTCAGATCACAGAATTTCTTCACAGAATGGTTTGGATTGGGAGGGACCTTAAAGCCCATCCAGCACCACCCAGCCTTGGGCAGGGACACCTTCCACTGTCCCAGGCTGCTCCAAGCCCCAATGTCCAGCCTGGCCTTGGGCACTGCCAGGGATCCAGGGGCAGCCACAGCTGCTCTGGGCACCCTGTGCCAGGGCCTGCCCGCCCTCCCAGGGAACAATTCCTTCCACACAGAATTTATTCCTTCTGTGAGAAGGGTGATCTGCTCTCACGTGAGGGGTTAGGTGGGCATGAAACTTTTCTCTTTGCTTGCATGGCAGGGCTTTCCAGCTGGATTCACAGCAGCTGCCTCTTGGAGCTGGGAACTTCTCAAACAGGGAGCTCAGTCTTGCTTCAAACTGCCTGGATTTGGCTGGATTTGAAGTGAGCACATTTGTTTAGTTTTGTTCCCTGTTTGCAATCCAAACACAGAATCACAGAATGTCCTGAGTTGGAAGTGACCCCACCAGCACCATCCAGTCCAACTCCTGGTGCACAGGAGACCCCCACAGTCCCACCCTGTGCCTGGGAGTGCTGTCCAAACACACCTCTAAGTCATTCCCATGTCATGCAAACCTCCTCTGTGTTTGTGCACAAAGCAGTGCCTTCAATCAAGTTTTGCTCTCACGGTGGAGGATGTTATTAATAATACAGAAAAGCTATTTCAAGTAATTAAAATGGGGGGAAAGTGTTATTTTGCAATTATGCTGACAGCTTGTCTTTGATCTTGGCACCTTTGTCAAGGTGTGTTAGCAATGCAAATGAATGGCCTCTCATTTATACCTCGGAGTGAAGCTATCATTATGTTTACTAAGCCAGAACTGCCCTCTGAAAGTAGAGTACTGTGTTAATTGTACTCCAGAATAGGATTGGTTTGCTTTGCTAACCTTTCTTCCCACTTCTTGTCACTTCAGCATTACGAAGCTCAAGTGGAAAAGGAAGCATGTGGCAAAATGACAACAATTTTTGCAAACATTTAGATAATTTGAAAGCTTAATAAAATACCAGTGCCCAGGGAGCTGGATTTGTCAGTTTGCAGTGGAGTATTGTAGGGGTGGAATGTTTGTAGGTGACTTGAAGAGAGCACAGCACTCTTTCTGCCTTCCTTGCCCCCCAGCTTTGCTCAGAGCAGTACAATGTTTGTGACAGCAGGATTTGGCCCTTGTGCACTGATGCTCAATATTCAGCTGTATCTTAATGCCCTCTGAAATGATAATTCCTGTTATTTTGCTGTGCTGAAGGCAGCATTTTCAGACCTGGACATCAGGCCAAGGGTTGTATATACGTTCCTGTAGCTTCTGTTTGCCTTCCCTGCTCCTGTCTCCTGGACTGCCTCCAGCTTGCTAGTGCAGGTGGTGGAGGCATGGGACCTTTAGGGACTCGGAGAGAATGGTAAAAGCTACTTCAGAGGCTGGGTGGAAATTCCAGCCCAAGCCGTGCTAGGGCTGCAGCTGCTTCACTGGCAACACCTGACCTTCGTGACTTGAGGCTGCCTGATATATTCAGCCTTGGCTGTAGATTGCATTAATCCTACATGACCCGGGGCTGGGAAGATGCTGACGTTTTTCAGGAATGGATGCAAGGTTCTGAAAGTTATGTTGGTTGTTTAGGGGTGGCATGAATATGTTACCCAGATCTGCATGTGTTAACTCCAAGTATTTAGTTGTGATGCAGGGCTATTTTTGTAGCTTCTTTTTTTAAAAAAATGTAAATTTATGACTAAATAGTTGATAAGAAAGCAAATTATGCCCTGGCTGTTTCCTTTTCCTCTCTTCAATTTCTTACAGTTAGTGGAAGGACTAGGAGGCAGCTTTGGAGTATGTTTTAAGAGCCATCAATTAACGTCATGTCAGCATTTCCAGGATGCTTTAAAATCTAAATTAAGCACTGTGGCAACACTGCCTGGAAATCACTTTGCTTACAAGTGAAAAGAAACAAAGCCTGTCCCATATGTGCTGTACTCTGGGGGGAATTACCATTTGGGGTGGGTGGCTGGGTTGGAGATTGCTGACAGCGTTCACCCACCTCTTGTGTGTGTTTGTGGGTGACCGGATGTGTGCCCGTGGGATTCCCATCCCTCTGCCCTGCTGCAGAGTGTCACCTGCACAAAATCCCCTCAGATGGCTCACAGAGCTCCTGGTGTGGGGCCAGCTGTGAGGACTTTGCAGGGCCACATGTGTTGTACCATTTGAACCCCACAAGTGCCTGCCTTGCTGGCGTGACCCTCCCAGGCAAGCCCTGCTGCCTGCTGAGACTTCACAAACAAAACCCTCCTTCCCTCCTCAGCCTCCAGGTAGCAGCAGAATACCTGCTGTCGATCAGGTTATTCCTCGATTCCCACCCCCAATATTTATCATCTTATTAATTCCCTTTCATAATATTAAAAATGTTAATTCTGTGTTTGCTAAGTCTCCCGTTTCCCAGTGAGGATAGGACCAAGCTGTTTAATCTTTCCACACAACCCGCTGCAGTTTTTTAGAATTGTTGTCATTTTGATTACTCCGTAATGCACCTTCCAGAACAATTATAAACTCTGTAAACTGAAGCTGTGACAAGCTGTTTGTGGGAGATTCGGGCCCTGCTGAGGAAGCCTTTGGATACTGGCCTTGGAATCTGTGCTTCCTAGCCAGCCTGTGTATCAAGTGTGGGTTTGTTTTGGGGACATGGGGTGAGGATTTTCCAGGGAAAAGCAGCTTGGGCAGGCTCAGAGCAGACAGTGAGGAGTCTCCTCAGAAGGAGGACAGCTCTGATCGTGTAAAACAACAGGGCCCAGCAAAGGGCCCTGGGCAAAACCTTTGAAAATTAAAGTTAGACAGGAAAGGAGGGAAATGAAAATGGTCAGGGGCTGTTCCTGTGGGATGCAGGCATTTGGGTGGTGGGTTCTGTGGAGAGCTCCAATGATCCCACAGGGGTGGCATGGAGCTGCCTTCTCTCGTACTCTGTGGGAGCTGGGCTGCTCACAAAACCTGGAGTTGCTTTTGTAGGAATGTTAGTGTGCATCACCAGTGGCCACATTGTATGGGATCAAATGGGAATTGTGAGGAAATAGCTGTCTTCCAAGTGCAGCTAGGGACTTTTTCCTCTAACTGGGGAGCTTGCAACATCTGAAAGAATTTCCTCAGTCTCTCTCATATTCTTGTGTGTTGCCTAAGGTTTTCCCCACTTTGAAAAAAATGCATTTCTTTAATTGTTTGTCTGTTTAAAGTAAAATCTGCAGGTTGCTGCTACCACAATTAGGATGTTTTATTGCTGAAAGGGTGGCTTGTTTTCCTGTATGGACTCTGAAAGTGGGGTGGAGTACCACCCTTTTTCTGGGAGGAGAAAGCCACCGAGTGAAGGATCAGATCCTCTCCCCCTCCATGGGGCTGCCACCCTTCCCTTTCACAGGTCTGGGGAGCTGTGTCCCGGGGACACGGGGACATGCAGGGATTCCTTAGGCTTGGGCTCCAAGTATGAATTGCTCCAGTAAAGTAAAAGAGTAGAAAAATTAAGTTGTGACTACCAAACAAAGGAGTAACAAGAGGATAAAAATAGGAGCCGGTTTCTGCCGTGGTAGCAGCATTCCAAGGGTGTCTGGCTCTGGGTGGGCTGCAGATGAACAGGTGTGTGGGTGACTCGAAAATCCACATCAGACACCTCGTGTGCCATGAGTTAAAGCAGATACATTGCTACCCACAGGGACTTATTTCAAGTGCCTCGTATTTGGCACAGTGTGACTTTAGATTACATGAGGAAATGCTAAGCATGGAGCTCTTATTGCTCCGCTCAGGCTTGGCAATTATGAAGAATAAAAAATTTACCAGAGCCTAAGCTCTTTGATAGTTATAAACATGGGGAGAATTAAGGGACAGGAAAATTATAGCAACTCAGCTAAACCACTATAATTAAGGCTGAATTGCTTTTTATATTACTGCATTCATAAGTAGAATGTTGAAATAAATAAAAAGTAAAAGCTTAAATAAGGTTTCAGACTTAAATTTAGGTAGGACAAAGCCGTTTTTTCTATCAATATGTGTGTAACTTCCAGTTTCTGTCTTCCTGCTCCTGTTCTTACCGATGATGCCTTGCCTTCCAGATTCAAATACCTCTGGAGCTTCCTCCACTGGGACGACTGGGCTTGTCCTTGCCTGCAGGCACAGGCCTGTCACACTCAGTGCCTTTTACAAAAGGCTCCAAAATCACTTGTGTGGGTTTCAAATCCCCTGTGTTATTGCATCACAGACACCCTCACATCCTTCACATTCTGGTTGAAATGCAGAAGGTTGTAGATTTTTGAAGCTGAGTTTGGTTTTTTTGTTCCTTTTTGGGGTGTGTGGTTTGCTTGGTTTTAATTTTAACTAATTTGTTTGATTTTAATTTTAACTAATATCACAGAACCACAGAATAAGCTGAGCTGGAAGGGATCCCCGAGGATCACCAGCCCAGCCCCTGTCCCTGCACAGACACCCCAACAATCCCACCCTGGGCATCCCTGGCAGCGCTGTCCAAACGCTCCTGGAGCTCTGGCAGCCTCGGGGCCGTGCCCATTCCCTGGGGAGCCTGGGCAGTGCCCAGCACCCTCTGGGGGAAGAACCTTTCCCTGGTCTCCATCCCAAATCTCCCCCTCCAGCCATTCCCTCCTTCCCTGAGCTCTGCCCTCAGCCCCTCTGCTGCAGCTGAACCAGCCCAGTGCCCCTGCAGGCCCTGCCCCAGCCCCGGGCCCTCCTCTGGATGCTCTGATGGCTCAAAATTTTATATTGCAGTGACCAAACCTGCACTGAGCTTTCAAGGTGTTGTTTCACACTCTCAGCACAGACACGTGTGACTGCCTGTGCATCATCATTGCTTTCCAAGCCACTGCCAGTTTCCACTGAAGCTGAAAGTAATGTAGAGACTTCAGAAGCACAGAGTTCCCCCAAGTTTGCTGAAAATCCTCAGCTCGAGGTGAAAGACTGACATTAAAGCTCCTTCAGGGGGAAAATCCGGCAGAACTCAATCCATGCTTGCTTTGGGAGGCAGCAGATGGATGAGTTATCAGCCAGGCAAACGAGGGACTTGGGAAGCAGCTGCAAATCTATTGAGAGGAGGTTAGGACACACAGGACATGGGGCTTGCTGTTGGTAAGCCTGTTTGGGTCAGCAGGTCTGAAATGGGGATAAATTCCCGTGTGTGCATTTCAAAGGCAGCTTAGAGACAGCAGCTTTCTGCCTGATGAAAACCAGTCTGAAGCCTCTGAAAGTGATAAAATATACAAGAAAACAAAATGGCCTTCGTGGAGACAATTCTCAGGTGCTATCATGCCTGTGTAGGCAGCAGCAATCTCATCAAAGCTATATTCTGCATTTTTCTGACACAATAAACTCCACCAGTGGAACAACTTGTGTGCCCCCCTGCCTCCCCCTCCATTTCACAAACCTTTGGTTCTTTTGGAAACCATAAAGCTGACTTTAAAGGTCTTGCTCACATTAATTTGGTACTCCCCTTAAATTGTATCCTCAGTTACGCAATGACAAAGTTTGGAAGCAGCTCAGAGTGATATTCACGGTAAATTGGTTCCACAACAGAGAGAGTGAGGCCACCTTTGAGCACTTCTGTAAGTCCCAACAAACTGAACATTGATCTCAGCGTGTTCAAGAGAGGGGGGAACCCTGATTTCCTCTTGAATGGGAGCAGCAGTGAACCTTTTTTCTCTGTTTCTAAATTCCCTTTCATGTGAGCTTCGCTGTCTCTTTGTAACCATCTGCTGCAGTGCTCTGCACTCTGAGCTTGTCTCACATTTCAGATTTTTTTGTGTTTGTTTCTGTGGCATTGGAGAAGACCTGGAGAATGAGCTCTGAAAGTTCACAAGCAAAAGAGCAACTGAGGCAAAGGACATCCCAATTTAAGGGAATTTAAAATTTGTTGTGAAAAAACATAGCTGGTTAAAAAATCCTGAGCATTTCAAGTGTAGTTATCAGGCTGTTGTCTCCACCATCGTCAAGATCTTCCCTTAACCCTAAATGTACCTTCATGGTGTCCCTGGCTTGTTGGCAGCTGGAAAGTGGATGTATGTCTCTAAACTCGATTTTTTTAAGAATGATGAGCTGTTTTTGATTTATAACAGAGGATTGTTCTCTGAAATACATTTTGGTTATGCTGACAAGATGATTTTCCCAGAGATGAATGGTGTGTAACAGGAAGGTAAACTGTAGTTCAAAGCTTGGTAAGTGGAAGATAATCTATATTTCCAAGGGGCAAGAACATGTTAAACCGAATTTCTCTGTAATGTATAGGCCAGAAGCTGGGTTGCAGGGTGTCTTTCCTTTGGATTTAGGGACAGCAGGAATAGGCTCAAACAGATTTTATTTGATAGGAGTAATAAATTAATGTATCTTCTAGAACCCTGAACACTTTAACACTTTTAATTCACTTTTTACATGTGGTAAGTTTTTGGCATCAAATCTTTTTTATAATTTTCATTTTAAGCAGTAGAAGTTTAATATTTCTGTGTCATGTTTTCAGACTGGTCAGTCTGTTCCAGGGGTCCACAGCTGGGGTCATTGGGCTCTTACCCAGCAGGGCTTTTGGACTTGTCCAATGCCCACTGAAATGTGAGGAGGTGAAGACAGAGCCATTTTTAGGTGCCTTTGAGCTGTTGAAATGTTTCCTAATGCTGCCTCTGTATAATTATACATCTGCCAGGGTTTGGGGATTCATACAGCTAACAGCAAAGCTTATGTTTGAAAATCAGAATGCTCATTTGGGAACCCCCAGCCGGTGCCAGACCTGGGGCTGCTGCTGCCCCCCAAGCCCTGACTGGAGTCTGGGCTGTGGGAAGGGGCTGCTGAGGCAGCTTTGGTGCAGTTGTCACCAAGTTCTGTGTCTTTGGAGGAGCAATAGGAGTGGGAAGTGCCGAGGGGGAGCATCCCCAGGTCGTGCTGCTGCAGAGCCTTGGGCTGAGCTCAGCCTGGGTGAGCGGCTTGGCTTGTTTTGTTGACAAACATAAATATAATGGTTGCTAAATGACCAACAGAAAGGAGGAACGAATGTTTCCAGGACTGTAAGTGAGGATTGGGAGCAATAGCAAATTTGAAACCCAACTCCACAAGCTGTACATTATTACTAGAAGGTTCTACAAATATGATCTTTCTGGAGAGAAATTTTCAGAAATCAGGAATGTGGTTTAACTTCTGGGATTTTGCTCTAAGAGAAACAAAGGCAGCACTTGAATGCCAGGGGTGCAAATTTTAAAATGTGTGTGCATGTCTCATACTCCTCACTGCTACAGGTTTGAGACCTCCCAGCTGATGAAAAGTTACTTGGGATGAGTTCCTTTATGATGCTGAGAATTTGGCCCAAACTCCTTGAGCAGTACAAGGGCTGACACTTTACTTTCAAAGTAAATTGATTTATGTTCTAATTTAGATCACAAATTGTTATGTAGGATTTCTGTTTGTTTGTTTGTTCTGGTTTTTTTTAGTGGATCTGTTTCTTCCATAGCTGGAATGAGTCCTGTAGGGTGTTTCTAAGAGCAGCCCACAAAGGCTCAGCTTGCTAAGATGCCTGCAGTGCACTGGCCTGGACCAGTGCTGTACCTTGGGATCAGCACTGGGTGTAACCATGTGGAAACCCCTCATTTTCCATGGGATTGAAGAGATGTGCCATGTCAGGGAAGGCTCCCAAGGACTGCTCTCAAAAAGTGATAATTGCTGCATCCTGGGTTAGCTCAAGTTTTGCATTTTGGTGCCTTTGGGTTCCAGTCTCTCTGACAGTAAAAGTCACAGGGGCTGGAAAGCTGGGAGATGCTTGGGGAGGGTTTGACTTCATGTTCTACTCCGGCAGGGCTGGTGCTGTCAGCTCGAGTCCCTCACTGCTTTACCTGCAGTCAGGTAACTCTCACTAAACCTCCTGAATGTTTCTCTTGTCCTGATGCAAGGGACTGGAGGTGACAACCTCAATAATGTGATCGAAATTTGGAAGAAGCAGAACTGGTTGTGGCAGCTGGAGAGGTGACAAGGCTGAGATAAAGCCTGCACAGACTCCAGGGAACACAGATCCATGTAGAAGCTTTCCCTAGCATCAACCAATAATTCATATTGAAAACTGACAGTTTTGCTGGACATTTAATTTCTTACAGGAAATATTTTCAGTGTTAAATTTCATTAAGCTTAGAGTAACTTGAAGTAGTGTATGAACAGAGAAATGGGATGAGAATTTACCCAAAGAAGCACCAGTTTTGCCGTCACTTAATTTTGTGCAAAATGCAGTATGAAATTCCAAAAAGAGTTAGCTGTAGATATGATCTGACGCCTAAATAGGATAATTTTGAATTATGACTTATGTTAAAAAAATAAAAAGTCCTCTTCAGATGTAAGACAAGAGAGAAAGAGGAGAGATGTGCTTATTATAGTCAAGAGCTGTGATACATAGGCATCAATGATTCCATTTGTTTTATATACTTGCTTGTCATTTTAATGGTTTATTATCGGGGATCCAGTCAAAATTGGCAATAAAAAGAACATAGCTTTACTTTGATTCAAAGTCTGCAGCAGATATGCCAGCAGAAAGGATAAATAAGGCATGGAAAATATGCTGTTAATAAGGGAAATACAAGTAGTTCTGAGCATATATCATATGCTTTTTCTTTATTTTGATTTCAAAGAGAGTGTTGAATGCACTTAAATTATTAAGTTATAGTGAATAGTACCTTGAACATGGCTTGAAATATTCCATTCTAGAGCAAACTTGGGCTTGTTCTTGTAAATCTATTCTTATAAATAATTTTCTGAGAGGAAGAAGAAAAAAATATATGGTCCTTTTCTGACTTTGTGTACTTTACAGGAAGGGAGGATTTTTTCTATAAGAATCTCATTGCTATTCACTGCAATTCTCCACTTGGAGAGAGGAAATACCCTGGGGAATGCTGTGGCATCAGGTCTGTGCGGTGTTCTGTCCTTCCATGGCCAAACACAGTGTGCAGGTGAGCAAATGAAAAGTGACTAAACACAGTTCAGTCCTTTTTGATGCCAAAAAGCCATTGGCTGGGCAGGCAACGGGCTGAGGAAAGGTCAGCTGGCCCCGGGTCAGGCAATTAAACTGTGCCCCGGTTCTGGGTCACTCTCTCTGTCTAACTTAGGAGTCTTACAGCAGAAAGTCTAGATTAAAACACTTCCAAGTACAGTAGTTTTGTATACAGTGGATTCTGTGCCTCAGGTTGTCTTTGCTGACACCTGTATTTTTCTCGTTTCAGGAAGAGACAGCAAAATATTGAATTCAGCATGTTTAAGCAGTGTGTTTGCAATTTTAAGCAACTGGAAAAATGACAGGGCTGAAATGACTCTTCTCTGGACTTTGTTGGGCTATGGTCATGTACACTCCTTCAGGTTCCTTCTAAACTGTTTTGCACTTTTACCTCTTCTTTTTCTTTTATATTCACTAAGGGTGTAGGAAAATATCCCGATTTCTTTCAAGACAGGTCCAAAAAACCCCAACACTTCAAACCTTGAAGTGACAGAAGAGTTTGTGTCCTCCATGGCACCACCTTTTACCTCGGGACAGATCAATCTGCACACTGTGGCAGGGAGGAGAAACCAGCTTGTTGTGCTTTACTCAGCAGCCCAGCACAAACCTGATGGGAAAATCCATTGCAAGAAAGAATCCATATCGTTTTCAGACACAAAACTGCTCTCAGCCACTGATCTGGAGCTCCAGAGGCCGCTGGGTTTGTGTGTGAGATCTGCAGGGCCCTGAGCCTGGCAGGTGCTGCTGCAGTTCAGTGATATCCCCAAAATCCACTGGGGAGAATCAGCTCAACACTGGGGAAAACAGCAGCAAAACTCAGGGCAAACTGAGGAGGGCAGGGAGTTAAGTGGTTCTTAGCAGGCCAGGCAGGTGTGGTGAATGTTTAGTACTGCTGGCATGGAAATCTGCTGAGGGAGACCTTGCTGCTGCCCCATTGATTTCAGGTGCATCTGGGAATATTTTGGACCTGTATGACTAATGCCTGCCTGGAAGTCCCCAGACAAAGTGGAAAAATATGTTTAGTGCAAGAAAATAGAAAAGCAAGTTTTTCTTCCCAGGAGACGAGTTTGTGGACAGACCTCCTGCTCTTTCCAGAAAAAAAAAAAGGGTAAAAGCTGGAAAGAATCTGTGACAGGCATTTGTGGGGGGAAAGAAGGAGAATAAAAGGAGAGACGGGGAGGATTTTTGTGGCTTCAAAAGGAGGTAGAGCTGAACCAGACAGCAACATCCCACAGTCAAGCACGTTAGAAAAGTGAGGCCTTGCCATTGCCCTCTGGAGTCTTTCGTGCAGACACTCAGCCTCGCACGTGGCAGGTTGGTTACACAGCACCAGCAGAGCTTTTGCAGCTGAATTGTCCTTCCTGTGGTGGACCCAGGTCCCCAAACCCTGATCCTCACTTTCAATCACCCCTCGGCCTGAGTTGGCTACACCTTTCTTTGTGGTGGTTCTGCTGGGCTTGACCTCAGGGCTGCCCTCTGCCTGAATTTCTTCACCCGTTTCTCTTTCCCTGCCTGGAATCCTGGTCTGGAGAAATATGAGATCCATCATAAAGGATCTGGGACTTTTGGACACCAAATTGTGTCTGGCTGGATCAAATCTAGGTATTTCAAGGCCTGGGCTTATTTAGACCACACGGGAAGATGAATTAGCGCTGACATATCCAGGGCATTTTGGACTGACTGTGTGCTCAATAAATATGACACCTTCTGGCCACGGCAGCAGGCCATGGACATGAGAGCTGAAGGGCCCAGACATAACTCATGCCACAATTCAATGCTTAAGTACCTGTTCAAACACCCCGAACAGCTTATGGGCAATCGTTCATATTCCCCATCCCCAGGAGCCTGAGATTTACCACTCCCTCGTTAAGGAATGTATTTTAAGGTGACTAAGGGCCCTAGGCTCCCACAGACTCTCTAATTTAAGAGTGCTGCCTTGTGTGAGCATCTCTCTGAACTGGAGCCATCAATACATACTGACCTTCCCTTGTCCCTGCTCTGGATGCAGGTGACCTGTTCAGCTCTTCTATGGATTTTGGAGACAGTGCAGTGGGGCCATCAGGTGTTGTGTAGGCAGATTTCCCAGATTGCTACACTGGAGTATGAAAGATGGAAGTTGGTTTTCAAAGCTGCCTCAGGAGCCTGTTCCCTGTTCCTTGTGTTGTTCATGACTGTCTGTGCTGACTGGAACTGTAAAATGGAGAGCACTGGTGTGAGTACAGACAAACTCCTCCTTGGACTGAGACCTCCAGACTGCCTGGATGGGGTTACATTTCCAAAGCTGGTGGAAAATTCCAAGGCAAAGGGCTGTGTATCAGGGAGGAAAGTGGCTTTGTGTTTAAATGCAGTTCATCACTTCTCTCTGCCCAGTGGAGGGGAAATGCAAAACATATCAAAAGCAAAATATCAAAAGCATATCAAGCCCAGGAGAAAGTCACGACTCTTGCTTTGCTGTTCCTGGATGTCCCGACCCCTTCTCTCTCCCCTCAGCCCCAAGGGCTGTCCCTATTCTGTGCTCTCTGTTGCTTTTGAGGTCTCAAAGGCAGCCTGTGTGAGGGAAAAGGGTATTTCCAGGAGAAGGGAGGCCAGTTTTGCCTGGCGGTGTCTGGAGCCCTTTCTTTGTTCTCTGGATCTGCTCCCTCTCCTTGGGGTTTTTCTGCTCCACAGCTGAACACACTGGATGGTCTCACTCAGGGGCTTGTTATTTGTGGCCATTAGCAGAGGGCTGGGCAGTGTTCACGTCTGCAGGAGGGTCCAGGACAGCAGCACCGGCAGCCAGGGAGAAACAGGACCACCCTTGGAATGGGTGTGCTCCTCACAGTCAGCAAGGAGGTGCAGCCTCAGCCCTGTGGAGATAAGGCTGCTGCTGGTGGGGCTGAAAACACCCCATGCACAAATGGAGACTGGTATCCAGCCCCAGGGCAGTGGTGCTGGGACCTCTACTTGGGCATAAGCCAAAGAAAGTTCCTTGCAAAGACTGTGGGTTGCTTTCACAGCACACACAGGCCTGTTCATTTTGCATCACTATTTTCCCTGTTATTTTTGATTATCTGGCTGTAGCTGTGAAAACAGTGGGCTTGTGCATACTTGCCCTCTCTTAGAGTTTGGNTTCAGAGATCTCTCGTCTCCATCCATCCCAACCGTCCAAACCGAGCCAGACCTCACATTGGTCCATACTACAAACATTGTAATTCTGAAAACCTTGGTACGTTGCAGACAAAAAAATATCCATGTTAGAGATCCCTGGGTACAGCTGGGATTTATAGCAGCGGGGTATTTTACGGTCCTTTTACCTGGGTATACAACTGGGTATATCACTGGGTAGTGATGTGGTCAGCCAAAGGCAGGCTGCTAAAATCAGAGCAAAAGATGTTAATGACCATGGGTTTGCACTGTAAATTTGCTTGTGCAGCCAAGGAGATGGCCAGGGAGCCGGTGTCAGGGCAAGGAGGAGCCTCTGTTAGTGCATGCAGAGGGACATGCAGCAATGAGTTAGGGTTTTCTGTCCCTTGGAAGGTGAACTCCACACTCAGCCCGGTGCTCCAAAGGCAGGTCACACCTGGGCACAGCTGAGCAGAGCCAGAACTGGGCTGGTCAGCCTGGGGATGCTCTGGGTTCTCAAACCAGGCCTTTTCTCAGGGCTTCATCTCCTCATTCCTCACCCCAGGGGAGCAAGGGAAGCAGAGTGGAGATTTTTGGTGGTGGTTGTTTGAATTGATGCAACGTTTTAGCTACTGCAGTTGTTCTGGGATTGATGTTTTAAGGTAGTGTCAGATATATTTTAGAGAATTCAGACGTATTTTAGGGAATAGTGTCACTTCTCAAAATGACAGTGCTTTGTAAAAGTAGGAAGTGGCTGCTAGTGCCCTGTCCTGTCTGTCCTGTCTGTCCTGGCTGCCCTGGCTGTCCTGGCTCCGAGGGCTGGACGTGGGCATTCTGCCTTTCACTGCTGTGCCACTCCCAGCCAGCACCGTCTGATTTGCAGGCGTGGGAGCGAGCTGGAGTTTCCCTCCAGCGCAGACCTCTGAAATATGTGCAGGTCAGATACTCGTTAGTCAGACAGAGGAAACACAACATCTTAATTAGCCAGGGAGTTGTTCGTGGTTGTGTGTGCACTGTGTGGAAAATAACATGTTAAAGAAACAAGTGTGGTGGTGAAAATATTTTAATTTAGTTTTGTTTTAATTTAGCCTATCAATTTTATTGCTTGTTTGGACCACCAGCCAAAATAGTTGTGATTTTGTTGTTTGTTTGGTTTGGTTGGTTTTTTTCCTCTTTCCATTCCTTAGCTGAGATCTATTTGATGACCTGGGTCTGACTGTCAGGTAGCTGCAGTTCTGCACTTGACACTCTGGTTGTGTGTTTGCCCACAAGGGTCAAGGATTCCCAGCAGCTGATGGGAGTCTCAGCTGTGTAAGGAATACAGGATGAGGCAGGTACTCAACACAGTTCTACCTTTGTTTATCTAAGAGTGAAAACAGGAACTAAGAGGAAAGAAAGAAGGTTTTATGAGCTCTGAATGAAAATGGCAGTACTCCATCTTTCCATGAGTTCCTAAGTCTCCTTCTGCCTATCTCCTCAGCAGTAGAATTGTGACATTTCTAATTTTCAGTGTTGTTAAGAAGCAGCATCATATGATAGAACCACCTAATTACCTCATCACTCTTTGCAAAATAATGATTTCCACGTATTTTATTAAACCTCGGGACAGCGAGTGCATGGAGACAGCTGGCACCTCCTTGGCAGGCATCCTTTGGAGACGCATTGCTTTCTTCTGTGTTCCTCTTACAACCTCTGCTCGTTCCCTTTGATGCTGATGTTCTGGTTTAATAGGACTCATCCTTTTACTGCAACAACATCAGAGTGCTGTGAATAAGAGTTTGTTCAGCCTTAGTTTCTTCTTGCTGTCAACTAAGGGTGCCTTTTAGCTGGTTTATTTATTTTCCTCTAGGTTTTTATTTTGTTCTTGTTCCCCACCAGAAGATGTGTGTCAGGGAATAGGATCTCTTCAAAGCTTTAGTTCAGAATCTAAAGAAAACTGTGCCAATGCTGCATTTTTCCATAGCTCTGGGAAGCTGTGGTGGTTCAACCTTGAAATACCCACTAATGCCACTAGCTTAAAGACCTGAGATTCTCTCATCTTTTGAGAGAATCATTACTCCATCCTATTAATAACAGCAATGGAGCTGTTAGTTCATTTTTACTCAGGTTATTAATTTAATAGCAATTATTTTTAACTTAATTTGTTTTCTTCTTGATGCTTCTTTTTTTTTTTTTCCTTTAAACTCTGTTAGAGGTAAGATGGGGACTTGTAGATTTTGACTGCTGGGTCAGTATTTTTCCCCTCCTATTTTTGGGAAGAAAGGGATGAACAACAGCAGTGTCTTGGCTGTCCTCTGGTAACTCAAGGCCAGTCAGTGGGGGAGCTGGAGCCAGGACGTGGTGCAGCGAGGGCAGCTGAGCTGTCCCTGGCACTGGGAATGTGCGTTGCTCACCCCCATGGCCTCAGTGCTGAATTCCTGAAGTTCTGGAGCAAAGATGCTCCTGCAGCTCTTGGAGTGGTCCCTGCTACTCAGGGAGGGCTCTGGTGCCTTCAGGAAGCGTTGGCGGAGTCCTGAATCCAGTGCTGGAGATCAGTCCCTAAGTGCCTCACATAGCTGAGGTGAATTGGGTGTGAATCCAGGGAATTTTTATTCACTTTATCCATGCTCACTCTCAGTGTTTGCTGTGTCATAGCTGCAACCTTCCACGAGCCAGTATAAACATCCCACTTGCTTTTGTGCTTTGAATCCTAAAATGTATTGATTTTTATCATTCAGATATCAATCAAACTCTGTCTCTACATATACTGACAATTAAAAAATTCACCAAACAGATACTGTTAAATTCTGCAGGAAGAATTTAATAAATCCTTATTTTAAAAAATAGTAATGTATTTTTGCTTTATATGTTCTTATGTATCTTGCTTTTAAATTTACATTAAAAAGAAAGAAACATTTTTGAATTTTGGTGGGAATAAAAATAAAGGGTAAAGAACGGTGGGCATAGTTACTGGGACCAACCTTCTCAGTTCTCGAAAACCATGCATTAGGGTCCCTGAAAACTAAAAGATGAAAACAAAACCCATAAAACAAATAAAACCTTCGAGCACAAACCAGATATTTAATAAAACCATGTTGACACTAAAACCATAAGCAGTTATGATGCAGTCTAAACAGTGTAAGTGAATAAAATGTTCAGGGCAGAACTGTTGTGCTTCCTGGTGGGATCAGGGTTTGTGTGAGGGTGGGAATTGCCAGTTTTACTCTGGGCTGCTTTCACTGGAGTTTCCTCTGAGCTGCCTTGGAGGCTGTGGGGAAGATCTGCCTCTGAGCCTGGTGCTCCAGATTTACACCCACAATTAAGGCAGGTAATTTATGGCTGTTTGATTAGGCTGTTGCAAATGTTTAGCTTTGGGCTGGTTTAATGAGCTGGCTCAGGTTATGAATCACCTGCGCTGTTCATCACAGGGACCAAACTTTGGGATGTTATTGGCAAGTGCAAAATGTGTGTTTGCAAGGTCACACAGTGGTTCTATAACACAGGACTTCAAATTTAAGGAAGAATGATTGTCCCTGGCTTAAATCCTTGCAATGGAAGCCTCAGTAGCCTTTTGCTCAGTGAAATAGAGGACAACAGCGTGATGTATCTCTAGGTAATGTTGAATTTCTACATTTTAAACGTTTGTTAAAAGATGCACTGAAATGAGAGCAGGAGTTTTTGCATTCCCAGTCACACACACAGGGTCAGGGGGGTCTGGGATCCCACAGGCAGCTTGTGGTGATAAAGTCTCATGTCCAGGTGTATTACAGCCAGGAATATTGTAGTCAAGAGCAGCCCACAAACACTACAGGAAATTAATCCAGCAAATATATTCTTTCAGGGTTATCAGCCCATCTGAAGTAGCATCAAAACTCAGCCCATAATATAATCTATTCAACATTTGTTTCTCTCAGGGTTACAAGGAGCATCGTGTCCCCGAGGAAGGCTCTGCACAATGACAGACCTACCTGCTGAGAGATACTGGGTGGGGAGTTCAGCTGCTGCTTGGTGAGACACAAACTACATTTGGCATAAAAAATGGGAGCAGCAGACTCCCTCTAAACGTATCTATAAATTGCCAGGCATGATTCATCAGCTGAGGGGACTGGAATTTTTGGTGGTAATGCGATCTTGCGGAGTCATACATTTACCGGACTCCACTGGCTGGTGACTGATAGCTTTTACAAAGGGATCAAAGTGAGCCCTTGCTGGAGCTCTGAGATATTCTGCCTTCCAAAGAGATGTTCTGGGCTTCTTCTTAAGGTTACTAATCTGCCATCTCCCTCCCACCCTGAAAAAGGACTACACATACCCCTTGTGTCAGTAGGAAGCTCAGTAAAGGCTGTGTCAGACACCCGACGGGTAAAAGCACTGGTGGAACCCCTGTGTGACAGTGTGCACGTGGGCACCGAAGCTGAGAAATGACTGTTTGGTGTTTCAGCCTGCTGAAAGGCAGTTCCTCCTGTCTGGGTATCAGTGTGATGTATTCCCAGCAGAATATTAAACAGTTAATCTGAACAGAGACATGGATCCTTGCAGGAAATCTGTAATGGTCTGTAATACAAAACAATATTTTCTGGGTGTTATGACTTACTCTTCTGTATGCAAATGATAAAACCAGCAGAAGTATCTTCCTGTCCTTTTTCTTCAGACTGTAATTGAGAATTCTGGTTCTAGATCATAGGGATAAATTGGGGGACAAATAGAAATCGCTGTTTAAAACATTAATATAATGGGGGCAAAAGAAAAAGAGAGAATTCCTTGATGCACTTTAGAGTCTTCAGTTACTCTGATTAGAAAACTTAGTTAACAAAACCTAGAATCAGTTTGCTTTATACAACAGAAGTTCCCTGGAGGTTCTACTGTCACCAGCCTGCAGTAACAGGAAACTTCTGTGATGAACTTACAAAATTCCCTGAAAAAACCCTTTTGAGTGGTGCCATTGCTTCACTTTTGGAGGGAGCACAAGCTCAGTATGGAAGAGTGCAAATGCAGTTTGGAGGGGCTGATGGAAAACACTCTGACAGTAAAATCTGGAAGGGTTAATCATGGCAAAACCCACTGATTTCTACCTTATACTTGCTTTCCAAAAATTACGGCATTCTGTGTTTGGGAAATCCCACAGTGGGGGTGGTGATAGTGCTGCAGAGCACATGAGTTAATCCATGAAGTTCAGGGGGCTTCCACCTGTCCAGGCACAGTCAGAATATTCATGGGACAGTCTTTAAGAAATGTTTACAGTCCCTTTACTACTTCACATGCACATCTTTTCGTGGTCATGGTCATGAAAATATGGAGACTGCTCTGATACTTGGTGACTTTGACTTTAAAAAAGCCCATCCAAGGAGTTTTACCCAAGTCATGGCATGCTCTTGTGATGTGGCAAGTGAACATTGCTAATTAGCTACCAGGGCTAAACATTTTTGGTCATGGGGAATTGAGATTGAGGCTTATTTAGTTCATCATTAGGCTGGAAAAACATTTTTCCCCGGAGTAATTAATTGCCTGCACCTGTGAAATTGGATTAATACAATGGTTTTATTTACTCTAAAAGTGAATCCTTGTTTGAGGTGCTCCCTTAAATACAAGTCAGGATGTGCCCAGATTGGAGCTTTCATGTTTGGGGGAACTGTGTTTGCCAGAATTGATGATGAAAGTTGGTTAGTTAGTGAAATTGAGCCAGATGAATTTTGAAGTGATGTGCTGCAAACTGCAGGTTACATTCTGCTTTGTGCTGAAGCTTTCTGCTGAATTGTTAAGGGTTTATGCTATAAATATGGTGTCTTAATAGCCACTTTTTTTCCCTTAACTCACCTGAAAGTTATCGTCTATTAAGATGCTGACTTCCCCGAGTACCTTGATACTTCCTGCAGGGGAGATAATGGTAAGTTATTGATGCATTTTGACAGCTTTTCAAACACGTTGTCTGTGTGAAACAGAACTGTACAAAATGTAGCCTTCCAGACGTTAACATGTAATTTGTCATTGTAGGAACAGTAAAACGAGCCTGGAATGTGTCTCAATTTTCTGAGCAGCAAATGAACAACAACAGAAAAATCTCTCAGTGAGACACTTCTTGCTTCTGGCACAAAGGAGTCCCGGGGAGAGCTCTGAGTGCCACATCTGAGGCTGTGTGGGTGTGTTGGAGCAGGGTGGGAGCGGCCGAGCGCGAGGATGGACAATGACAGGCTCCTCTGATCTGCTCTTGGAACAGCTTCAGACCCAGCCACCCAGCTGACCCAAGAAGTTCTTTATTTTCTTTTTTTCTTCCTCATTCTCTCTCTTCCCTTGGCTCCTGCCTTGCCATGGCTGTGCTTGCTGCTGAGGAGGGGATTCCAGCAGTGATTGTGTCACCAGAAACCATCGCAGCCAAGTGCTTCAGTGTCCACATCCTCCTGCCTTTCCTGTCCTTGGCTCAGAATTAACTGTAACAGGAATCCTGCGTGCAAGCAAAAATACTGTGAATATTGAATATTTTAACACTGAGCCCGGGATATTTTTACCCTTTCTTCAATGCACGCTATTAAACCCTCTTTCATACAGGGCAATTTTTTGATACAAGGTCAACACAAAAACTTCTCTCACATGAACCCCTGGATCTCTTCTTTCACTGTAACAATCGTTGTGAGAACTGATGAAAGTAGGTCTTGATCAGGCATTTAGTATTCTAAGAGAATCACAAGGTTGTGATTATTGGGTTTGGAAGTTGCCACTGACTTCCCTTTGTGGCCATGAAGGAGAAGGAGGGACAAGTGAGTATATGTGGGTGCAGGAAGAATGGAAGACAATCAGTTAAGGAGACTGTGAGGAAAATATTAGGAAGAACAGGACAAAAAAAGGAAAGAGTCTTATGGAAGGAGGAAAAGAGAAACCAGAGAAACTATAGAGAGATGGGAAGGAAAAGGTGGAAAACAGGAAAGAACTAAAGTGAAGAACTGGAAATACCCAAGAAGAAGTAAATGATGAACTGTCCTGAGAAACAGCAATGGTGAAGGAAGAAATACAAACTTATTTTTGTGGAGTTTTTAAAACCACATGCACTTGTATCTCTAGTTTATCTTTTAGCTGTTACAGGCAGAAATACTGAGCTCTGAGATTAGTGAAAATGTGGTTTTAACCTTTTTAAATCTGGATTTATAGCAGTGGAAACTCTGGCCTCTTGGGTCAGAGCTGATCATCCTGACGGTGTGCCTGGAGTGGGAGCAGCCCTTGGCAGGGTGAGCACCAGGGGAGGTTGGACAATGATCCCATGGGATGTGTTTTCAGGCTGGTGGATGCCAGTGATAATTTGCAGATGTGATATGGGATGTTGCTCTGACATTAAGCAGCCCATGACCATCACAGAAATATTTCCCCAGATTTTTATTGTATTTATGGTTGTAATTTAGTTCTATCTCCAAGTATACCTGAAGCAGCTTTTCTCAAAGCAGCAGGAAATAGATAAAAAATGCAAATGAAGCCAAATGATGTTGTACCAATCTCCTGAAGGAGTTTGATTCATTGAAATGATGTCTATCCCCCATTTTGTCTGGGCTGCAATGTTGTTTTTAGCATGTTTTTAACAGTTCTCCTGACTGTGTGAGGGCAGAGGGAAATATGTGGAGGCAGAGAGACCCTTGAGGTGTGGAGGTTCAGGAGGGACAGAGGAAAACCAGCGTACAAGCCCAGCAACCCTGGCAGTTCCAGATGCACTGGGAATAACAGCGGGCTCCTGAGAGTTAGCAGCAGTGATGCCAGGGACGTTTTCTGGCATGGGAAAGCCTGGGGTGACAATGGCTGCTTCCTTCTACAGCTGAAGCTTCTGCAATCCTGTGCAGCACAGACAGAAGGAGAAGAGGAGAACTTAAACAGTTTGAGTGCTGACAGTTGGCATTGCTGAGAGAATGGATGTAAATGGCATAAAATTAACAGATTACGTCCTGCCAAGTTTCTTCTTAATTGATGTCATTCCGACGTCCTCAGCAGGCATTGTAGCAGCAGAAATTCAGTCTCCCCGAGGTTCCTCACTGTTTAAATAAGACAATGCTATTCCTCAATAAATCTGAGAGATGGAACTGTTTTTTTTTTCCCTGAAATCTTCTCTTGGTAATGTTTTTGGGCTCGATCTTGCTGAGTGCTGGGTGTTTCAGTTCCCACTGACCTCAGAGGCAGGTGAGGCCTCTGCATCGCTGGCTTTTTGTCCAGCACTTCCTCTTCCCCAGGGAGGTGTGTTTGCCTCATGGGATGGGAAGGTGTGCAGGCAAAATGTGAGAGCTGCCTGTCATTGTCATTTCCCTTCTCATCAGGGACTGTGGCACCAATTCTGTTGGAGTGAAGTCAGTGGCAACTTCCAAACTCGATAATACAACCTTGTGGCTCTCTGAGAATATTAAATGCCAGGTCAGGACCTACTTTTGGCAAATGAATCTGAAATAAATGCTAGTACCTGGAATTAGAACATAATCACAGGTTTGGTGAAAAAAAAAATCCTAGTCTGCTCTCACACTGGCTTGATGGATACTAAGGGAACCTTTGGGGTTTTTTATGTGACTGACCTGCAAATTAAAGAGGCTTTAAGGAAGAATTGACATAGAGGATGTTTTGTGGCTTATTCTGTGTGAGTGCCTGAATTGTCTTTGACAGGACTAAATGCAATACCTTTAAATGCCCCACGGTGTGTTTGGCATTGTGTGGCTCATGCAAGGGCTTTGAGACTTGAATTTTACTTTTCTCTGGACTTGTTCAACCTCCCTGTCTCAATTTTTCCCTCCTCTAGAATTAGTTAAATAAACATGTCATAAAACTTAATATTTTTGATGTTTTAAAATCCCTGAGTGAAACATAGAGATCTGTGAAGGTATCATTTGAGAGCTTAGGTTCCTAAGTGTATTCCTAGTCACTGTTACAGCTGTTAACTGGAATAATCAGAACTCCTGGCCATGGATTGCTTAGGGAGGGCACTGTAAAATACGAAGCATCAGTATACAGTAAACCTTAAAAAGTTCACATAATTAGAAATAGAATCTGTTCATCAAAAGCCACAAAGCATTTTTTTGGTATTTTATTTTCTGAAGAAACAGAATACAGGCAAGGATATGGGCTTTTGTTAAATGAAAATATTTAATCTGGCCCTCCGTATTGTCTCAGTGGCTGCCTCATCCTTTTTAGGATTTGGATATATAGGTTTGAAATAGGGAAAGCAGCAATGCAAACCAGCCCTCTCCGTGTGAATGTTGAGCATTATTCAAACAGCAGGGAGGGACAGAAACTGCACTGGATGTTTTCCACCTCCATCACAGCTCTTCACCCCTACCAAGGCAAGCAGCAGCAGTGAAGTCGTGGGGCCTCTTTGCCTGTCAATTCAAAAGCAAACAGATTGTTTCCAGGGCTGGGTTACCCTGCAGTGAGATGCTAATGAAAGTTTCAGCCTCACTTGTGTGATTTTAAGATAGTGCCATAAACATTTCCTCCAATACAGCCAAGTGCAAAGTGAATTGCTCTGATTTACCTTCCCTAAAATAAGGGTATAATCATTTCTTATAAACACGAGTGACACAAGGCGAAGTCCCCGTTGAAACAGGGCATTTCAGTGCTTTTACCTCTGCCTAGAAAGGATGGGAAATCAAATCTGTCAGTAAAGGCTGTTAACTGTTTAGCTCCTGGAAGCCCTCCCACTGAAGTGATGCTGTGGTGTCACTTTAATTAACATTGTAATGTGAGCTGATAAAGAACAGAGCAGTTCCTTTAGTGCTGTAGCATAAAGCTCGTGTTCTGTAAGCATTCCCCATCCACACACTTGGGCTCACTGAAGTAGGACATTTATCATTTCTCATCCTATTCCAGTAATTAGGAACTGGGAACAAAGGGCACATGAAGATCTGGATCCAGTACTGGGTGTAACCCAGATGGAATCCTTTCCTTTGATCCAAATAAACTTCAGATGAAGTCCATCGAGAAATTCCTTGTTCTCCCCCACCCATGTCATGTGAGAGGGAGGAGGAGGCCACTTCAACGGACTCAGCAATGGGCAAAGTGTTCTCTATGGAAGTACTGGCCAGCAAATGGTCTGACAGCCTGTGAACCACCCTGAAACATTGCCCAGGACATGGCACTGGCCTCATTTGCTCCAGGATTCTCTGAAACCTGTGTTCATCTTGTGCTTGTGAATTGGGATTTGTACTTATGGTGCTTCGTATCTTTGCATGGAAAATGAATATGCTCAGGAAAGGCTTTTCACACCCTCTAAGAGCCCAGAAAAGGTGCCAGCTGCAAACAGCAGGATTTGGAGGTCATCCCCTCCCTTCCCTCTGAGAGACACAGTTAGACACGATTTTAAAAAATGCAAATGCCTATCACCTTGCTTACTGCGTTTTGCTCTATTATAACTGAGTGTGAAAGATTTGGGAATTGTGAGGGACTCTGTCCTCACCTAAGAATTTTGCAATTTAAGACGAGGTCTCAACAACTTGTTGTTGTTATCTGGTACATTTCTTTTATGGTGAAAATGTTAATGCTGCAATTACTGAGAAAGACAAACCTGGGACCTGTAAAACAAAACAATAACAGTCTAGTAAACAAGTGTCTGTATGATTGCTCTTGACATTTTAATTTGCCACTTGTTAAAAGTCCATTTTCTTGACCTGAAGAGCCTAAATTTGAATGAATTTGAGCATCTCACTGCAGCAAGATTGCTAAAACTACTTCTAAAATGGCATAAATAATACTGACCAAGAGGAGGTATTTAATATACAATCATCTTCAAATAACAAACTATTGTTTTTGAAGTCAATATTCTTCCAGAGCACGTTTCCAAGCACACCTCTGTATGTGGGTTCTCTTCACTGTTGATTTGCTGTGGTTACTTACCACAGAGTTGCTCTCAGCCTGTTTTTGCTGGCCTGTGTCACAGCCTGGCTGGGTGAAGCCCTGCAGAAGGCTTTGGTGGCCAGCCCAGCAGCTGGCAAATGCTCCTGGTACTGCTTTTAATTTGCCCTGTTTTCCAGGGCGATTAGGGAGAGCTGTGCACTCGGGAAGCCGGGGCAGATCTGTCAGACGTCAGTCAGGGAAGTGAATATGCATGAACTGAAAAGCAGCAGTGATGGCCCTGGAGCCTCCAGTTCTCTATCAGATGGTGCATAGAAGAGAAGCAGAAATAATTCACACCTTCAGTGCCAGGGTTTCACACGGAAGCGATCACACAGGCGCTCTGCTGCTTCTAGGATGACTCTGCTTTTGGGTAATACTTCAATTGTCATGTAAATTTTAGAGTAAGCAAATATAAAGTCCCAACATGTGTTCGACTTGCAAAAGATAAGCTTAATTTAGCAGTGCTTCACTCCTGTACGGCGGGAAGATGCATTGTGATGGTAATCATGCTGCATCTTCTCTCACCAGCTCTACTTCCTTGAGACTTCTGTCTCTGCCAGCTCCCCCTTTCCATCTTGCAGAGTTCACCCAGAAGCTGTGATCACTTTTAATTGCTGTGTGGCAGTGTAGGAGCTTGGTTAATTGTGTGCTGTGCAGAGCTGAAGGACGGGGAGATGTCTGTGTTGCCATTATTCTCTCAGCACATGAACCTGTACCAGTTGTCTGTGATTCATTTTGGATCGATAGTTCTTTAAATGTACGGCAGAAAGTGTGATTTAAAGTCAAATTCATCTAGATACATTTAACAGTGCTTTAAAAAATTTATTACCAGCTGAACTGGTAGCAAAATGGCCATGCTGCTTATGATTTGGCTGGTATCCTGACTTCCTTGCTTTCCAGATTATTTTTGGATAGTTTGGCAAATCTGTACTTTCAGGCAGTTCAGCATATCTCCTCGTAATACAACATAAATTGAACTGTAAAAACTAATGGACTGGAATACATCAGGGCTTTAAAGACTTATGGCCAATTCTATATATTCTGTGCAGTGAAAGAGGCTCTCAGCCGCAGGTCTGTCATAGGAAAACTCGACCTGAAGTTGAAAAACTATCCAAGCTTTCCTGTAATGGCAGTCTGTCTGCTCTGGGGAATGACCTGGCTCCTCTTGAAATGCGGTGCTTACACGGAAATTCTGATTTAATCCCTCTTTTTGGGGCTGACATTGTTGCTCTTGCTGACAATGCTGCACTAAGGAGAGGAGAGAAAGGAAAAGGTGTGAGTTGAGTGAGCAATTCAGCAGAGGAGGACAAGTGGCAGGGAGACTTTGCCAAGTTGCTCAAGTGGTCAGCAAGTGCTTCTGAAGCTGACTTTGAGCCACCTTTGTGCGGCAGGAGCCAGATTTTCTTGAGGCAGCAGATGTCCTCTTCTTTCCTGTGCTCCAGTGCTTGTTAAAAGTGGGAATGTGTCAGTTTTAAAGAATGTCATCTCGCTGAGCCATAGCCTGCCCAAATGCCAGGCTGGCTCTGCTTTGCTCTGAGAGCTGCTCAGCCTTACTTTGGTGGCAGCATTTCCTCAGGGTGGGACCCTCCGGAGCTGGTGCTGCTGGCACTGTCTGTACACCCAGGGCACTCGAGCTGCCCCAGACTTTCACTCTGTAAACCCTTTGGACAGAACAAACGTTTCAAATCCCAGCCTGGTACCATCACATCGTATATCACATCATTCCTTTGTCTCAGAACCTGGGATGGACATCAGAGAGAAGGAATTAACTGCTCCATGTTGGGCATGATCTCATCTCCCTTCCCTGGACCTTTTCCTATTGCATTTGGTACAAGACCCATCTTGACTGTTTTTCTTCCCAGCCTTTTGCTCCACATTTTATTGTCAGCAGTCCCAGCCATCTGCACCCCAAGGGAAGTAAGTCAGCTTGATGTCAGTTATGTGGAAAATTGAGGGAAAAAGAGATGGCCCCTGACTGGAATAAAATTCCATCAGTTCTACAAGATCTAAGTGTGCTGCACAGTTACAAAGTAATTTTTATTTTGCCGGGGACAAGGATGATTTTTCTGTTTTTTCATCTGTTCTCTTGATGTTGTTTTGTTGGGTTTTTTTGTTTGTTTTTTGTTTTTAAACTAAGCAGTTTCCAGGAGTGCCAAGGGCATTAATTATATAGTGATTATGATAAATTATTAATATTAATTAATCAAACATATATTATGTTTCTACAAGTGTAATGGAAACTTATCTGTGACTTGCTACTGATCATTTGTTTGTACATTGACTTGATACAGATGCCTGAGTATTTCACAAGTGTAAATGAATTCAGGCTCGCTGCTTACTTTTTAGATAAATAGTAATATAATTCTTTCTAAAGAATAAAGTAGCTTGCCACTACTGTTTAATAAGTATTTTTTAAGTACTAGGGCTGCTGGAGCCAGATTTCTGTTACATTTTTGTCTGAGCTGACTGACCTTTTCAGCTGGATTATCACAGAATCATGGAATGCTTTGGGTTGGAAGGACCTTAAAAGTCATCTCATTCCACCCCTGCCATGGGCAGGGACACCTTCCACTGTCCCAGGCTTCTCCCAGCCCCAATGTCCATCCTGGCCTTGGGCACTGCCAGGGATCCAGGGGCAGCCACAGCTGCTCTGGGCACCCTGTGCCAGGGCCTGCCCACCCTCCCAGGGAACAATTCCTTCCCAATATCCCATCCAGCCCTGCCCTCTGGCACTGGGAAGCCATTCCCTGGGTCCTGTCCCTCCAGCCCTTGGCAATTGTCTCTCTCCAGCTTTCCTGCAGCTCCTTCAGGCCCTGCAAGGCCACACTGAGCTCAGCCCAAAGCTTCTCCTCTGCAGGCTGAACAATCCCAGCTCTGGCAGCCTTTCCTGCCAGCAGAGCTGCTCCATCCCTCTGATCCTGCTGGTGCCTCCTCTGGGCTCTCTGCAGCAGCTCCAGGTCCTTCCTGTGCTGGCCCCAGGGCTGGGGCAGCTCTGCAGGTGGGGTCTCAGCTGAGGGGGCAGAGGGGCAGAATGCCCCCTCCCCTGCTGCCCACAAGGGGGGTTTCAGGGCTGGGGCAGGGCCAGCTCTCACCTGAGCCCTCGCTCTTCAGAGCTCAGGATCCTTTCCTGGAGCCAGCCAGGACTCAGGGAGGTCACAGCGAGGACTGGCAGGAGGTGGGACCGGATTTGTCACCTCAGAGCCAGCCCATGGCTGCCCTGGGCTGTGTCCGACCTCTCCTTGCCAGCAGCTCGCACACAGGCAGGGGAAAACGCAGGAATTCTTTCTCAAAAAGCATTTTTGTTCTTTGGTCCCGTTTGGTCAGATGGGTTCTTCAGCTCTGTAAATTATTGGCTGCAGACAGCATCCATCCCACAAAGCACAAATTAAGCAATTACAGGTTCAACGTGCTCTGAAACCACACAAGACTCCTGCAGAGGGGAGCTGGCAATTTCCTTCCAGACCTGTGCATTCCTTGGAACCAAACTGTCTGGAGCTTGTAATGGCCTTTGCTTCAGGGCCACCACGGCACAGCAAACTCCAGCCAGGCTTTGCCTCAGCTCTCACAGGGAAGGAAAAGAGGCACCAAAAAAGCAGAAATGTTGCCCTGAGTTTACCTGCTCAACAAACAGATTTAAACTGAGTGTACAGCAGGAATATTTTCATATCTAGTTCAATATCCTAATATATCTTGTATATCTAATCTTTTGTATTCTGTGTACCTGCCTTCTACTGAGGTTATGGCTTGTATAAAACACTAAATATAAATTGTGTAGTGTGTTATAATACTAATATATTCTGAATTTATTAGTTCTCAGTCTATCCTCTGAGAACCTGACAATGAATATTAAATAAAGCTGCTGTCACAAAAGCATTTCACATTATAGCCTTGGATAATTTGTAATATACTGAATATTTTGCATTAAATGGAAAATCATTGGCTTGCATCTACTACTTTAGAATTAGTTTTGAACCAAGATAGCCAAAGCATTAAATGACTTCATGTCAGAAAGTACATATGTTTTTGAGTTTTCTTTTGTGGAAGTTCTTTATTTGGTGCAATTCAGACATAACTAATATTTATGAAAATTACTTGTGCAATGAGCTGTTACTCTTTCAGGAATTCTTTTCTTTGTCTTTATGGTCCATAGATTTGTCTCACTTTGAGGGATTTTTTTTTTTTGTGTAAATAATTCAAATTATTATTTTCATTTTAATATGGTCTAATCAGTATGTATCATGCATTTTAATGTAATAAGAGTTTCTAATTATTTAGAACCATTATTAGTTTTCTGAAATTCAAGGGAATTAAATTGTGATGATTGTAGTTCCCTCTAGCATTGCCGAGGAAGTTCTTAGCACTTAAACCAAATTTCTCAACTAGATTTTCTTAAGATGCTTGGCAGGTTTAAATTAAATTGTGTTAAATTTCAAGATTCTGTCTTTATTTTTGAGAATGACAAGAAACTGCTGGGGCTTTGTGCCAGTCTGATTGCAAAGAATGGAGTTTGACTTTGTTTTTGTAAAAAGTGGGTACCATGATTTAAAGATTGTTTGTCCTGTGTCTGTCCATCCCCATCTCCCCCCACCTGCTTTCCCTTTTTGCGATTTTAAATTTCGTGGTTGGTGAGGTAGAATGTGGGAGACTAAGACCAGAATTTTTGGTGAAGTTCAGTTAATGCAGCAACACAAGAGGAGCTGTAAAGTCTTGTTTATCTGCAAAGGCAGGGTTTTTATCACAAGTGATGTAACCATCTGCCCAGTCCTGTGCCTTTGCTCTGGCCAAGGAATACTGCCCTCAGTACTTGTCTTTTGTCAAAAGAATCTTCTTTTGGAGAAGAAAATTTTTTAAAACTGTAATTTTCCAAAAATATGAACAAAATGAAATCCTTCCTGCTGTACTGTTCTTAGTTGGACCTACATATCTAATTGTTAAAATTTCCCTGCTCTCTGTAGAGCACTAGAATACTGTAAATGGGAAAAAAATGGCACGAGATTAAGGAACATCTGTGAAAGGAAAGTGCTTTGCAGACTGCAAAGCACAGGGAGACTTGTGACTCGGGGAGGGGCACACGCTGAAAATTGGTAAAGAGGGGGAAGGATTTTGTTCTGTACCTGGCACTGCCTGAAAACTGCCTGAAAACTGCCCGTAATTCTTCATTTCTGGAAGCAGGGTGGAGCTGCAGACAGGGCACAGGTGGGTGTAGGGCTCCGTGCTGGTGCTTTCATGAGCAGGCCTAGTTTAAGTAGTTGGTTTTGAAGGAGAAAAGTCAAAAGCTGAAAGTTGTGACGGATTGACCTTTTCAGTGATCCCCAAGAGGCAGAATTGTGCATCCAGTTGAAGGGGAGGGTGTGAGCGGTTTAGAACATTAAAGGACTGAAGGCTCCACAAGATCCGACGCAAGAAGAAAGGAAATTATTAGGGGTTTCATTGGACTTCATCTGGATGACTGTGCAGCTGAAAAAAATTTGAATATTGCCTACAGTGTCTTCCAGAGCCTTGGGTGCCTCTGGTTTGACTTGGAAAGCTGGGAATGGAGCAGGGGGGTGAAGGCCCCATGTCTGAGCAAGTGAAACACCCAGGATTCATCTCCCATCGGGGTTGTAATGGGATCACTTGGATCACTGGAATGGGACACTTTGTAAGGATTAAGCTACAAGAATTTAGGAGCACAAAACACAATCTTTATAAAACGACTTCGCATAATTGAAAACCAACAGTGGATGAACAAAATAATTTGGTTTGCCCTCACTTGAGTCCTTCTGTAGAAAACCCTTTGGAGGTTCTACGCTCAGACTTCCATCCCAGAATGGTGCTCCTTACCTTCAATGGATGTGGCACAATTCACCCTGTCCCAGGACAGAATCTCAATGCCACTTTGTTTAATGCACTCTGGATGTGGTTAGAATTGACTCACACTCTGAATTCATTAGCACAGTTTTTCATTTGTCACTGCCTAGAGCTTTGGGTGTTTCTGAAGAGTTTGCTTCAGCTTTCTTTTTCATTAGAATTTATTTGCAGCTGAGGGAAATTCCAACAGCCAGAAGCATCATCATATAAATTAATGAGTTGATCCCACTCTGGCCTGACACAGCTTTGGGGCAAACTTGTTAAACCCTGGCAATACAGGTGTGCCTCTTGCTTCTGATTTTTCAGTTTAATAATGAGAACCTTTGAGGTCATAATTTACAAATGCAAAACACTGATTAGTTGTTTTAATTAAATTAATAACACCTTAATATGCTTTGTATGCTTTTCCTAGAAAGACTTGGATGATTTCACTGCTTCAGGAAACATGAGGGGTTTCTTTCTTCCTTGAGACAGTGCTGTGTGCATGTGCTGGGAATGGGAGTCTTTGGGGTGAGGTTGGCAGGTTTTGGGAAGGGGCTGGTGGCTGCTTCAGGTCTGAGCTCTGTCAGCTCCTCCTCTCCCTCTGGCCTTTGGTGCTGTGGCCCTGTGGAACTGCAAGAGTGAGGGATGCACCATCCCCCGAGGAATCTACCATGGAAGTGCAGTTTGGTGACTTCTGTGCGGGAATTTTTTCAGGTGGATCAGAGAATTTCCACATTTTTCGGGGATGCCTGGTGGCCCAGTTGAAGCTGTTGAGCAGCATGATCTGAACAGAGCTGGGGAAATCCCGGGCATTTCCATGCCGTGAATGTCTGAGGATTCAGCCCGCAGGCTTCTGGTTTCCCTCTGGAGGCTTCACCTCTGAACTCTTCCCTCTCATAGACCTCAGTTTATGGGGCTTGGAAAGCCAAGAAATAGGGCAGGTGCCCACAGTAAGGGCTTTTTGGGTTTAGAGAATGTACAGGAGAGAGTGGGAAGCTGAACCCAGGCTTTCAGAAATCATCTTCAGAAAGTCTGTGTGTAAGAGCCTCTGTGCCACAAGAATGTAAATTTTTATTTCTTCCTGCAGTTTGTTATCATGCCAGGCCCTGAAGTGCCAAAGTAGGGTGGTGTGGCTTTAAATCTTCACCAAAAGTTTAGGAATTATTTAGGTTACAGTGCTTAGAGGCATTCCATGTATATATCTATATATATATATTTGTATATGAACACAAAGGTGTTGCAGCTGCAGTTCTCTCAGAACTCTGCTGCATCTCCACGGATGTTTTTTCCAAAACCACGAGGCATCAGCTCAGCTCCTCTCACATGCAGCCCATCAGACTTTCAATGACACAGAGCATTCCTCACACCCATTCCCTCTCAGAAAAAGCTACTTTGCTGATAGCAACCTGTTTTTGAGCATAGACAAGGCTGAAGTAATTTCATTGCATAACCTGTCACTTAATGGCTACAATTAGCTGAATGAAATTTCCCACAATGGCTGGAGTTAAAGTTCTAATGATTTTGCTCATGGCAAAATGCACACTTTCCCCCTAAGACTCCATAGTTGATTATTAAAAACCTAAGGCGTCATTTAGACCTCCCTGTTCATATCTATCATAAAGAAAAATAACATTACATATGTTTACTGCTGTCACCTGCTTCCTTCCCACAATACATGTGTTCTGCAGGATATTAAAAAATCTATGATGCACAAGTGAGTCGTAACAAGAAAAGCAATTACAGCTCTATCTTTATTCAGAGCACATAAGGTTTTGGGCTGTTCAGACAAAGATATGACATTTTCAGGCAGACAGTGTTATTGTTCCACACACTGTGCAGTTTAGGATCTTTAATAAGAGCTTTCTCTTGAAAGCCTTTCTAGAATATTTTTGCACCTGTTCAGCTGAGCATTCATGTGTGAAGGTCCAATGCAGGGGCAGAAGAGGGTTACCCAGAGCAGGAGCTGCTGCTGTCCGTGTAAAGAACAAGCTCTGGGCTCCTGGGGCTGTTGTTGGCAGTGTCCTGCTCAGAGATGGAGCCAGTGGTGGGGCTGTTAATGCAGGGAGAGTTTGTGTTTCACTGGGCTGTGTTCTCACACTGAGGTCACGCAGACTTTGCCACTTGGAAGTGTCAGGAATGCAGGAACACATGTACAATCTGAATGTGTTTTGCATGGACAGACATGGTGCTCTGAGAGGCACACAGCTGGTGTCGTCTGGACTCAGCCCTTTCAGCTCTTAAGGCAGTGGGATCAAGGAGGACCAAGAGCTCAGGGCAGGAGCAGAGCTGGATCTCAGCTGTTGAGTCCCCTATGGATTTGGATAGTTCAAATGCAGCACCCTCCAAAGGGCAGTGCAGGGGCTGCTGAGCTCTTCAGCTCTCTGGTCTGGGGAGCACGAGCCCGAAAATGACTGAAATGGTCTCTGGTTTGTGCTGCCCAGCTGCACTCTCAACATGAGTCCCTGCAGCGGGGGGCCTGGAGAGCTCGGAGTGTTACTTTCCATTACATAAAGCATTTTTGGAGCTTTGTCTGCTGTCACCTTTCTGAGGTTGTGTGGGTGTTTTGTGGCTCCCAGCCACGTGGTTCTCCCCATCAGGAGACTCGACTGTCCCTGTCTGGTACCATGAGGAAGATGCTAAGGATTAATCTTTACTGCTCCTCTGCATCACGTGCAGGTGTCTCTCCAGTGATTTTCTAGTCGGAAGTGCTGGGACCTGAGAAGGCAAACAGAAGGGCTGCCTTTCAAATCTGGACTTTCTAACTGATAATTTGTTAGTTGTCTTTATTGGGCATTTTCTAGTTTGTCCTATCTGCAGAAAAAACTTCTTTGCAAGACAGTCCTGGAGGTTCTGCAGGACAGCACAAATGTAGTTTTGTAAGTTTGTGTGAGGTTTATTTTCAGGGGGCAGAGGAGACTGAATAAAAGGACCTGTGTAATATATACCTATTAAGAGACTATTTTCAAATTGTTGTTGCAAAAACTGTTCAGATAATTCTGATATTCATTTGTATGGCTATGAGGAACCAGTGGGAACAATTCTCAAGGGCTCTTTCAAAATGTCTCTGTCAGTCTCCCTGAAGACTGACAGAGACATTTTGAAGTATTTCACTGTGTAGCTGCGATGCAGCAGCCAAGCAGTGTAAGGCAGAAGCCAGAGTTTTATGGATGTGTGGGTCAGTGCAGGTTGTGCCGTCAGAGTGTGCTTTTGAACTGCATCATTACTTAGAGCACCAAGTGGTACCGAGTGGGGGCTGAAATTGCTGCTAGATGTGGGATTAATGGCAGCAGCTAAAGTTGCTAGTTTGTCATGCAGACGTTAATGGCTTGGTGGGATCATATTTAAAATGATAGGTGTGGAGAAAAAGAATGCTTCTCTGCTTGTTATGCAATTTTCATGTGGCCTGGAGAGATTGGGCAGTGCTGCTTCCCAAACAGGGGGGATTGACAGGGGCAAAACTCAAAACTTAATAGAACCTGCTTAAATTGTAGTGTTATAGATCGTCATTGTGTAAGTAGGGTGTAGTGTGGGGAAAAAAGAGCCTGTATGTATATTTTGCCCTTTACAGATAAGAAAATGAAATGCCTTAGTGCAAGGAGGTTTTGCTTGCTCTTAGAANCAAGTCCAACATCTGCTTGGTTTTCTCAGCCAAGAGCTTGCCTTTAAAGCACGATTTCAGGAAAAAGCCCAAGTGCTAAGGTCAGCAAGCAGAAGAGGCATCACTTCCCAGTAGATGTGTAGGTGTACTGGTATTCTCGGAATATCTCTACGTACATCTCTGTGTGAGCTCTCTTTGTTTCTGCCACATACCAAGATTTTTGAAATGAAGAAATTGTGTTCTGCTTTTCCATTGCAGAAATCGTTGGATTCTGTATTTCTCCTGTGCCTGGGGGACTTTCTCTTTGCAGGGTACCAGGCTGGGAGAAGCTCTCCCTGAGCTCCCGGGGCACCACAGCTCTGTGTGGCCACTGCTCAGAATGAGGGAGAGAAAAACAGGCTTGGCCACAGGTATAAGGTGCTGTGGAATCCCCCTTTCAATTGAAACTTGGCTGTTCATTGTTTTTCTTCAGGGACAGTGTGTTCTGGTCCATGTGGGGAGGGTGGCAGAGGGGCGGGACATGCTGGGTATGTTTTTGGAAAGCCTGGTGAGAGCTCACCACTGTGGTTCCTAAAGATTATTTATGCACAGGGGTGATGCTGGTGTGAAGCACCCTCACACAGGGGCAGTTCACCCCTAAACCCATCCCCTCTGTTGTGATGAGCCCCTCTGAGGGCAGTTTATCTTGGGTCCACATTTGTGTTTAAAGCACCTCGTGGCCTTGGAAGCGCAGTGTGAACATAAGCTACTCGTGACTAACTTCCCTTTTCTCCCCACAGAGTCCCAGCAGCTGATGAAAGCACTGGGGTTTTCATGCCCTTGCCTGCTGGTGCTGCCCATAAAGCAGCCAGCTCTGCCTGACCCCGAGAAATGGCTGGCCAGGCCCTCCTGGTGCAGCTGAGGATCCGATGTCGCTGCCCTGATGGACAGCTGGGAGCTGGGGATGGATGTTCACCAAGGGCTGAGTTAGAGGAGTCTGCTGTCCATAGCTCCAGGCCTCTTAATGTTTGTGGGGAAGAAGCTCCTGCCAGGTGCTGCTGATGTTGCTGCTCTTTGGCTCAGTGCTCAGCCTCCTTCTAACGGGCTGATGTCCGGGAGTTCAGCATCAAGGGTCTTTTCTGGGCAGCAATAGCAATAAAAGGCCACAGTCCATGGTGAGATGGCTGTGGTGACCTTATCTGTCTGCTGTGAACTGCCCCTGGGGCAGCCTGAACCTCCTCTGGGCTCAGGAATGCAGTGCAAGGACATTTTACCTTCACTCCACCCTCGGAGTTTAATACTGGTGATACAGAGGGAACGCTGAGAGTAAATGATGACAGCCCCAGAGTGACCAGGAGACCATTTATATCAACAAAATAACTATTAATATCAAATTGCCCAACAAGAATAATTTATGAATTTAATTTAGCTTTTCTTAAATTTTAATTTCCTAACAAGAAACTAGTTTTATATGTATTTAATAAAGGGCTAATGTCTATAAATCATGTAGCTGTATTTATTTTAGGAAGTTGTGAAGACTTGATTTTAAAACAAAACTGTCTTCATAAATACTATACTGATAATCCATGCAAATAGGAAGAAGTTGTCTGTGGGGATGAATCCAGACAGGTGGATCTTAGGATTGAAAAAGTGCGGCATGAAAATGGCCTGAAATCTGCCATGTCTACATCATATTTCAAGTGAATTGCAAACTTAGTTTGCTTGTGAAAAAACCTGAGTGATTTTAAACTCTGCACCAAAATGATTCACACTGAACACACACACACACACACAGACACACGCACACACACTCACACACACTCACAGAAGCAGTTCTGGGCACTCCACCCTAGAGCTTGCATTTTTCTCCAACTTTTGATAATGATCAAGTTCAAGCAGTTTCTTTTGCCTGAGACTTCTAGCTCAAGTCTTGTTAAAAGGCTAGAAAAATTAAACAAAATCTCATAATCAATCCTCTGGGAGACCTTTCTTCACACAGCCCTCCCAGGAATCTAAAATAGAAAGAAGAGGTTATTAAACATGTTAGCTGGTATAAAAATGGAGGCTGGAAGGGTAGAGGATGGAGATATTGACAAAAAAACTCTAAAAGCTACAAATAGAGTGGACATTTTTGTACTTTGGATGACACATTTTGCCTGATCAAACAGGGACACTGTGGATACGAGCCATGCCCTCGGGAGCTGCTCCAAAGACCACTGAAGCATGGCCACAGATCTGAGTTTATCCAGCTCAGGGTGTGCTCTGTGTGCTATCTTTGGGCCAACTAATTGCTGTTTTTTCCATCTCTCCCTGTTCTTTGTCAGTGACAGACAGGTGGTGAGGTTTGACTGAGGTGCTGACGCTGAGGGATTTTAGCTGTGAGGAAATCGGTGCTCCCAGATTAGCTGGGACTGGGAATCTCAGAGCTCTCAGTGGAGAACACCAGAGAAGAGAGATGCAGGTTGATAGAACAGCTTGGGGTGTTGCTGGAGGGGGGTTGAGTAGGGAAGCTCCTTCAGGGGGGGTCCCAGAGTGCCCTCAGTGTGTGGGTGCTCACAAAGTGTGGGTGCCCTCAGTGTGTGGGTGCTCACAGAGTGTGGGTGCCCTCAGTGTGTGGGTGCTTTCAGTTTGTGTGTGTGGGTGCTCTCAGGGTATGGGTGTTGACAGTGTGTGGATTCT
>VZRS01011460.1:306-44444 GCA_013398055.1 Ifrita kowaldi | reverse complement strand
GCCCTCAGTGTGTGGGTGCTCTGTGTGTGTGTGTGTGTGTGGGTGCTCTCTGTGTGTGTGTGTGGGTGCTCTGTGTGTGTGTGGGTGCCCTCAGTGTGTGGGTGCTCTGTGTTCGTGTGTGGGTGCTCTCTGTGTGTGTGTGTGGATGCCCTCAGTGTGTGGGTGCTCTCTGTGTGTGTGGGTGCACCCCCGGGTGCTGCCAGGTGCCGTTTGTGGGTTAATTCCCCCAACCCCACCCTGAACTCAGCACATGGCACCACGTCCCCAGCAAGGCCAACCATGGCACGGAGCACGATCCTGCTGCACAGCACTGACACCTGGGCTGCATCCCAGTGGGGAAAGCCCTCGGAAATCACATTAATGGGCTGAGCAGCAGTCAGAAAGAGAACATTATTTATCATGGCAAGAAGTGGGTAATTCCATCCCTGACTTCCTGCTGCCACTCCATTTACTGCAGCCTGTTGGTGCCTAAGTGGGGATCACTTGAGGCAATACATTAAGACTTGAAAGGAACAATAAATTTTACAATTAGGTTAGCAAACACCAGCGATGGTATTTCTCCCTGTTGATAATTACAAATCAATTATCTTATATGTTTTAAAAAATGAAAACTGCCACGGTGGTGTTGCGCAGCAAATGTTCTCAGAAAGATGTAAGATCTTTAGGGCCAAGTGCTAGAACATGTGCAGTGGTTAGCAACAGAAATGTTTTAACCCTGAAGCAATCCTTCTATGAAAAATGTAGTAAATTAAGGTCAGCTGGAGCAAACTGCTGCTAAACATGGTTAGTGTAAAAGAGAGAGCATCTTCAAGGAGGGAGCTAATGGGACTGAATTTTTATGTCTAATGAACTGAAGATCCAGGCTCTGATGCAACGTTTTACAATCTGTTTATTGTACTATAGGGGGTTTTGTTCAATTCCATGAGTAACATTGCAAGTATGAAATAAACTCTTTCATAATAAACTAATGAGTCTGATTTCAACAAATCATTATTTCTGTTACAAGCAATGGTTGAGTTGGTTTTTTGTACTAAGAGGGCTGAAATTATTTACTGTAGCACTATACGTAGGCTCTTAGAATTAATTGACAAATAATCAAAATAAATCCATGCTCTAGTATTGCATATCTAACTGTAATAATGGAGAGATGAGCAAAGATGAACAGTTTCTGAAAAATAAAGATATTATGAAAAGTTACATGAGAGAGGCCTGAAAGGAGCTGAAGGGGCTCCCTGCAGCAGGGCAGGGCTGAGCGGGTGTGTGGAGTGTGCTTTTGGTCACTAGTCCAGCCAAGGAGCTGCCTTGCAGTGAGAGTCAGAGAGATATCTGATGTGTTCTTGGGTGTTTCCTATCCGTGCTCCATTTCCCCCATGTCTGAAATGCTGTTTGCCCCTCCCAGGGTTCGGTGTGGCTGCTCTCACTCAGCATCTCGCTGGTTCTTCCAGTTTCCTCTGCTGCTGTGCTGCGAGGTCTCTGGAGGAGGTGAGCGCAGGCCAGTAACACGTGGCCCTGCTCCACTGCCAGCACTGGCGTTAATCACGGCGTGGGGCCTCCACTGGAAATTGCAGAGACGCAGACAATGCCTCAGAACCCAAACAAACAACACCCGCGCACCGACTTAATTCCTGTATGCAAATGTTGTGCTCGCAGGTGCAGACGGGATAATTGTGCATGGAAATAATCACAGCCCATTTGCATGGGTAATTTGTATCTACAGTAATGGCATATGCATATCTACTGGTGCAAAAACTTCCTTGGAATCCAGATAATTACTGTGGCACTGTTTAATACCTGGGAGCAGTTCCACTTTTACGGTGCCTTTTTGCCCTCACGGATTTTGCAGTTACAGAATGGGGGCACAATTGGATGTGTGATGTTCTTCCACAAACAGAGCAGGGAAAGGTTATGTCTGAAAATCTCTCTTCATTTTCAGAAAAAGGAATGCATGTGTGTGTATATATAAATGTATATGCGTATTCAAGAAATCATCGCTCCCAAATTATCTCCTGCTTTGCTTGGGAAGTGAAAACAAAAAGGAAAGAGAAAGAAGCTCTGAAATAGAAGAGAAAAAGAACCCAGGCTGACAGTGAAAGGGGCTCTCAGTGAAACTCGCTCCCATTTCATGATGTAAGCTGCTGATATTGCAGCTTCATGGCATTTCCCATCAAATCTGACAGGCTTTATAGCAGTTCTAAATTAGAGTATGGAGGAAAGTACAAATGGTTAGAAAGTGAGAGCAGCAGGCAATTGCTGTAGAGTTTGTTGTCACTTTTAGTCCTAGTGAAGCCTAAATACTATATTATTGTCTGTTTTGTTGACAGCACCTGCAAAAGTAATCTGAAAAAAACAAAGTCTTTGACACTTAAGTATTCCCTGTGTTAATTTTCCATGGTTTGCTCTGAAGGAGGGACATAAAGCTCTACTTTCGTACTCCAGCTTTCCATGGTGCTGTTATCGTTTAGAGTTTGGGATTAAAACGAGTTAAAAAAGGTACCAAAGTGCTGCTTTGGCTCCTGCTATATGTGTGCAAGAGGAATGTGAGTCATTTCATCATTTCTGCTGATTAATAATTTCAGATCTGTTTTGTGCATGTGTCCACGCGAGTTGACAGCACAGATCCTTAGTACCTAATAACATTATGTCTTATACATGAGCTATAATAGGATATATTAAGTGGGGCTTATCCTAGAGACATTTATTCTCATAAATTCTGCTGCATGGCTACCTTGGGATTTGTAATTCTTTTCTGGTTGGGAATGAAATTCTAGTGTAATTCTGTGGCATTTACAATAAACTGTGGTGACCTGACACACAACATTTGGGTTGGAGTGATCAGCACAGCACATGACCCCACCAGAGCTGAGCTGGGAGCCGTTGGCAGCATCATAAAACCAGCTGGGGATTTGCATTGGGAACAGCAGAGGAATTGCTATCCATAATGCTGGAATAACAAGAGCCTGGGTATAGTTCCTCAGAATGTTGCTTAAAACAAGTTTCCCACTAAAGCAAACCAGTCGCTTTAGTTGTTACTTTAAATCAAATTTTTACACCCATTTTTAATTGCAGAAAGGGCTTGCTTTGGGTCCTGTGGTTCTGAAAGATTATTTATGCAGCTGATGTCCAGAATCAGCAGTTAATCCCTTTACTGTGCTCTTTTTTGATGTGCACATATTTCAGTCCAGTGGCATCTTCCATGTGCTGTGTGAGCCAGGGAGAATCTACCAGAGATTTGAACCTTGGTGGGGAAACCTTTTCCTGTAGAGTTAGACTTGACTTTTCCAAGAGCCTAAAAATATCTTTTAGGCCCATGTGTGGTGTGTGCTACTGCCTTTTAAGGAGTTTTTAAATTTCAGTGGTTTCAGGAGGATCTGGGTGTTCCTGGGCACGTTAACACTTTTCTGCTGCTTGGCTCTGAATGTGGGCGGGTTCATGGATTAGATCACACTGAGAAAGGTCTCTTTACATAGTTTTCTTTATTTATTTCTCTCTACATTATTAGGTTTCTGTGCCTACTACAGTTTATTGACTACATAAAATACAAAATCTGGTGAACTTTATGATCCAGCACAGAGTCAGTTGTGTCAGATCCATGAATTGAGTGCAGCTGATTTGTGTAGGGACTCAGAGCACACAGAGGGGCTGATAACAAACCTGAAAGAACAGCATTCACCTTAAAACATCTTTCCATTAGAGTATGGAAAAATCTAAAAAGCTTGACATTATGGGGAATTTCATTATAATTCCCTCTTTCTGTGACTCACAGGCTCCCATCATGACTCTGCTGTTCCAGCTGAAGTTTCAGTGTTGAGGAGCTCAGGCACCAGAAGTGATGTGTGGTGTGAGGAGACATGGTTCTAGCAAGTGCAGGTGCTGTGGGGAGGATTTTTGCAGCCTGTGTTCTGTGCACTTGAAATTCTGTATGGCTGGAGTCAATTTATTAATAAGTTGCTCATCATTCATGGTCAGGTGTGTGCAGGTGCCCTGGAGTTTCCACTCAGGAAGCACAGCAAACATCCGAAATAATCCAGCTGGGCAGCCTTGCTATTCATCTTGTACTGCGTGACTTCAGCTGAACACAAGTGATGAGCTGTCCACAAAACAAATGTCAGTTTTTATTTATGTTGGTCTCAGTCGTAAAAAGCCATCTCTAGTGCTAGAACAGACCCCTAATTTTTCAAACATAAATCCCTGGGGATTGCAGGCATGATGAGGAGCTGTGATGCAGGAGCTCTCCCAGCAGGTGTTGCCAGCACTGTTTGGTGGAGGGAAGCCCTGCCTGGCACCCTGGCACAGCAAAGCACAGTGAGATCACACGTAGACAGCTTAAACTAATGCCAGGCACAAAGCTGACTATGGGCTCAGTTAATTCATTGGATTCCAACCAAAATGTCCTAGAAGGCAGGAGACCTGCTGGGTTTCACAGTATGGATTATGCTGAGGATTATTTCCAGCAGTAATACGTAACATACACACATACATGTAGTCAGAACCTGTTCTATGGATGCCCACTTTGTCACTCCTGGAGAAATGACAGCTAACTCTGGGAAGAATCATGTTGTGAATCTGCTCAGCCTGACAGGAACAACAATAAAAGTGTGTGTGCTTTGGTTGGTGGGTTGTTTCCTTCCAGCAGAACGTGTGAGGCACAGAAATCAGCTCCAGGGTGAGCAGTGAAAGGCAGCAGCAAAAGCACAGCCCTTGGGCAGCACCTGGTGAGGGCTGAACGTTGTGCTGAAAGGACTCACCCAAAAGACACGAACAAAATTAACCAAGAGCTGTCTGATCAGTAGAATTTGCTGATTCAGCTTGCCAAGGTAGGTTTAAAACTGGAATAGTTTTTGTTGTGAGGAGCAAAAGGGTGCCTGGGAACTGTTACTGCAATTTCATGTAAACTTTCTCAAGGCCACTCATTGCTGTGCTTCTGTGCTCTTCACTGACAACCATTCCTTTGCACTCAGAAAGACCCTTGAAAATAAGTTAGATGACCTCTGCTGACTCCCAGTCATATTAAATTTCATGCTTTTATCAGAGGAATTCATTACCCTTGTTGTTAAGATATAATGAATAACTGGCAGCTTTTTGGAATTAGACAGCAGTCTGATGTTACATCTTAGATGGCACTTTGAACATACTTTATATGCTTTGACATTTTATTTCATTTAATATTGTAGGATGCCCCGAGGTGCTTTAACCTGAAGGCTGCTATAAAAATAAAGCTGAAATGCTTCCCAGGAGCATTTTGGGAAAGCGTGGCTGTCGGGTCACTGGTACACAGAGCCCATAGTTAAAATACACAGTAAAAGAGTTTCCATAACCCACTAAAAATGCATCATTTATTCCAGCTTACCCATCCCAGTGTGCAAAGAGAGCTCTGGAAACCACTGCAGCTCCTCTTCCTAAAACTGCACACGGAGACATTCTGCCTCCCAAAGCGAGGGCCTGATACAGAGCGAGGGTTGTGTGAGGGAAGGTTAAAAGCAGAAGGGAACCACCATTCCTTCACAGCCAAAAACTGTCCTGTTTAAACTTTAATTTTTCATGCATACACTGGGCAAAAGATGAGCTGAACCAGCAGCAGTGCAGGCTTGTGTAAGAGGGATCTATAGGAAAGCCTAAATGATGCTGTAAACCCTGAGTGTCTTTTCCATGCTGTTTTGTTCAATTTCTCTCTCCCAGCTGCACCCAGAGCAGTTCTTCAGGTGTCTCGGGAAAGGCCCAACTTTTCTCTTGGGCTGCTGAAGGATTTGGAGTCAGAGGCTGCACAGAGCCCTGCACAGAGCAGTCCGTGGGTGTCCTTGGACACTCCCTGGGAAGGCTACTGGAGTTTTGGCTTTCACCTCCAAGGGAGTGTTTCCAGGTAGGGTGAAGGGCAGATATTCTAGTGAGGTAGGATTTTTAATAATTTCGATAATTCTGAATAAAACAGATTATTCTGAGTCCTACAGTCCTCTGTAAGGAAGAAAACAGTCCAGCCCCACAGACCCCAACCCTAAAGAGAGATTGTTCTATTGTATTTTTACAATTAAGATAATAGCCTATGATTTCCCCCTTGTTATCTTAAGGAAAAATAAGCATTCATGCAAACCCTGGTTATTAAGAACCCTAACTGCTGTCATTGTTGCATAGCTTTTTATGCCCTCAGAATAAAGCTGGGAGATGGAGCCTTTGTAAGTGCTTTAATAACTGGTTGTCACTTGCCAAAGAATGGACACCAAGGATATCAGCTATTCACATACAGAGCCACTCGAAAGCTGAAGAATGTAGAGTTATTAATTTCCAAGTAAAGAACTGAGTTCAGTGACTGGCAAAGAAACCAGCTTTGTGGTTTGCAGGAAACAGTGGTTTTCTGTGGGATATAGGGTCCCAGCTCTGGGCAAATCCTCTGAGTCAGAAGCCCACTCTGGCCTCTTACAATAAGTTTCTCCTCCATTCCCTGTGTGGGTCACGTGGTGGCGTAGGTGGAGATAAAGCATATTTTTTAAACTTAAAGGTTACTTTATTCAAAGAAACTCACTGAGTCACAATACCAACTGACTTCTGTGGAATTAATTCTGAAATCAATTTGGTAGCATCATCTCACAAAAATTAAGTATTTCTATACTTTAATTTCTTGCTTATATATATGTGATTACATATACCTGTGCATGTAGAAATAACTATTAGTATTATGTTATCATCTAACAAAAACCTCCTGAAGGCTTAAAACTTCGATATGGCCATTCATTCCTCATGGCAAAGCACTTGTCTCTTGCATATCTGAATGCTGAAAGTTTCACTACCAGTGTGTGAATTTGCTCCTTTAGATTCTTCTTTAAAAGAAAAAAAATCAGCAATGTTGAACTCTTTGGAACAAGCTTTATTTTGTTTTACATTGTCACTAGTATATTGTGAAATATCACGTCATATTAACTGTTTTTTTTCTGGCTCACTCACTTAAAGGCAATAGGACAAAATGCACTATGGGCTGAACTTCAGGCAGTTTAAACTCTTTTTTTCCCCTATGAGCAGCAGCTATGACCAATGCCCAGTGGTGCAGCAGTTCATGTGGGATTCTCCAGGGATGGCTGGCAGGGATTGGCTTCCTGCTTTCCTATCCCAGCATCACAAGCTGGCTCAGATCCTGCTCCGGCTCTGCCTGCCCGGCTCAGCCCATGCCACGGGCAGCCATCAGTGCTGTCTGTGGGACTGGGATGAGGCACCGTGCAAGGATCTGTTGGCAGCTGCCCGGCCATGGATCCAGAGACACAGCAGGGCCTGCAAAACAACAACTGTCAGAGCCCAAACGGCTCTTGCTGGTTCTTACTGCACAGGATGGGATCCAGAGAAGTTGGGACCTGCTGGAAAGCACCTGCACACCCTGTCAGGCAGCAGTGCATGCAGTTAAGTTCTGCTAATTTCTGCTCTCACAATGTGGAGAGAGTGGGAGGTTTTGTGTCTCTGTGTAAGGCATTCCTTGACGAGATTTTTTAGAGCCCTTACTCTGGAATCTGCAGCCCTGGTTGTACTTTTAGCTACGATATTTATTGAAACTCACCTGCACTGAACAAAATGCAAACTGTACAATTTGGGGTACAGTAGATGTCAGTGCCTTGGGAAAGCTGGGAAGGATGGAGAATTAGCAGATCCAGTTGCTTATGATTAAGCTCCCACAGCTGAATTCTCCATAACCTGCACAGGGGAGGTATAATGGGTAATTCTTTTAGGGGAGGCTGGGAAGGATGGGAAACACGATGCAAAGGAGATGCAGTTTGCATATTGCCCTTGTAATTCCAAGTTTTCCAGGTTTTCTTTCAGTTGCTTTCTTACATTTGACTGGGAAGGACAAGAGACTCTGAGAGCACCTGAGTGACAAAGGAGCCTTGGCATGAGGATGCAGCACAGAGGGAATATTTTACAGGAATACTTCTTTGCTGCCATTTTCTCTGTCCTAGTCAGAGGCTCTGCAGTCTCTCCATATTTATTGCTTGTTTTAATATACATTATTTAGAGTTTTTCCTGACCTTCATCCCTGGCTCTGAACCACGTTGCTTAATTTTGTGCAGATGGGCACAAATGCTTGCTTGCCCTGCAAATGTAAAATGCGGCTCTGAGATTTTCTGGGTGTGACTGCTCAGGTACTGGGGTGAGAAGGGTCCATAGACCTTCCATGTTTCCAAAGATTTTGAAGGATCTCCCAAAGCTGACCTGGATATCTCCACTCTGTCACTGGAAGTTCATGGATTAAACACAGGTCTGAACAGAGATGTGCCATCATTCATCAAGTTGGCCAAGAATATTTCCATGTTTGAATGTCCAGTGCCCCACCGCAGTTGGGGAAGAAACATTCCCAGTCTCCTCTTTTCCAGTTATTCCTCAGCTTTTTGCATCTGGAGATCATTAAGTCTGTTCCATGCATCCCTATGTGAATCCAGCTGCAGCAGTGTGAGGTAGATGGAGACCTCAAATCTCAGTAAAATCCTTCTATCAGGGTGCACGCACTCTGGGGCAGTGCAGATTTTTATTTTTAGTGCAGGGAAAACAGAAGCTCCATATTATACCCCCTTGAAGAAAGCATTTGAATTCCTAAATGAGTGCTGTGTTTGAGGCATTATAATCCACAGCTATTCTGATATTTTGTGTTTCCCTTTCACACTGAAGGTGGGAATTAGGGGTGCTGCAGTCTTTGAGTGGAAGAGAGTTGAATTTTGGCTTTGTGCCCTGTGAAACAGAGGATTTCTGTGACAGCCATTTATACAAATGGGCCAAGACATATCAGAGGCTGATGTGAGTGCTGCCGATGCTTGAGCCTTGTCAGGTTTGCGCCTCCTGATCTTCACTACAAAGAAATCCTGCAAACATGTCACTTTATCACTTTGAGGAGTTAATTTGTCATCCAGGATGTTTTTAATCTCTGAGAGCATAACCATTTCCGAATTGTTTGTTTTATAACTCTGCTCTGAAAGAGAGATGTTGCCTGTTTTGCTGTGCCTGTTGCTCTCGCCACAGGCAAGGAAAGAACATCAGAGAGCAAAATATTTACGGTGCACAAGGGTCCTGCTGACCACTCAGCTGGGGAAGGGCTTGCTGTAGCCAGGGCAGTGGTCACACAGTGGCCAGGGCAGTGATCACCCTGTGGCTGGAGCAATGGTCACACAGTGGCCAGGGCAGGGATCACAGCGTAGCCAGGACAGTGGTCACGCTGGCCAGAGCAGGACACACACAGTGGCTGGAGCATTGGTCACACGGTGGCTGGAGCAGTGGTCATACTGTAGCCAGGGCAGTGGTCAGACTGTGGTCAGAGCAGTGGTCATACTGTAGCCAGGGCAGTGGTCAGACTGTGGTCAGAGCAGTGGTCACACAGTCACTGGAACAGTGTTCAGGCAATGTCCAGGGCAGTGGTCACCCTGTAGCCAAGGCAATCATCACACAGTGGCCAGAGCAGTGATCACCCTGTGGCTGGAGCAGTGGTTACACTGTAGCCGGGGCAGGGGTCACCCAGTGTTCAGGGCAGTGGTCATCCCACGTCCAGGGCAGTGGTCACCCCGTGGCTGGAGCATTGGTCACCCAGTGCCCAGGGCTGTGGTCACTCTGTGGCCGTGCCAATGTCACTCCCGTGTCCACCCCCACCCAGCCCCGTGTCCTGTGGGAGTTCCCAGGCCCTGCCTGGGTTGGTTTCTGAGGTGAAAAGGGGGGATTTTGGCTCATGTGCAGTGCCTGCCCCTCCCCAGGTGAGCTCGGAGAGCTTCTGACAGCTGAAGTCATTTATTATGGAAAGTGTTCCAAGTCATGGATTTTTGGCAGGTTCCTGATCTTTGCTTTCCTTTTCCTGCCTGGGAAGGAGGCAGGGGAGACATCGCTGCTGAAGGCTCGCTCTCTGTAAGTGTGGGAATTATCGCTCAGTTAAATAATTTAACAATCATTCTGTTCTTCCTTTTCTGTCCAAAACTAAATTCCAATTGAAAAATTACTGGCATTTTTCTCCTCAGAGTGTGAGCACTTATTGTCTAAGGTATCCAAATGAAAAGAGCTTGATGGCTCCATTCTCTTTGCACCAGCTCTATCCAGGTATTCTGTGGATCCTGATTTCACCACTACCTTGAACACATGCATTTTTAAAGACCTTTTTCTATTTTTCTTCTCTTTTTTCCTTTTCTTTCATTTTAAAATTTTTTAGTTGGTCTAGAGATGCCCAGGAGCCACTGTATATTTAATGTGACAAAAAATTTTAAATGCAATTTCTGTTTTTAACTCTCTCTGTATTTTGGTATACATACATAGAAGTATAAATAGAACACTCTTGTTAACTTATTTATGAGGGTTGGAATATTGGGATCATCAATATCATACTGCAATAGTTAAAGGTTTCATCAAGATAAAAAAATATAAAGGGAAAGCCAGCTTTGGGCACAGCTTGGTTAGTGCAGTAATAAAAGCTTCGAAGTGGAACTGATGGAGGTCAGAAGCATAAGCCCGAGAGGGAAGAGCCACAGTGACATGGGAAAAAGGCAAATATGGCAACATGTGGGTATTATATGGCCAGTGGAAGGAAGGATGGTGAGGAAGGAGATTGTTAAAAGTCCATGTTTTAATACAAAGCCCATCTAGAGTAACCTGGAAGTAGTGGCAGTTTGAAACTGCACTTTACCTGGTTTGCCAGTAAATCTTTGGAATGACTGAGTGGCATTTCACCCCAGGAGCTGCAGCAGCTGCTCTGAGAGATGCCAGTGGGCAAAGGAAATTTGCCTGGAAGGAATGTGCTGCCTCAGCTCCCCAGAAACTTGTGGAAGGGCTGAGGATTTCCCAAAGCACAGGACTGCTTGGTCGAGGTCACCAGGGGACTCAGAGGGTCTGTTGGGACAGGATGTGACAGCACAGAGCAAAGTTCTATCTCTGCATGTCTGATTCCTGAAGCTGTGCTGACAGTCCGTCACTGCCCGCCTGTGCTTGCTGCCTGTGTCAACAGCCCAGACCACAAACCTCAGACCCAAAGTGCTGAAAGATAAGGAACCTACAGGATTTTCTGCCTAAGAAACTCTAGGAAAAAGTCAAACCCAGTATTTTTCCTACCTAAAATTTGACAGCAGCATATAATTAAATATACATGTGAACACACACTATCACATATCTGTATGAAAATCAGGCTGCACTGCTCAGCTTGAGTAGCAAAGCTCAGGGATGTGGTTTCAACACCCAGTTCTGGGCATTATTTAGTTTTAGAGAGCTGGAAGGGTTTGCTTTTTTGTGTTGGGTAATCAGCTGGGCTTTTTTTCCCCTTCCTGCCAGCTCGTGGTAGTATCCCATAGGATAGAATCCCCTGGAGCCCCTCAGAGCTCTGTGTGCAGCACAAGTCCTCTGTACCCTGAGCAGGCCAGCAGAGTGCCTGTCCCTCCCCAGGACATGCTGTTCCCGTGGGTGGGATTTGGGGCAGGATGCCCAGCTGGGCACTGGGTTCCCTGACTGGCTCTGAAGACAATTTTTGTTTGGATTGGCAGAGGATCCTTAAGGTTCTGGCACAGCAGACAGAAAAGAACGGGTTTGCCCGTGCACAAGTCAAAAATCTGGGTGCAAGCAGTCAGTCTGTGCTCACATGCTCCCCCAGGAACATGGGTATGTGTGATTCTGTCTGTGCATTGCTTGAGCATAACTGCCTGGCTGAAAACCCTGTCATTTAAAATTCCCCTGCTGGGGAGGAATGCAGACTGCTTCAGGCCCCACATCAGAAGCAGTTATTTGGTGTAGGGTCCTTTTGTTATTTTCCTGATTGCTGGCTCTGATAGCTGAGGCTTTATTCAGTGGCTCTGAACATGAAAAAACCTCTCTATGATAACCACTCTGTTTTGTCCTGATTGAATTTATGATATGCTGCGGTCATCATTCAGTGGAAATCAAGTGCTGGGAGCAGTGGTTTCACATCAATACAGCCAAATCACTGCTTAAAACTGGAGTTATAATCCTTTAAATTTAATTTTGTGGGCAAATTGCAGTTGCCAGCTCCTCAATTTGATTGGTTCCAAAAACATAAGAAATGGAAAATGCCAGGAGGCATCAGTCCTGTAAATATATTAGTGCCATCTGGAGTGGAGTGACCTTGGGCATTTCGCTTGGCCTTAGTATCTTATTGCTGAAAGTAATTCAGCTATTAATACTTGATTGAGTTTGTGCCTCTGACTACACAGAACTCGATCTTTACCTCTCATTCAAAGAGCAGGTGACATTTAATAAGGTATTAAATGTACATTATAATAATTTGTTGGTTTTCTTACAGAAAAGGAGCAAGCAAATCAATATAGATTGTTTTGAAATCCACTGTGTGGTGCAGTACAGGAAAGAGAACAAGATTTCTGGGTTTTGTGACAGCCTCAGTGAAGCACAATAACTAATTTTAGAGCTACCTGCCTTTGAGCTATTTTTTATCAGATTTAAAATAAAAAAAAAATCTGCTTGTACCTTAAATCATTATCAAGTGTTGGGGAAACAATTTCTAGATTAAAATTACTTCAGGACTGGTGAAATGTTACACTGTAGATACTGGGCTCAGTTGATACAGTGAAAATGCTGGGAATAACTCTATTGATTTGAAGTGAGCTAAAATTTCAGAGGCTTCACAAGGTAATTTACATCAGTGAGGTGAAGAGAACCAAACCTTTGGCTCACTGGAGGTTATGTGTGGTCCAGACCTCGCTGTATCCCACCTGCAGCTGATTTATCCCTGGATATTGAGGGATGGGCTCAGTAACATCAGTCATCCTGCTCCTGTTGTAACATTAGAGGGGCTTGTAAGGGAATGGGCTTTAGGTTGTAAGGGAAAATGAGCAGGTCTTACAGCAGCTGCCTTCTTGCCAACAGAGTTGTTCATTTTAATAGCCAGAGTGTTTTACAGAACTCTGCACACAAAGCAGATTAATAGCAGGATTAAAACCTGGAGTAAATTAGTAATGATCAGAATTGTGGTGTTGCGTGGTCTATAGCAAGGTCTGAGGTCTCACCAGCCATGGTTGGAGCCTGTCTCAAGCTGTGTACATCTGACACGGTTGTTGGGAAGGCCTTTTAAAACAAAGAATGCTCCTCCAAAGCAGGGAGATATCGGCGAGTATTTCAAATATGAAATGGACACTGAGGGAAGTTATCAGAAGGCTTTGGAGCACTCTAGAGTGAAGTTCCCATGCAGTTAGAATAAAAGCAACGTTTTATGTATAATATGCTTGCTTAGCCTTGTTCATAAACTCAGATAATCCTGTTTCTACATGAGGCTGATGTGCAAGTCCTTGGGAAGGTGAGAGCCTGGTCTGCTCCCCTGTGCAGCCCTCTGCACGAGGCAGGAATAGAGCCCAGAGCCTGTGCTGAGCCACTGGGGCTGGAAAATACAATCAGTACATAAAACCAGCAGAAAGCAAAGAGTGAAACATGAAGAAATATTAATTTTATAGACACCATTTGCTCAAAGTGTGAAATAATTGAGAAACAAATTACTGGCAAATTGCTGCAGCTGACACATGAACTGCCCTGATGGAAGGAGGGCTGGAAGGATGGCCCTTGGTGGGGCAGCCTGTTTTGGATAGAGGGAAGGGTCGGGGTCCCCCTGAGCTGAGTGGCAGATTCTCCATCAGACTGTCCCCACAGCCTGCTCTCTGAGCTGAATTTCACCTGTCAGAGTTACTTGTCACAGTAACATCTCTAACAGATGAAATTCAGGAAATGTAAAAGACAGGAATTACCAGTGTACAGATCTGCTGGTTGTTTTGGAGCAAGGCCTAAGCTCAGGCAGAATTCAGTGTCAGCTCTGCCAGGAAATGGTACCACTGAGAGTTGGCTTTCAGGGAGTTTCAAAGCCTTATCTCACTTATGAAGCACTTTAGTCAATCAAATCCATGTGAGCAAAAAATGCAACTAAATAAGTTATCCACGTCTTAGCAGTGACATTACAGCTAAAATCTGACCAAAGGCTGTTGTGTCAGGCTGGGCACTTGAAAAGGGGCAGTGTTCACCTGGGGATCCCTCACGAGACCATCACAGCTCTTTGTATTGCAGGTCCACAAACCTTGAAACTGACAGAGAAGAGAGTAGTGTTTTTTAATGTAACCAATTGTACTTAATAGAAGTGCCGATTAAACGGAATTGTTAGGTGACCTTCCTAAGAATGAAAATAGGCAATAACAGCAATGACTTCCTTTTCCAGCCTCAGCTGGTCCTGGACAGCGAGGGTCATGCAAGCATAACTTAATTTGTCCTTTAAAGGATTGGTAAAAACCAAAAGGATCTGAGATCCAAGCAGATCTGCTACTGCTTTCTTAAAAGTTCCCCTTATCCATGTGTTATGTGCCTTGTGTTAGATTAAATCTTCTCTATAAGGAAAAATGGGGTTCAAATTAAATTTTGAATAATCAGATGACCGAATTTAATTGCAAACTTCCTTTAAGCAAAGAATTATTCTGAATCCTGATGTTTCATACACCCTATTGTAACAAGCACTTGTACCTGCATTATCAAAAGCCACATAAAGAAGGACCAGTTATCACAGTCTAAGTGGTTAAAGGTTTTTCCTGCTTCCCCTCCACAAGGATGGAGAGGAAGAGAATTTTGGCAAATCCTTGGAATTCTGGAGTCTGTTGTTGGTGAGTCTCACTGATATTCCTTACAAAATACAAGTTGGGAGCCATCCATTCTGTGTCAGCAGTGGAATAACTGGCGTGGAAACTGGCGGGGTTTGTATTCGGTTTTCTGCTTCCATCCAGACCATGGAAACTGAACACTTGAAATCACAGTGGTTTATTTGCTTTGCATTAATGAGAGAAATATGCATCAAAAAGATGTTAAAATAATCTTCCCCTTGCCAGGACAGCCCTTACCCTTGAGAGGATTTCTCTCAGTGTCCTTGCTGCTTCCATCCCGGTGGGGAAAAGTCGTGTCCTTGGATGGAGGTCGTGTTTGGCAGCAGGGCTGAGGTGGTGCCTCCCACCCCCCTCCTTGGGGTGGCTTTGGTTCCTGTTCTCCCTGTGCTTCTCCAAGCCAAGGTGTTTAACATGCTGGGGAAGGCTGTTCACGAGCTCCAGGGGGATGTGGGCATCGCTGGCACCGCGGGGCCGGAGGACAGGGCTGGGTGGTGCTGACTGCGGGTGCTGCTCAGGGATCCAGCACCCACAGCTGCTCCACAGCTGCTCCACAGCACGGCCAGGATGGCTCCAGTCAGGGGCAGGCATTGCTGAGTCGCCTGCTTGGCCTCCTGTGCTTGTGCTCTCAGAACTGAGCTCAGCTGTCTGAGTCCCTGTGCCCGCATGGGAGAGCTGATGTTTTCATTCTCTAAGCACTTGCTGAAATGGCATAAATAGTGAGGCACAAACACTCTCATGCTCGCTGAAGCTGGAGAACAGCAGTACAAACTTCCACTTATGTGACACTTCAGAAATGCGAGTCTGGGGCCTCAGATGGAGACAGACAGAACCGGCTAAAAAGTCATTCCCAAACCACAGGCACTCCATTGAAGGAAGAGGAATAGACTTGGCAGACAAAACAAACAATGCCGAGTGTGCTGTAAAGCCCAGTGCTTTTCTTTTTGTTTTTCAACTCAGCTGGAACACCATGGAGTGATTTATAGCAAGGATCTGTAGCTCTCACATCCCTGCCTTTTGCTCTCACAGCCATACCTAACGCAACCTTTTCCCCCAGCCTGCTTTCTCCAGGTTGTTTTATCTGCTGCTGGCTTTCATTGAGCTGGCACTGGCACTTTGCAGAAATGTGGAAGTTCCTCTGGAACAATCTTTTTTAACTCTTTAAGACCTCTCTATGCAGCAAAGTTTTTTCCCTTGTATACCTCTCCTTCTAGAAACTGTATTCCATCTTAAGTGATTAATCCAGACTGGAGTTAATCATCCTGGGGGGAAAAAAAACCAAACCTAAAATTCCTTTAGTGTGCTATGTTTATACTGGGGCTTAGACCAGAGCAGCACAGCAGAACTGGCAGGACAGAATCACGAGTGATGGGAAGCTTCCCGTGCAGACAGAGCTCAGACACGTGGCCCCAGATGCCAGGTTTTACAGACACTCCCGGCAGCCAGGAGAAAGCACGTTTCCCACGCACTGCCAACTTCCACACACGCTGGAATCCGAGGCTTCCCCTGCCTCAACAGGGCTTTGCTTAAAGGAACCATCTCCTCTGCCAGATTTTCTGCTGGAGAGGCACCTATGGGGAGCTGGGCTGGTTTTTCTGGGCTCCAGAGGCCACTGAGCATCGAGCCAGTGCACAAAGGCAGCAGAGTTTGAGCTATGGCTTCTCAAACTTGGGGAGCAGGAAGATCTTTTGCAATATCTCAGGTAAAGAGCAGTGCAGCAGAGCTCGTTACATTGACGGTCCTTTACTCTGACATTTTGATTTAGTTTAAAATTCTGTTTAAACTTTACTTCTAGATAGTAGTGCTTAAATTTTTTATTGGCAGGCTGCTTGGAACTAGTCCACCCAATTTGTTTTCCTTCTGTGGATTGGCTGACAAAAACACAAAAGTAAACAGTATCTTGGAAATCATCTCTGAAACTTTAATGAACCTGGGGACTGACAGAAGAATGGTTTCTCTGGGAGAATTCATCTTTGGGAGTTCCACACCTCCTTTCTTGCTTGGAACTTGAGCCAACCTACCAAAACTGTCAAGATTAAGTGTCCCATATTTAGGTAACCTTTGTAGGGTCTGGAAAGTCTAATCAAAATGCTACATTTTTGTAGATGTCTTTTTGCTGGTGGCCTTTTAAAACAATGTCTACATGTGAACTGTAACTACTGCAGAGTTAAAAATCGAAGTCTCTTACAAATGTTGAGGGTGATTTCAGTAATTCTTGCAGTCTGCAGTTACCACAGATTTAGCTATACTGTGTTGAATATTAAAGACAAGAATTGTTATTTGTGCCTAAGTGAAATATGTTAGAACTCCACTATTAGGTGAATTTGGTGATTGTAAGGAATGACACCAGGGTTAACTTGGTCCCTTCTAAGTTACAAAGGATGTAATTTTCTCCTGAGGTAGGGGCTGTGTAATCAGATATTCAGGTGTTTTGTAATTTGTTCAAAACATTTGAAGCCTAAGAATGGAACCCTCAAATCTGATATAAAGACAATTTTACAAATACACTCTAAATTGAGGGTTGTTATTGTAGAGTAGAAAGAATTATCTGCTCAAAGGAGCTGTACTGATCTTCAGAAGTTTGTATTTTGTTTATCTGAAGAGTTATTACCTTGAAATTCATTCTGTTAAATAGACTTCAGTCTTTATAGGGCTTCACATTTATGCTAATAAAAAGCATAACTTTTAAACTTACAAAATGCAAACCTGCTTTAAGCATAAGTCTCTCCTGAGCTGCTCTGTGTAATCCTATAGGCAGGGAATTTCTAAAACAAATACCTGGGAAGGAGCAGCCCTTTTTGACAGGCACATTTGTGAGGCACCAAGGCAGTTCTTTGAGAAATTTCCTCTGAATTAAGTTCAGCTGTTCTCACTGCAGGGAGATTTCATTATTCATTTAACTCTTTTGGGAACAAAGGTACAGACCTAAAAATCCTTCCCCTGAAAGATGCTGAACTGCCTCAAATGTCTTTGCTTATTATGTATCACTAGATCAGCCCTACAACTTTAACACTGAGGACCAAATCCATCCCATGTGTGAGCCTTTCAAATTCAGGGAAGTTATGCTGAGGGTGAACTTGGCTATCAACAACTTCTTAGATCTAAATATCAGGGTCATTGCTTAGATCCTTTGGTCCTTGATGTAGGTGTCTTACAGCTCATGAAAGGAGCGGGGCTATTTAAATATTCAGGGAACAAGCAGTGCCTGTGAGAGCAGCAAGAGGCTTCTTCCTTTCAGTGCTAAAGAGCCCAGAAGTTCCAAATGTAGGGAAGGGAAGGAGGAGAAAAACCTGCTGTGGAAGAGGTAAAAAATGGCAAAATGCAAAGACAGACATTTCAGGAGGACAAAAGGAAAAAAATATCAAAAGTGTCTATTACTTAAAATCTAGGAAAATTACTTTTTCTTGAAATAGCAAATTGTAAAGTGGTGCAGTAATGCAAAATCCCAAAGCTTCACCTGGTCACTGTGGCCCCATTTCTGGTTAGAAGGAGCCAGAACTCATTTTCATACTGTTCAAACCTGAGTTGGTTTTTTGGTTCTTTTCCCTTCCCCTTCTCCTCAAAGGATGCTTCAAGTTATGGATTTAGTTTTAGTATTTACACACAAGTTTGGGAAAAGGAAAGAATCAAGGTCAAATTCTTCCTTTCATTATCAAATTATTATTCCTGTGGCTTCCTACACCTTTGGCTGAGCGGGAAGAGTGTCCCAGTCTCCACTGTTGGTGCTTCCTGCTAACCCATCCCGCTGTGTGGGAGGGAGCAAGTGGCTGTGATCAAAAGGAAGTCCAGCCTGAACACACAGAGAAATAAAATGGATTTATAGTTCCCTTTACAAGGACATTCTGAGGAAAGCTTTGTGCTTTTAATTGAGTGAGCACCTCCCTTTATACTAAGGCAACTTTTATCTACTCAAGGAGCTTCCTTAATTTTATTTTTTGTTTAAAATGCAGCTGTTGAGCCTTAGATGCTGCATCATTTAGAGTTCACGTTCTATCTGTTCCAGAAAGTGTGGCAGAGCTGTTTGTCTCCTGGGCAGAGACAAATGGGGGCGGCTCTGTGCAGCGTCACACTGAGGGACACGTCAGTGGCAGGGCTGGGCACTCAGGGCTGCTGAGGGATTTGCTGGGTTTGGATCCATTGTAAGGCAGGTCTGGGTGATGTGTGCTCATGTCTTAATTTTAAATATGTAATTTCCTGCCATGAAGGCACTTACAGCATCTTTTTATTGAAACGTTTAGAGTGAAACTTTTAAAAGTGCATCATTGAAACTGTCAGGCCTGATGAGCCCCTGGGAGAACTTTTCCTTCAGCAAAAGCTTCCCTACAGCTGGGAACTGCTAGAAGGTGTAATATATTCATCAGATGATCACATTTCCCTCAGGGTTCTCCTGATAGCAGTTATGGGGCTCTTCAGGACGTGGAGAAAGGCAGTGAAATGTTTGGTTTCCTGGGAAAGCTCAGCACCAGCCCTGGGTTGTAGAGGTGGCTGCCCCAGCTGTGCCCCCATCCATTCGGTGTTATGAGGTTCTGGATTTGCTCTTCCTCAAAGATGACATCCTTTCCTTGCCTCAGAGCTGGCAAATGCCACAAAATGTGTGTTTGGAGGCAGGTTACAGGTGCCATGGAATTGCCTGAGCTTCACTGACCAGTTTGTCATCGTGGCCCAAACTAACCAGGCTGGGCTTTTAAAAAGACTAAATTACTTCCCCTTACAATGCATCTATAAAAGCTCTTAGAATTTAAGACTGGAAAGTCATCAAATTGCTCAAGTCCATTTTGGTTACTATTGAATATGTTGTTTGCATTGTTTGTAAAAGTCTCCAGAATTGCCTCATCTTTCACAGGGACATTTATGGAGTGCTTTGCTGTATTTGAAAGGGCAGAGCTTTCTGCATTCTTCCAAAGCAACCATCACTCTCTGAACGGACTGAGCAACTACCAGAATCACTTAAATAGAAAGAAAACAGTATTATAATCCTGCAAAACCTGTCATGAGTATCACAAAGTTTGCAGCAATGACATTGTCAGCAGATGTACAGAAAAAAACTATTCTGTGGCCAGAAAAGTCCTGTCTGTGCATCAGGAGGCAGAACACTGAGCTGTGCTCTTGACCTCTGAATAAATATGCTCCTTCTCCAGACAGCATCCTTTTCCAAGCACATCAGGAAAAGTTCCCCAAAGTATTTACTTCTGAATTCAGTTTCTGCTGACTACAGCTCTGTCACACTTTACACACAAAACATATGTTAGTGCATTCCAGGTTTCAGTGTGGAAGCCCTTATGGAACACGATTTTAGGCTGTTGGTTTGTTTTATGAAATCAGCCATCCCTCGAGACAGAAATAGGAATTTATCCAGCGAGCAGTGTTGGCAGGTGAGCTGTGCAGCCTGTGCAGTTTGTGTTGTCCCACGACAGTCTGCATGCAGCACAATTATGAAACGTGCATATTATGCTGTAAAGTTGAGGGAAAAGAGGATTTTATGTATGTAAGTTATGGAACATGTAAAGCACGTGGTGCACACAGATCTGCCTGGTGACAAGGCAACAAGTTGCTCCAGATCAGCTTCCCCTGCAGCGAAAAGAGCCCAGAGGACTTGGGTGCCCAGATCCTAAGAAATCCAAAAGGAGTAAATTTCCTGCTTTTTAAATGGACTTTCAAATGTCCTAAAGTGATAAACCAGAACTTTACCAAACTTGGTAAAGCAGGCTCTAATGTCAGCAGGAGAAAACCAGCCATTGTTTGTAAGAGGAGCTGGGTGTCTGACTCCCAAAGCTCCTTCATCTTGCTGCTTGTACAGAAAAGTCCTGCGTGGTCCTGGGAGAAGCTTCTGGTCTGCAGAGTTCTTCCAGTGCAATATCTGGATATGAGAGAGAGGTGACTGAACTTGTGCTTTTCTTTAGCTGAGGCTGTGGTGAGAATCAGATGAAAAGTAATTCATGAGGTCAACCCCATCAGACCTTGTTTTCTGGAAGGACAAAGAGCCCGGGTTTCATAGGCATTGCACTTATCTAGTGCTTTCAGAATCTAATCTTGACTATTTTCTCTTCCTTGGCTCTTGAAAACACAGGTGATATTTTGGAGTCGCCTGCTGTACAGCTCATTCGACATCTTTTTCTTTCAGTATGATTGCTTTGGAGAACAAGTAAATACAGAACTTGTCTGGGAGAGGATGAACTCTCCACGTCTGTGCAGGCAGCCTGATGTGATTGTCACTGGAACTGCCACCAGCAGCCTGGATCTCATCAAAAAGAGTTTTCCTCCCGTTGTCAGCACTCATCTGATTTCAGGGGAGAACACTGAGGAGCCTGAAGGGCTCTGTGTCCCTGCTCTGCTCACGGGCTCTGTCTTTTCTCCTCTGGGCACAAGCAGAGGTGGCATGAGCAGCCTGGTGTCCAGCCTGCCCAGCCTTTGCGCCTCAGCTGAGAAAGCCCAGAGTTACTGCTCCTTGGGACAGTCTTTTGGGATGGCAGCACCTGCCCACTCCCGCTGTGGATTGCTTTAACTTCTGCCAGATGGCAGAATTGTCTTCCACTCCAAGCTTCCTTTGAATATAAATGAACAATCCGGAGGCTGCAAGCTCGTGTCAGATATATTGTGCCATTTCAAAGGTTGTTTTCCAGTGATGTATTTTCATATTTCAAACTGTAATGTCTGGTTCTGGCAGCACAGGCCATCAGGATGCAGCCTATCATTGCTAGCTGTTATTGTGGGGGAAAGTTGCCATCTTCAGCTGGGGATTTAAGGGAGAAGAAACAGGGAGAGAGAGCTGGAAAGAACCAGATTTAGCAGGATTACACTTGCCTGTGTCTGCATGCTGAATATCAGGCTTTAAACTGTGTGATGTTTTTTGCCTTGAAAGCACCAATGAAATGTGAGCTTTAGTAAATAATGAATTGAAAGCAGTGTTCTGGGAAGCCACTTACCTTTTGACACACTTTAAGCCCACCTAGCACAGGTGGGCATTCCATGAGCTGCTCCTCGAGCCCTGTACCAGAAGCAGTTGACAGAGGCACGGGCAGTGATATAAACCCCTCGTGCTGGTCATTTATCCCTGCACGAGAGAGCAGAGCTGGAGGCCATCTAGTACAATGCTGGTGAGGAATTCCAGCTTTCTTTGGCATTTTCCCAGGACCAGACCGGAGATTCTCCTGGAACAGTGTCCTTCAGTGTCAGCTGTGGCTGTTTAGCCTTTGGGGGGTCTCAGGTGAAGCACAGTGTTGGTAAAACTGAACCACCTTCTCTGTAAGGATTCGTCTGCACCGCAAATGGAAATCAAGTGAATCACTGGGCTCACAGCCCACCCTGGCTGGGCACTGAGTGCAGCACGGGGAAATGCACACCCAGAGTTTTCAGGTGAGTGTTCCAGCCCACGCTGAATCCATGGTGAGACACTCCCTGCTCATGGGTAGCCTAAAGCAAGCTGGAGGGGTGTCCTGCCAGCCAGGGGAATGCGGGGCACTGCGGGGCTGAGTGGCCTAAGAACGGGGCAGGGCTGGTGAGCCCTGAGAAATGGGCAGGGTTGGTGTGCCCTGAGAAATGGGCAGGGCTGTGTGCCCTGAGAAATGGGCAGGGTTGGTGTGCCCTGAGAAATGGGCAGGGCTGGATGCCCTAAGAAATGGGCAGGGCTGGTGAGCCCTGAGAAATGGGCAGGGCTGGATGCCCTAAGAACAGGGCAGGGCTGGTGAGCCCTGAGAAATGGGCAGGGCTGCATGCCCTAAGAACAGGGCAGGGCTGGTGAGCCCTGAGAAATGGGCAGGGCTTTGTGCCCTAAGAACGGGGCAGGGCTGGTGAGCCCTGAGAAATGGGCAGGGTTGGTGTGCCCTGAGAAATGGGCAGGGCTTTGTGCCCTAAGAACGGGGCAGGGCTGGTGAGCCCTGAGAAATGGGCAGGGCTTTGTGCCCTAAGAACAGGGCAGGGCTGCTGAGCCCTGAGAAATGGGCAGGGCTGCATGCCCTAAGAACAGGGCAGGGCTGGTGTGCCCTGAGAAATGGGCAGGGCTTTGTGCCCTAAGAACGGGGCAGGGCTGGTGAGCCCTGAGAAATGGGCAGGGCTGGATGCCCTAAGAAATGACGTATGGAAGTTGTGCGTTGCAGCTGCCGCCTCACACTGACTTCTCGGTGGTTCTGTCTGGGCTGCTTGCATCTTTCCTTTCCACCAAGAGTGCGTTTTGGGTGTGTTTAAGCTTTCTCCGGTGTTTTAAAGCCGGAGAGATTTTTCCATCCCCCAATTTCAAAGCGTGTCGATTTTACGCTGCCAAAATGTAGCGCTTGAAGCAGAGTGAGGAAGTCACTTACAGCAACCTTCTTAACAGCTTTTAACAGCTCACAGGTCTCCTAAATCCCAAGCCAAAGCTCTGTCTGCTGGGCTAGTGTGCATTCTCAGATTTTGTACAGATACAGCAAGTACATATTAAAAAGCTGCACCAGAACACAGGATTAAAGGGTGATATGCGAAGTACAATATCCTCCAAGTATTTGAAGGGAGGGAAGCAGTTGGAGGGTGACAGTCTGTTCCCTGGCAACTTCTGACATTTGTGTTAATTCTCTGCTGGAATGAAAAATAAGCCTTCTGAACTCTTCATGTAAATTGAACTGGTGAAAAACCTGTTTTCAGATTTAAACCAGAGCACAGGAGCATCTGGGTTTGTGGAGGATGGTGCCATTTGTCCTGGATCAGATGGTTATTCTGGGGCTCTGGCACATGGGCTGTTCTCAGCCAGCTTTCTCCTTGATTTAATTCTCATAAGAAGGGAGTAGGTCCTTAAAGCCTACTCTGGCTGTACTCCAGCCACAGGCCAGTGTGCAGAGCTGTTACTACGGTGTCAAGGTTTGTTAGGAGGCAGTGCCGTTTGTGGGCTTGGTATTTAAGGAATATTTCCTGCATTCATCTCTCTTTGACATCCTTTTTCCAGCCAAGGAATAAGAAACTGCATAACTTTTGCTCCTGTTCTTTCTATAGTCTGGCAATAAACCTCATCGTCTGAGTGACTTGGGCCGTGGTCTGGCCAGGCATTTATAAGTAAATAGGTATGAATTTCCATTCAAAATTGGGAGGAATTCGGTCTGTTCACCGGCTTAGAGTAAAGTATGAGTTAAGTACTCATCTGGATCGTAGCTCAGACAGGCGGATGTCATAGGTGAGAGCTGTCATATTGCAGGTTGTGTCCCCTGAGGGAAGAATAAGAAGGGCTTTCTTCCCTTTGTTTCTCCCTCCCCCACTCATTTCCAGTGCTCCACAACCTCTCCAAGGCCAGCAGGTCCTGCCTGTGTTGCAGCCTCACTTCCTGGAGGCAGAAGCTGCCGAGCCATTGTGTGATGTTGAGATGTCTCAGTTTGCTTTCAAAGAGCACACACCTGGCTGAGACAGAATAACATGTATTGATTTTTGGGCTGTTTGTAGAAAGTCTCCTTGGTCTCGAGCACATGAAAGCAGCGATGAGGCATTGTGTGGAGTTAAAAGCAGAATGCATTTTTTCCGAAATCAGAAACTGCTGAGACTTCCAGATGGTGTGCCAGAAAAGTTTTATTAGCCTTCCATAGGCTTTTCACTTTTTCCAGATCCCTGCAAAACGGAGAGGCCTCTCCCTCTGATTTTCTTGCCAAGTTTAAATATGAATCTACTGTTTATCCAGATAGCACTGGCTTGAACACGTTATTTACGTTGCCTGGATTCCTTTTGTCCAGCATCTCAGATTTTGTGCCTGTTGAGGTGGAGTCAGGCATTGCTGAAGAAAGACATTTGTTAAAACTTGCATTTTAGGAACTAATTCTTTCAGGAACAGCAGGTAGGAGGATCTGACCCTGTTACATGACATCTGTGGACCAAAAAAACCAAAAAAAGAGAAAAGCAAAAATGCTTCTTAATTTGATCAGCTTAAGTGCCATTTTGGATCATTTGATCACCACTTCTTGTGCCAGGTGACAGCTGTCTTAAGAGAACAACTCAATTTTCTTGTTTATTCTGCACAGGTCCTTTCCCAAGGGTGAGTATTTATCCACTGGAGATAAGATAATGGATACAACGTTGAAAGAGGTTATATGACAGTAATTGAAGCAATATGTGGGCCTGCTGTATTTAACTATGAGATTTTAGCTGCATATTGATTTAAAAGAAACTTGAGAGAAGGAGTAGAAATTGAAGCTGTTTATTGATTTAATTCCTCTTTTCCTTAAGTCTAAGGAGTAGAGCATTAATTGAAGAAGGGGCATTATTTCTGGCCTCGTATTTGCATATCAAAAGATGACATTTTAAAACAGAATCTTTAAAATATGCCAGTGGTTTCAATTCTCTTTGCCATATGTGAAATGAGAGGGCTGTGCAGAGCTGCTTCATGAACTATTCAGGGAGAAGTAATTTGTCCAATGGGCCTGTAAAATGCTGTCGTCTGAAGTGCTTTGGGTGTTCAGGAGCCAGCAGCAGTGGCCAGGTTGAAGGTGTGGTGATGTCCGAGGCTGGGAGCACTGGAGCTTTGCTTTTTACTTTTAACACTCTTCCCATATTTGAAAATTTTAGATAAATGAAAAGTCATCTCTCGCCAGCACCTGAAGGAGCCTGCTGGAGTTAAAGCAGGGCCTTTCTTATTACTGTTACTTTCAACTCTGTTGGGATTTTTTAATCCCATAAAATATTTAGGATTCATTTTAATATAGCAAGAGAAAAAGTGGTTTACCCCCAAACCTCTATAAAAATCGACATATATATCCTTGAGATTTCTTCTGACTTGCATACGTGAATTTTTGAATCTGTCAATTTAGACATTGCAGGGAAAAGCTGGTTTAAAACCTTAGAGATGTGAATCCAAGAAGGCTGCACAAATTCTCTTAATTGATTTACATTTTTCTGTGTTCATTTTGGAAAACGAGACTGTAAATTTATCCTCACTTCTTGAGCCATGCAAACCTCAAACTCTTTCAGACAGGAAAGAACAAACGACTTTGGTTTTAGCATCTTGTACAATGCAGCCTTTCCCAAATCCAAGTGAAGTTCCATACTGTTCTTTTTTTATTAATATTTAGAAGTATGTAAAGGGCTTCTGTCGTGCTGTGTACTGTAGAGACACAGAATAAAGAAATAAGCCTGGCTTTTTGAAACCAGTGGTTGAAGCATCGATGCCAAATCACTTGGAGAAGAAAGGCAGGACATGATCCAGTGAATGGCACAGAGAAAAAGAAATTAATCCCTGGAAAAGAAAAAAAAGGAAATCTTTTCAAAGGGATGAAGGTAGACTATTTATGCTTGCCATCATAATAGCAGCAGGCTGTTGTATTGTGTGATGTTCAGGTGACACAGAGTGCCTCAGTGGCTGAGGTGTGTGAGCTCTGTGTGAGGCACATGTGTGGGACTATTCCTCCTCCTCCTCCTCCCCAGCAGTGCTGGATCCCACGTGTGCCCAATCTGTGCTCCTTGAACACCCTGAACAGGCACTGAACGTTCTGTCCCGAGCTCCCTGTGCCATTTCCAGGCAGGAGATGTCCTTGCAGGGGGGGTGGTGTCCCCTGAGCAGGGCGCAGCAGCTGTGGGACCTGCCAGGCTGGGAGCCGAGGGCTCCCACGCTCTCCACACTGGGAAGTTCTGAGTTGCACAACCAGATGCTAATTCCTGCTCTGAGCACAGGAAACAGACACTGTTTTCTTAACTAAAAAATTCACAAGAACCTTCCACAATTAGCAAGGTAAGAGAAGGTGGTCCTTTCAGGGGAGTGACTGTCTCCATAAATACAGGTCTGCTTTCATGTGGAAAGGAAATGCCTGGAAACCACCCACTCCTTTGTTCTCTTCCCATCCTGGAGAATCATTAAGTGTGTCATTGCAGCACTTGTGCTTCCTCTTTCAGCTCCCCAGCCTCGTCTTGCACAGACAATGTTTTCTCTTGGTCCATCCCAGTCCCACTCTGCTCTGTATGTTCCTCTCCTCTTGCTGAAGAGCAGTTCCAGGATTTTCCTGTCTGCTGATGGAGAAGCAGAAATTCACTGCACAGGCAGAGCTAATTACCTCTCATTATGCACGCATAGAAAGCCAAACAACCCCCCAAATTAGCAGTTTCTCCTCCCTGTGTTTTTCTCCCCCTGCCTCTCCCCTCCTTCTCTTCAGTTATATCCATCCCTCCTTTGGTGTCCATTCCCTGATTTTCAATGTGCCCTTGCCCCAGCTCACTTTCAACATCAGACAAGCCTTGTTTTCCCTCCACTGCCTCCAGCTCCTTCTCAAATTGAGAAATAGGTTCCCAGAAGTGACCTTCAGCAGCAGCAGCAGCATTTTGATCTTCAGGGAAGCCTCCTGTGGCTCCCCAAGCCCAGGTCTGATCCTTTCATCCAGTGACACCATCAGAGGAGAGGGAGGGAGCAAGAAGCTGAGTCAAGTTCAACATGTCACAGTGCATTAAACAGCTCCTTGGCAGTGGCAGGATGAGCTCTTTTTGTTCTGCTGGAAGATAAACAGCTTTCTCAGTGTAATTAATAACCCCAACGGTTCGTTCCAAAAAATGGAATAATCATAGGATTGAGTAATCAAAACTATTGATTAATGTAGAAGGCCCCTAGAAAAGGTTTAGCACAAAATGTTTAGTCCTCCTGGGCATGGTTCCAGTAGAGGCTGTAGTGATGATTGAACAATAGGATTATTGTACAAAGTCATTGTTTCCAGAATGGAAAAAAAAATTAGTGCCTTTTTTTTTTCTCCTTTACCAATTCATTCATCAAATAAAAAGCGCATTTTTGAACAGTGGCATTGCAGCCACCATTCTTTTTTTCAGCTGGGCTCAGCACTCACACACAAATCCCATTGGCAATGCTGGTGTTTCTGTGGTGCAAATGAAAGGAGAATTTTGCCCTTAAAAATAAAATCCTGGAGCCTTCATTTGTTTTTTTTATGCAAGGAAAAGTGCTGATGATTTCAGGAGACGTGCCTACTACCCCCACCACTTTTGTGCTTGAATACTTTCTCTTTGCTTTGCAAAATGAAAATCTTGGAGCAGGAGGTGTGAAGGGAGGGATTAATTTCCTTGGAGTTTAAAATAATTCTAATAAAAATTCTGTAACATGTAACTCCTAGGCTTAATAGTCTCTATAACAAATAATACTTTGGGGAACAATAAATTGTGTAATGATAGTTCTGCTCATATTGGCTAAATCATTATGTGTTGCAAAATGTCAGCCACTGAAGAAGAAATCATAACTAAGCACGCTGCGAGTCTGCAATCTTGTAAAAGCCTGAGATCATAAAAGGAAAAGTGGGACTGAAAATATTTCAAAGATGCCAGAATGAGAAGGCTAACAACTGTCTTTTTTTACATTTTAAAATTTACCTGTTTTCCCCAGGAGAGCATGAAGACATAATCAATCAAAGCAGGGCTTTTGTAGATCCTCCTGTGATTAATCTAATTATTTTGGAGAGATCAGATGAATTTGCAGTTGATATAAACAGCAGCTTGATTGAAGTTTCAAAGGTAGATCAATGGGCCCAGAATGTGGATCAAAACATTCTAAGCTAGGGAGCTTAGAATCAATATTTTCATGAGGAGCGTCAACAACTGGGACTGCTGTGCTTAAGCTCATTGAATAAATGTGCTATTTTCAGAAGTCACTTGTCACAAAATCAGCATGGCTGTGTCTGAGGCATTTTCTGCAGATGAGCCTCTCAAAACACGCAGCGAAACTTTCTAAACCCAGGGAGTGGCGGTGGAGCCCCGCAGAGGAATCAGCTGAGGTTTGGAAATGGCTCCTGGCACTGGAAAGCTGGCAAGGGCTGCCCAGAGGGTGGCAAGGGCAGCAGGAAAAGCTCTGAGAGCTCGGTGGAGCACTCGTGGGGTTGGAGCAGGCTCCCCCCACCTCCTGCAGACACCCCTGATCTGGATGCAGTGGGAATATTTTAGCTTTGAGGTAGGAAAGCAGCTCAGGGTGCAGGGCCTGATTGCAGGGGAACGAGCAGCTTCCTTCCCAAAGCTGCCAGGGATTAAAGGGAGGAGATGATCAGACCCCATCTTCTGTAATTCTGAATTTATTCTGCCCCAGTTTAGGTGCCAATGTCTGCACTGGTCTCCCCTGAACAAACACAGTTAAAAGGATTTTGAGGGAGGATGCCACAGAGGGGTTGGCCATGGGAAAAGGCTCCTCCCAAACTTCACTAGGGCTGGAGACCTCAGGCCTCTGTTTCCTTTCTCTGCCATTAGTGTGAGTTTAATTATCCCGAGGCAAAGGCACAGCAGATGGCTGCAGCTGTTTCCACAGGGAAAGGTAAGCAGGGAATGCTGGTAGGAGGCACCCTGGTCATCAGTCCTGTGCTGACCCTGCGTGTGGCCCTGAAACTGATACAGCTGATAAGGCAATAGAAAAATCTTCCCATAAGCCAGACCTAAATTTAGCAAAAACCACTTCTACACTTCATTTTTAGAGTTCAACATAGAAAACATAACACTTGTAACAATTTTCTTTTGATTTCCAAAGAGGTTGTGAAGAACTTATTGCTTTAAAAAATAGTTTTAACCTCTCTGACACTTTGGTTTTTAAAAATCTTAGAAAGAGATTGAGAACACAAACAAGAACTCACCAACTCTGTAGGTGAACAGTGTCAGCTTTTGGCCTCTGTGCAGAGAATAATTTCTGTTCCAGGTTCTTTGTGGATGCAAACCTGTACAAATGACTCAGAGTAAGGAATACATCTCAAGAAGGTCATTGAAACATAATCCGTGTTTCTTTCAGCAACTTTACAGTAGCTTTCTAGTCTGTCTTTTAATTTTGTCTCACTAAGGAGGTTTCAGGGCTGCATTCCAAGTTGCAAGGATCCTCCACATGCACTTAGAGCACAGGTGAGCACCAAACTGTTGTTATGGTATTATTATTATTCTGTAGCATAGAAATTCTTTGGAGATGATCAGGTTGCTAAACTTTCTCAGGGCTCCTTTTGTTTGCAGGTTGATGCAATCCATTAAAACCAGATTTTTAGGGTAGAGGCAGGACTAGGGGTGTCTGGGGAACTTAAGGAGCGCCTGCGTGTTTCATCTTGGCACTTCGGTGTTCAGAGGCTGTTGGAGAAAGCCCTCAGTGCCTGTCTGCGTCACAGAGCACGTAGTACCAGCAATCTGCCTCAGCTCCAAAATCAAAGGTGATAATTTCAGCTGCTTTTCACCCGGCATTTTAAATGCTAGCCTTGAATTCTTCCTCCACCAGACGTGCAGCAGAATTCTGGCTGGGTCTAGCAGCACTTTTGCCATGGTCTGACCCTTTCCGTGACGTGCACAGTTTGAAGTTCACTAGTATTTCACCCAACTTGTGCTAGTTGGAAAACTGCACTAAATCTTAAGCAGAATCAGTTTGGAAATGTGTGAACTGATACCTGATGGCAGCCATGTATTTCTGAAAATAGAGCAAGAAGCAGTGTGGTATTTTGGAATAGCTCTTTGAGCCCAGAGCCTGGTTTTCACCTGAGGGCAGCACAGCTCCAGGCAGGGACATCTCTGTGCCACTCCAAGTGTTTCCACAGACCTCAGTGAACCCTGTTTGTCATTACCCTGTGCAGGGGCTCTCTCTCAGGGCATTCTGAGAGCAAGGGATCACTCTGGTCTGGGGAAGTGCCATGGCAACCACAGTAACTCATCTCCATGACACTTGCTGGGGGTTTTATCCAACCTCACTGTGAACTGGGATTGGCACGAACCAACTCAAGCTTATGATTGGAATTTTCCATATGAAAGGATGCTCAGGAGTTAAATCTGGAAACCAGGCAGTGCCTTTTAGCTTGGATTTCCCTTAAGCCCCAGAAGCAGAGAGTTGATGGGAGCTGCTTGCCTTAACAGGGAAGGAGAGATATAAAACCCCAGAGGTCCATTAGGCATCACCTCACAATCTGTCTGAGTTATAAGGGAAAGTGCAGGGTTTGAGTTCTGAGAGAGAAAGGGCCTTAACCACGGGGTGCTGCTCTGGTCCTACACTTAGGGAACAACTCCAGCACCAGCTCTAAATCTTCTTTACCTGAATGCAGGCATGTGCAGAGATTCCTCCACGCTGTGCACTTACTGCCTGTGAGCCAGGGACTCACAGCTCCTCTTTGTTAGAACAGCACTGCAAACACTAAAGCAAAGCTGAATTTATTTGTAAACACACAAAGTTCGACACAAACACCATCTGGTTTTCACCACTGGTTTCTTTTCAACGAGCCCATCTCCTGACAGGGGTCAGCTCCCCATTTTGGGCGGCACCCAGTGCTCTGTTCTGGTGTTTCCTGGTGGTTTCTTCCCTGTGTGCCCCCCAGCAGATGCTGCAGAGCACACACGTGCAGGAGCCAGGTGTTGAGACTGGCTTTGTGTTAGGTTTCAAATAATAAAAAATGTTTTCCCAGGAGCTCGGCAAAGCCAACACCAACAACCCCTCCTCACCTACTTTAAACACTCCTTTGCTTGTGTTCCCCATAAAGTTAAGTAAATCATTGCTATGATGTGTGAACTTCTCATTTCAAGCACTGTTAGATACTGGTTCCAACTGTAGTTACTGGTTCTAAACTAAAGCAACGAATTTTTTTGATGCTGAAGAAAAAAATGCATCCTGTGTTCTCAGTGCTTCCAGCACTGCATAACTGGAAATTTTGGCAGTGACTAAAACCTTTCCAGCCTTTTCTTCCTCCCTTGCCCCAGTGAGTGTTTCTGGTCAAACTTAACCCAGGTAGATTCTTGAAAATGTCTCCTTTGAAGATTATTTAACAGCCAACAAAATGAGGGAAACTCACTATACATTTAATATTATACCTGCACTTGCTAAAAGAGAACAACTTTCCAGAGTAGAGACAGTTAACCAGGATTTTTCATGCCTTCCTCTTGACTTCAATGGGCTGTGGATCACACCCAAAAATATGCTACCCAGTGAAACTTTGTAATTCCATTTAGCAGATGCTTTCAAGCACAATGGGAGGTTTTCAAAAATATCTTTGTCTGGAAGTGTTCATCTGCAGACATATAAAACCAGCCTTGCTAACATTAGAAGGGAGATAACAATGGCTATCTCTGTAATGGTATCACCTTCTCTTTAATTAATATAGAGTACTGTAAGATGTTTTTTTGAGATATGAGCCTCTTACTTGGGTAAGACTCTTCCTGAAACAAAGTGTTTGAGCCATTCTGTAGCTGTTCTAAACAAAGGTTTAATGGAACTTGTTCATTGGCCTCAGAGGCAGCCAGAGCAGCTCTGGTTGTTTCCTTTAAGGCAGGAAAAATAATAAGGAAAAATAATAAGTCTTCTGACAGAAACATGAAGCTATCTATTGCTAATACTGCAGTGATTTGATTAGAAATTGCCTTATTCCATGGAATAATGTGACTTCAGCTGTGTGTTTTAACTGGAAGTGAGCCCAAATAAATCCCCCGGATCTGAGCTTTGAGTAGTTTCAAATTCACTGTTGATATTCAGATACCTCAGACAGCTTTTACATCTCTAACTCACCTCACATCAATAATAATTGTGTCACAAAAGTCTTATAAACTCATGGTCCCATCCTCAAAATAAAGGAAGTACCAGCAATGGAGTTTCCTGTGGAGTCTGAGCCCTTCCCTTATCCAAACAATCTGATTTGTAGTTAGTAATGCTCAGTGTTCATTTCTTCCCTTTCCAGTGGGGCCTCCGATTTTATTTTGCTTCCATCTTTCTGATCAGCAGTGAGAGCCTTGCATGTCCAGCTTCCACCTGTGCTCTCATCCTCCTTGCTCCCTCTTGCCTCCTTCCTACAGCATTTCCCTCATCCTGGCTGCCTGAGGCTGGCAGAGAGGAGGGGGAGAAGCCCCAGCAAATATCCAGCTCTGGGACTAACATGGCCTGAGTTCCTCTGTCCAGGAAGGTCCTGGTCAGACCAGGATTGCACACCCAGCCCTGGACCCGTGTCCATGGGTCACAGAGCAATTGGGAAGTTTTGTTGTCTCTGTTATGTTTCACATGTATGATTTCTTGTGGAACTAACCAAGCAAACATCACAGCTGTTAGATATCCCCCCACCTGTAAAAAATTCACCCACTTGGCTAAATTTTTAGGACTGGTAGAGATCTTTGAGTGGGAAAGAACAGCCAGTGCTAGCTGGAAGAAGGCACAGTTGTAAGTGGGATTGCCACTGGAATGGTGAGGAAGGAAAAGTACAGCCTCAAAGCCAGGCTGTTCCTAAATATTCTCCCCCAGGAAGGGGCAGACTCTGCGCCTCTTCAAGGTAGGGCTGGCTCCCACTGCTGGACCTGCTCTGTTTCATGCACCTTGTGCTGCTGCAGATCTGTTTTTAGACCCAGTGAACAGTGCTGCAAACAGACTCCAGGGTACTTTGGAGTGAAGGGCTCTGGGTGTGATCATTCCAAGCATCTCCCTGAGCTGGAGAGGTAGGTGGTGTGAGGTGCAATGTCTTCCCAGCCTGTGGCATACTGTGCTCACAGCCATGCAAATACAGAACAACTTTCTTCCACCTGAAATCAGCTCTGCTCTGGACAACCAGGTTGCCATGAAAATAAGAGAAAAAAAAAAATAGCACTTTTCTCTCTGCTTAAACAACAGATTTGTCTCTGAGTTGCCAAAATTGTGAGCATCAGGGTAGCTGAGCACACTTTTGTGTGTACAATTTTCTGTGCATGTGTCTGGTACTCCTTGTTTTGGAGAGGCTATGGAAGGTTTCTATCAAATCAGTCCATCTGTTCAGCGATTCAGTAATCTGAGAACAGTTAAACTTGTCACTCTGCCCCCCTTGCTGTCGTCCTTTCAGACTCTGTGACCAACCTCTCAGATTTTAGTGGCGTTTTTAAAAATATTGGCACCTTGCTGTGTCCTGATTTGACCAGTCCTGTCCATGCTGGTTTAATCCCACACCAGAGCTCCCTGCCCAGTGAACTGAGTTTCTGTTTGCAGAAGGGAAAGTTTCACAGCCCTTTCTACGGGAGTGTAAAACTCTCTCCTCCAGAGATGAGCACAGATTTGTATCAGAGAAACTGCTTCTATCACAGACCGAGAAATGGAAGCAATTAAAGCCAGCTCCACCCCCTTGAAGGTGAGTGAGGGAGAGGCATTTGCTGCGAGTGCTTTCTGTTTGTGAGGAATTGCAGTGCTCTGGGGATGAGGGCTGTCCTGGGTGCTGTGCACAGGCAACATGGAGCTGCAAAGTGATCATCATGACAAGTTCAAACGAGCCAGTTTGTTCCAGGAGAGTAAATTGCCAGGGAATTCAGTGCTGTGGAGAGTATGGCTGGTGGGTCAGGGCATGGTGGGGCTGTGCAAATACTGAATGATCCCGTGGCAGGCAATGATGTGCTGCTTTCTTCCAGAAGTGAGAGGCTGGCTGGAAGATCCAGGCCAGGGTTCAGATTTGGAAAATACCAAAACTGAATGGTGCCCTGGATTTTGCAATGCTGCCTGCTGGAAATCCCACCTGCAGCTTCAGGTGGATAGTGCCGGGTGCTGCTGCGACCTCTGAGCTGCTGGTGCTTCCAACACAAGGGACATTTCTGCCATGGGTGGGATTTGGGCATAACTGCAGAGTCCATTTGGAGTTCTGGGATGCATTTGCATTAGAGGGACACATTGCAGTAAAAATCTGCAGGTGTAAATGCAAAGTGATTCCTATGGCCAAGGGAACAGGGAGCAGTGGTGCCTGTTCACATGGCTCTCTGCCAGAAAGATTTATCCTCTGCCTTCATCAAAGACCTGATGCAGAAGGAGGATTGTAGATTCTCTGTGGTTTATCCTTGCCCATATCTGCCCCTCCATCAGGCACAGCTCCGTTTCATGGACAGCTTTATGCTCAGCTCTGTGAAACGCAGAAAATGCTGTGGAGCGCAGTGTCTCTGACGCTTCCTGGGAAACAGAAGCTGGAGCGAGGAGCACCAGCATGGTACAAGCTGTTTCCAGGATTAACAGTCAGAGACTGGAGGAATCTCCTCCCTGAGGATCCAGAATTAAAATAAAGGACTGAACATGGCATGGGAAGCAAAAGGAACAGAGTTGCCTGTCTGAAGACATAACCCATGAACAGACGGGTGCTCCCCAACTCCCTCTCGGGTACCCTGCCCTGGCTGGACCTTTCCTGTTGTAAAAATGGGCACTGAGATATTGTTCAAAGGAGAGAGACTCAAAAGGCTTCCACAGAAGTATCTCCTCAGGACACTTTGCTGCTTTGTGCACACACATGCTCTCATATATATATGTGGGGGGAGGGAAGGGAGAGAGGAACATCCTGTGGGATTTCTTTCGCCATCTGCTGAGTTCTGAGTGCCATCTGCAAAGTAAAAGCATTTATGTTGTTTAGCCTTTGTTCAAAATGTATTTTTTGTCACAGTGGCTTTTGGCATTATCATCCACGACCAGAAGAAATATTCAACAGTTTGGAGCAAGCAGAATAAAACACTGACAGCTCAGGACTCTGAAAATTCAGTTTGCAGAGTAATTTGACAGAAGGTTTGGACACCATGCCCACTTTAATCTCCACTCAGGAGCTCAGCCGTGACCTTTCAGGGTCACAGGACACAGACAGCAGCTTGTCTGGAAAGGAGAGGCTTATTCAGCACAACGTGGGGACAGGGCAGGTAAGGAATCACAGCTACCCCAGCAATTACTCTGCTCGTGCAAAGTCCCTTGGTTAGATGGGTACCCGAGCTGGACAGGACAAACAGGTCTGTGGTGGTGGTGCTTCCTCCCTGCCCCTGTTTGCACAGCCACTGGCTTGCCCTGGGCTCACTGCTGGCCTGTGAGCTGATAATTAACAGTGCTGAGCTTCTGGCTGTGGGGTGGGAAGCAGCAAAACACGAGGAGCACAAAGAGGGGGAGGAAAAATCAGAGCCTGATTCCCTCTTTCAGAAGTCATTCCTAACACAAATGTGGATGCTTGCCAGCCAGAGCTGTGAGTCTGCACTTCAGATTTGTTTGTGGCCAAAAAGTATTCAGCTTAAGTAAGAACAAAAGAACTCTCTGATGGCCCATCATGATCTAGGAGGATAACAAAAGGAAGAGAAGCTGTCCTTAACCGAACATGGGATCATGCTACAGAAATTTTCGTGGTTTAGGTGACTTTTGAAGATTGAACTCCTGTGAGGGGGCTCATGCAGCTGCTGGAATACAAGTTGTTTTCAGCTTCACAGCCATAATATGAAGGATAATCCAATTATGTCCTATAGATTAAAAGAAAAAATATGGAAGTTTGTAATTTTTATGTCTCTAAATGCAGCCTGACTTCCTGAAGCACACGTATAAAGGAAAAATTGATGGCCAGGTCATGTTCCAGAGACCTTTCTAACACTTTCATATATAGTTGTAAGCAGAATTATTTCAAATTATTTGAATTACTTTGAAATTTATGGCTTTGCTTTATGTTACCTGTTCCTGGAGCCCCACTGATTGTTGGATCCTGTTGCTTTCCCTGAGAGATGGAGGATGAGCATTCAATGGAGTGGAAGTTCGATGGGAGTTACAATTAGTCTTTGAAAGTATCAAAGGTGTGCAAGCTCAATTCATTGCTGCATTCTGTGGGTTTGTGGGGTTGGGAATAGGGTCACAGTGGTCTGATGATTTGTTTGCTCTTTCAGTGAGGGGATTGGACCTGTGGGGAGTTTTTTATAGTTGGGGTGAGATATGGGGCTGGGGAATGCACACCCCATGGACCCAGTTCACTGCTAATGGTTCTGCAGCCTTGGAAAGCTGACAGATGTGGGCACAGTGCTGTTAATTGATTATAAATAGATCAATTGTCCAAGAGGAGCTGAATTTGGCATTGGATTTAAGTGTAAGGACTGGGAATCCTAAGGTTTATCTGCACCTTGATTTGTTTGCTCACTGTTTTCTGTGAGGGATCATTTCTACACTGTGAGCAGGGCTCTTTGTGGCACAAGGCAAAAGCTGAGGATGAGCCCCACACAGGTATCACAGCATTTTTGCATCCAGGTCCTTCCCCAGTCAGGTGGGATTAATTGAAAAAGCTTTGTCTCTCTCTGAACAAGGTAATTCACCAGCAGGATTTCCTCAGGCCTTCCATCCTGAATCCCTCCTTCCCGGCACATGGTCTGACAGCATATGAGGGAAATAAAACTCTTGGAAGCTTTAGCCCAGCTGCCTTCTTTATGGTGAGAGCACTGTGCTGGAAAAGCCAAAATGGTGATGATGATTATTGCTATTATTGTTATGTCTCATGGATGCAGGCCTGGGCCCATTGTCTGAGCCTTGGAGGCTGCCTCAGCCAAGTGCACAGTGAGCTCAGTCAGACCACCCCGGAGCAGGACACCAGCCAGCTCCACAGGGTCTGGCTGGAAGATCCACGCTTTTCCCTGGGCTCAGTCCCTAAGACAGCTAACCGGGGCTTTAGCTGCACTGGGGATCTCACATGAAACAAACAGCCCCATCTTTATTGCTCCCCTGGCAGGGATCACCTGAGGAAGTGGTGTCTGGCTGCCCTCAGCTGGGAGTTAGGGGTGTCAGGAGCCAGCTCAGGCACGGGAACAGCCTCTCACCTGCAGAGCAGCTGAGGTGACTGAGCCTGCTCCCTGCACAGGGATGAAAAACAACGGGAGAGAGAAAAAAACCCTATAAAATAGTCAAGGAGTCAGAGAAATTATCACCCAATAAAAGTGCAGTAGAATGGAAATACGAAAAATCTTGAATGAATAAAGGAGGATGTGTCTTAAACCGTGCTGTCAAACTGTGGATTCTGTCATTGTCTGAACCAAGAAACTTGGGTTCAAGGTAAGGTTATTTCTGTATGAATAACAAGGTTTGTGCATGATGTGACACTAATAAAATCACACTGGAGAAAAAGAAAGTCTTCATGTCTTAGTGATTAAGCAGAGTGACCTTTTGTGGGCTGAATTACATTTGTGTATTACGTATTTCTGTATTTATTTCCATGGGAACATCTGGTGCTGGCTCATCCTGGAGACAGGTTTCTGGACTGGGCTGCCTGTGGGTCCGATCCAGGCAGGCAGTTCCTGTGCAGCAACTTCTCCTTTGATGCAAATTTTCTCCAAAATTACTGTTAACAGATTAACTGGAAATCTTGTGTTCTGAGGAGCTGCATTTGCTGCAGGAACAGCTGTGAAATTTGATAAAATCACCATGGTGTGTTCAAATGGTTTGATAGCAGTGGCCCTTCGGTTAACCCTGGATCATTTAACAGCTGGGTAAGTCTTTCAAGAGTAATTAAAATGATGTTCTCAGAGAATTTAATATTTTATACATGGCTTTTTCAAAGAGGAGCAGTGAAGACAGAGATGCCAAAACTGAAAGCCTGGCACTGGACACCCAGTTTGGCTCCCTGGTGCATAAATTTGCATACATATTTGGAAAGGAGCAATGCCTGACTTAAAAAAGCAGTTTGCTTCTCACCCCCACCTCCTTGATGATGAACCCTGGAAATAATAAAATGTACAGACTATGGAAACTATTGACTAGTTTTAAAGCCAATTAAAACTTCCCCAGTTACTGTGCTACGAATGGGCTATGAAAGCTGGCAGACAAACATGTCACTTTAGCTCTAAAGTCCATCTGACTCTGCAATAATTTACCTCCCAGAAGCCTTTTCCCTTAAATAGGTTCAGTTCGGCTATTTACCTTTATTTGCTGTTAGAACATGTTGCTATTATAATTCATTAAGCCTGTTTATATGATTGCCAATACTTTTAAGTATGGATAATTGTGAATGTTTGAGAGTGGTAGCGAATAACTGACATTATGTACGTCAGCCATAGAATTAATTGCCATTACCTGATGTATTATACACCCCATTTATTTCAACAATTAACATGGTATTTTGTCATTTCATTATTGCCGTATCTCTTCTTTTGACAAGTTAATAATAAAAAGGCAAAACAAAGCATTATGTGCTGTTGAAGTAAATGAATCTTCATGATGCAACAAATAAATTCCTCAACAAAACCTGCCAGGTGCCAGTGTAGGAAAAGGTTGGGATTTCAATGGAAACACAAGTCAGTGTAGATGGGCATTCAGAGGGGACACAGATCCAGCTCTGTTCCTCTCTGTCTCCCAAAGGGATGAATTCCTTGTCATCTAGTTCATAGATCCATCCCTATCCTCACCTCCAGCTGGAGCTGCAGCCTTGGCTTCACCCTCCTAACCCTCCTTTCATTCCATACTCCACTGAGGCCTAAAGGATTTGGTTCCCAGCACGCTGTGCTCCCATCACTATTGACTCATCCAGGATCTAAGCAATACCCAGTAGAATCCTATAATTTTGTCAGATATGACAGGTGAAAACCGTATTCCTCACTTCCAGAGTTTTAAGCCCAATATAATTTTTCTGCCCCAGAGCATCAGACAGCAGAGTTCTTGAAATGAAAAAAAGAAAAAAAGCCTGTAAGCATTACTTTAATGGCAAAACACATTCACTGTGTGCTAAAAAATACTCCAAAAAACCCACCCAAACCCAGGGCTGTTTTAGTGATGTTGTTCAGAGGTTAACAGAATATTTTCTGTAGCTCTGACCATGTATATTGGCCAAGTGTGTATCAACATGTCTCACAGTGTAATATCTAATCATAAAATTTGGTATTGAGAGAAGACATAAAAACATCATTTTATTTTCCTATCTGCAACTTTGATTTGGTAAAGACTAATAAAAGAAAATGTAATAAAAATGCCCCGTTAAATGCCTGGTTTGTGATCCTCAAAGTCCCTCTAGAAATCCCAATCCTCTTGTTTCCACAGCATAAATAATATCTAGTAAACAGAATTATGGTTTCATTCAGTGCTGTCACATCATGCTGTACTTTACAACAAGTGAAATTGTATTTCTTTTGGAACAGATTAAGAACAGTGTGGAAGGTGCATTCCCTGAGGGCACTGGAGTCCAGGATAATAAACTCCGTGTCCATTATGTGCCAATGAGACTGCAGAAATGAAATCTCTGCGTTCAGAGCAACAGAATATTTATTTTAGAAGTGCTCTGTTAGGAGATTTGTTTTGGGATACGTTTAAAGAAGGCATTTTATGCACTGAATAAACATAAATACCCAATAGCTCGACTATGTCATCGTAAACTGTGAGCAAAAGTCTCTCAAGTTTTTATAGCGCAGCAGACCAAAAGGAATCATTGCAGCCTTTCAAAGTTCATCATTTGTGGTTAAAAAATAAGGGCTTGGTTGCTTTTGTCTGTCTTTGGTGTTTGTTTTGGGTTGGGGTTTTCCCCCTCCTCCTCCATCCTCAAAAATTGCAAGTGTATTTCTCGGGATCTGGGATCATTACAGCTGGACAAAGGCCAGGAGGTCATTTTCTTTCTGACTGCTACGAGATGTTCTGGTAGATAATCAGGGTGTGTAACCCATTTCTTGTATAAAGATTGCAGTGAAATAGAAACTATCATATTTTTTATGCAACTACTGGAAATAAACAAATCCCCAAACCTTGCCTTTCCCTGTGTTGGGCCCTTACCTAACGCTGCTGCAACCTGCCTGCTACCTTCCATAAAAACCTCAGTCCCTTTGTAGTACCTGCTCAGATTTTGCTGGGTTCCTTTTCCTGGTGTGCTCCTTTTACTGCTTCTCTCAGTTTTCTTCTCCAGATATGTGGACACCTCTCCACACAGACATCGCTGCTGGAGCTGGGATTTACACATGAGCATGGGGAAGGGCCTCTGCCAACTTCAGAACAGTCTGGGTATGTAATTCCCTTTGTCTCCATTGCAAAATCCAACCTGGATTTTGGTTTTTTTTTGTAAAACATTGATGTGGAAAGAACTGCTGTTGTAAATATCTGTGTGAAAGGAGAAGGAAAAATCACCTTACCTTTGTTGTAATGATCGTTGCAGTGAGCTCTCATGTCTGACTTTGTTATACAGTAATGAAGAAACTTCATCCTCTGCAGGATTTCGAGCTGAGAAACTTTTTGTCCATCCCGTGGCAAGGAACCTACGAAAAATAAATAGCATGTATTCAAAAGGCTGTGCCAACGGGGAACAGGTGGATCTTTGTCATGGTTACAGGGCATCTACGAGGCCCACACTGTGACCTGAAGAGGTGCACGGCCTGGAAACCAGCAAGTCCTGACTCACCTCCACTCCACTTGTGAAAAGTAAAGAGAAAATGTGCAAACTGCATCTGTGCAAAGCAGTGTGACAGCCTCTGTTGGTGGCTGCAGTTGGGAAACGCCTGTTGCCAGGTGAAATGCAGACTTCAGCATCGGGAGGGGTGGCACAGGTCCCAAAACGGCAGTGGGGTGGGCCCTGGAGTTTGTTTCAAAGGCAGAGAGGGCAGATATCTTAACTATGTGCTCTGAAAGAGCTGTGCTTACTCCACTCTCCCCCTTTGCACGTAGCTGTCAGGGAGATCCCCTGATTACCTGTGCAGGGTCAATCACCTACACAGATGGTGGGGTTTTTTGACTATAAGCTGGTTTGCTGTTTGTTCTTTCTATTACTGACAGCACACAGAGAAAAGGAGCTTTGAACTGGTGAATGATGTGCAGAGAAGCCACCACAGAAACAAATCAACAGAACCCAGCCGTGCTCCTTGACGGCCTTTGCAGTTTGCTCAGCCTGCGTTTGCCCTTGTCAGGAAATGCAGAAGGCTCGGAGCAGCAAATCCTTTTCATTCTGCTTGAAGTTGGCCCTACCTGGAATGCTGGGTTTGATAAATTCAAAAGGTTCCTTGCATCAAAAAGGGTGTCAATAGTACCAGACTCTTGCAGGGTTGCAGGTGCCGGACCTTGCTTTGCCTTCCCAGAGCTTGCACTCCTGACCTGCCATTCCTATAGCAGGGGGTCTCCTCTAGTTTAAGCTTGTTTTAGCTGAAATTTTATTAGACTTTGTTTGAGCCCTGGTAGCCACTTCCAGCCCACCTGGAGCTGTAGATGTTTGCTGATAATATGACAATTCAGTGGGTTTTGGCAATATTTCTGCCCAGGAGTGCTCTGAAGTAGTCAGAACTTCTGGAGTGGACAAAAGTAGAAAATATGCACTTGTTCTTGTTTTAAGCAGTCTGAGGGGAAACTCAGCGAGAATTTTCTGATGATGCAAAGTGTGAAACCTCTGCAGCAGTGGAAGGAGCAGCTCCTGTGGGATTATTGGAATGAACTTGAACTGTAGTGTGATGGACATGGCTCCTGCTGTAGAAAACCATCTGTCTGATAATAGCACAGTCCTTCTAAGCTGCACAGAGACTGGGACTGAGGGCTTTTTTGGGCACCAGTGACCATGGCTAATTTAACTCCACATTATGAACAATAAAATACTTTGTCAGGCATCAGATCTGAATTCAGGAATTGGTTTTTTGTTCCTCCCTATTGAGATTATAGATGTAAACCCATAAAAATTGTGAAAGTAATTTTCTAGAATTTGATTTTACAATGTTTTATTATTAAAACAAAAAATATGGTTTCCTATCTTAGGGAGAAGTAGAAAAAACATAAATAAGAGTCATGGTTTCTGAGAAGAATGAGCCTGTTCATTCAAAGCTGCAAGTCCTTGCTGCTTTGGAAAGTGATAAATCCCAAAGAAACCTAACCTCGGACATTTTACATACTGAGTAAATTCAGAAAACAGTTATTAAAAAAGAGAAATTATAATACAACAATCTATTATTGAGAAAAATGTGTTTAGTGGCTCATTCATACGTGTTTGTCTCTATAAATAACTCTGCAGTCAATGCAGAAAAAACATCTTGGAAAGCTGAATTTGGGGTGATAGAACTTCCAAAATTCTGGCTGATTAGAAAGCCAGACACGTCACTTCAGTAACATGTAACAAACAAAAGGCATTCTTAGCACCTAATTGTAAGTTGAAACGTACTTATACAACACCATTCTTCAAGGATCACAAATAATGAACAAATTAATGAAATTTATAGCCTGTTTGCAAATCACTTGTTGACAGAAAGCGCTCTCCTTGTCAGCTCACATTACTCATTGCCAATTCTTTCAGTGACTGACTTCAAAGTTACAGATTCCTCTGTGATGGTTTTTGGATAAACTCTCCTACTCCAGCTGGTGTGTAGACATTCCTGTCTGTGATTTAAATAATTGATATAATTAATTACTTGCTAGCGTTGCTCCTTGCCCCTTCTGCTGAATGCATCCAGCCAGGGCAATGCAAACACTGCCGGTGCAAGAGAACAACTCCCTCTGAGGTTCCCCACAATCCTGGTACAGAGGAGCTGAGGAGGATGGCAGGAGGCAAAGCTGGAGATGAAGGCCAGCCCATGGAGAACCCTCCTGCCTCAAGGGAAAGGCAGGAGTGCCTGTCAGATCCTCGTGCAGATGTATTCACTGCCATGAAATATGAGGAGTCACGCGCACGGACTCTGACCTCCCGAGCCACAGGTTACACACTGATTATACATCTCTTTCGTTGGGTTTCAGGCCAAGATTTTAAAATGTAACATCCCTAAAAGCCTTTGTTTTATTGTCCTTGGTGAGAGTGGAGACTTTGAGCCAGGAGCATGGAGGTGATGTCAGGATGTGAACATGGCAATAGAAATTTATTGCTTCTGAAAATCAGGGCATTTTCAAGGCATGTGCTCAGACTGAGCCCTTTAGCCTGACCTTGTCCTTTGGTGCCTTTGAAATCCAGTGTGTGTCTTTCTGATCTGCTGCTGCTATCTCTTCTTTGACTAATATTCTCTGTTCTAAAGCAGCATCTTTGACTTTTTCTGCTGTTTTGTTTGTCCCGTGCTTCCAACAAGCATTCTAGGTTGTCTGATGAATTCTGGTTGGTTATGTAATCAGCTGGACATGGAGATAAACTGTGGCACAAAGATTTTCTGAAACATTCTGTAATTACCAGTAAATTTTGTTCATTACTTGCCTTAAGTTACTGTAACCAGTAGACAAATGCAGTGTAGAACTCTAGCAAACAGCAGTGCAAGCAGAAGTCCATTTACACAGGATTTGTAGTTGCAATACTATAAGAAGACTTCAAATTTCTCCCTTTTCTATGGGAATGTCTTAACACTGACAGTGTTCATCCTAATTTTGGGAATTTCTTGGTGTGTTTGCAGAGATATTGGTACAAAAATGGAAAAGGGAAGGCTGAGATTTGGTTGCATAAGAGCATTGAATAGTTTCAGTGAATATAAAACTTTTCAAGATATCCTGAAGTGAAGAAATTAAAACAGGCTGTGAATGGAGAATAACTGGCTGAATCCTAATTTAATTGTAAATTTTGAAACTGCATAATTTACTTGTCAAAAGATATAAAATCTAGTAAATCATTTTTCCCAACAGAGGAGTTTTCAGACACAGTTTTGTTCTTTTGGTAGGGTAGGAGGGACTTTTGATCTATTTCCTCCAGCACAGTCCCTGTTTCCTAGCTGAGAAAAGAAAAGGAAGGGCTGGGGACCTGGAACTGCTTTGCTGATCCTGGTCTGCCTGAGAAGGAACACCCAAAATGCACTTGCTAATCTCTTCTCACAGAAACACAAAACGATGATGGAAGAAGCAAAGAGGGAGAGAAGGGACAGGTTTGGGGTCCTGGAACAGGTTTGGAGCTGTGGGGCAGATTTGGAGCCCTGGGACAGGTTTGGAGCCCTGGGACAGGTTTGGAGCCCTCGGGGAAGGTTTGGAGCTGTGGGGCAGGTTTGGAGCCCTGGGGCAGGTTTGGAGCCCCATTGCAGATC
>VZRS01011459.1:51679-155680 GCA_013398055.1 Ifrita kowaldi | reverse complement strand
ATGACCTCAAGTAACCTCAAAGAGTTCTGCACAGAATATGTTTGACCTCTAGTAACCACAATGACCTATAGTAACCCAAATGACCTAAAGTAATCCCAAAAATTAACTAGTTGGCCTCTAGTAACCCCCCATGACCTGTAGTAACCCCAAAAATTAACTGGTTGACTTCAAGTAACCCCAGTTGTAACCAGTTCACCTCAAATAATGACCTCAAGTAACCGCAAAATGCTGCGCACAGAAGATGTTCGACCTCGAGTAACCCCGATGACCTATAGTAACCCCAAAAAGCAATTGGTTGACCTCAAATAACCTTCAATGACCTATAGTAGCCCCAAAAATTAACCAGTCGATGCGAAATAATGACCACAAGTAACCCCAAAGTGCTCCATACAGAACAAGTTTGACCTCCAGTAAGCCCCAATGCCCTATAGTAACCCCAATGACCTATAGTAACCCCAATGACCTCTAGTAACCGGAAAAATTAAGTGGTTGACCTCAAGTAACCCTCCAATGATCTATAGTAACCCCAAATCGTGACCGGTTGACCCAAAATAATGACCTCAAGTAACCCCCAAAGTGCTCTGCACAGGGCAAGTTTGACCTATAGTAACCCCAATGACCGCTAGTAANGTTCTCTGCGCAGAGCAAGTTTGACCTATAGTAACCCCAATGACTGCTAGTAACCCCAAAGTGCTCTGCAGAGAGTGAATTTGCCCTATAGTAACCCCCAATGCCCTCCAGTGACCCCAAATAGTAACTGGTTGACCTCTAGTAACCTGAAAGAACTCTGCACAGAAGAAGTTTGACCAATAGTAACCCCAACGACCTATAGTAACCCCAAAAACTAACTAGTTGATCTCAAGTAACCCCCAATGACCTATGGTAACCCCAAAATTTAACTGCTTGACCTCAAGTAATCCCAAATATTAAGTGGTTGATTTAAAATAACGACCTCAAGTAACCTCAAAGTGCTCTGCACAGACCAAGTATGACCTCTAGTAACCCCAATGACCTATAGTAACCCCAAAAAATAACTGGCCCACCTCAAATAACGACCTCAAGTTACCCCAAAGTGCTCTGCACAGAGCAAGTTTGACCTCTAGTAACCCCAATGACCTATAGTAACCCCAAAAAATAACTGGCCCACCTCAAATAACGACCTCAAGTTACCCCAAAGTGCTCTGCACAGAGCAAGTTTGACCTCTAGTAACCCCAAATATTGATTAGTGAACTCAAGTAACCCCGAAGCGATCCAAAATAACCCAAAAATAACCAGAAGTAACCCCAAAGTGCTCTGCAGAGCATGGGTTTGACCTCAAGTAACCCAAATCACGCATAGTAACCTCAAATATTAACTGGTTGACCTCAAGTTACTTCAAATACCAACTGGTTGACCTCAAATAATGGCCTCAAGTTACCCCAAAGTGCTCTGCACAGAACACATTCAACCTCTAGTAACCCAAATGACCGATAGTAACCCCAAATACTAATTAGTGAGCTCAAGTAACCCCAAAATGATCCAAAGTAATCCCAAATGTTAACTGGTTGATCTCAAGTAACCCCCAATGACCTACAGTAACCCCAAAAATTAACTGGTTGACCTCAAGTAACACTCAATGACATATAGGAACCCCAAATTGCAACCAGTTGACATGAAATAACGACCTCAAGTAACCCCAAAGTGCTCTGCACAGGGCAAGTTTGACCTATAGTAACTCCAAATATTGATTAGTGACGTCAAGTAGCCCCAAAATGACCTAAAGTAACCCCAAAGTGCTCTGCAGAGAGTGAGTTTGCCCTCAAATAACCCCAATGACCCATAGTAACCCCAAATGTTAACTAGTTGCCCTCAAGTAACCCCCAATGACCTACAGTAACCCCAAAAATTAACTGGTTGACCTGAAATAATGACCTCAAGTAACCTCAGCAAGCTCTGTACAGAACAAGTTTGACCAATAGTAACCCCAATGACCTCAAGTAACCCCAATAACCTAGAGTAACCCCAAAAAGTAGTTGGTTGCCCTCAAGTAACCCCCCAATGACCTATAGTAACCCCAAATAGTAACCGGTGGACTTCAAGTAACCACAAAGTGCTCTGCACAGAATACATTTCACTGCTAGCAACCCCAATGATCTACAAACGTTGATTGATTGACCCAAAGATCTAAAGGAACCATGACCCACTCTATAGAAAGTGAGTTTAACCCCAGGTAACCCAAATGGCTTATAGCAACTACAAATGCTCAAATTACCCCAGTAACCTAAATTAACCTGAAGAGTTAGCCCTCTCCAGCTCTCTCGGAGCCCCTTTAGGCCCTGGAAGGGACTCTACAGTCTCCCCAGAGCTTTCTCTCCTCCAGGTGAACAGTCCCAGCTCTCCCAGCCTGGCTCCAGAGGAGAGTTGCCATTTCCTGAGGGGTGCTTGGAGCAGAAGCTGCTGAGGGGAGGGATGGCTCAGCCCAGAGCCACGAGGCCCCGAGCACCAGCACAGCCATCCCCCAGCTCCAGCCACCTGATGGACACCTGCCCTGCTCCCACCCAGAACATCCACACAGCATAATCCACTCCATTAACAGGAAAAAACTCATTTTATTGTTGACCAGAGGGAATGGAAGCCTTTGTAATTCCCCACCCATCAGTGTTCTGTCCCCTCCACCGCTTCCAGCCGGGCTGGCTGAGGTGCCATGGCACAGCAGGGTGTCACCACCAAGCCCTGAGCTGCCAACCAGCAGATTCCTGAAGCAAAATAACGCTGGGGATTGCAATTCCCAGAACTCCTTGGCAGCAACTTCGGAGCTTACATATCTCAGACTTTTTGTGGGGTATTAATAATGGCAGGTGGCAACTTGCAGAATGATGAAATGAGGTGTGAGCTGCTCCCTTGACCCGAAAAGCAATGCTGGTGGCAGACACAAAAGAGCATTTGGACAGATTCACCTGCCCTTCGAAGTTCCTGGAATGCACAAAAATAGATGTGGGGTAATTACTTTCTCTCCTGTACAAAAGACCTGGTTCTGATTTATATTCCCTGAATACAGCACTTCCTCCTTCTCCTCTCCTTACTAATTTCCACTCATAGCATCTCCTAGGTTTGTCAGATTACTGGTTTGTGTGCACAAATAAACACAGAAAATCACTGAAATCACAGACACTGCACAGCAATGGGGTAAACAGGGCAAAGATGCTAGTTCTTACCTTTTTTTTTCTTTTTTTGCATACATTTTGCATTGATTCTCATTCTTGCAAAACTCAAATAATTTGTTGTGAGGCCCTGGCACAGGGTGCCCAGAGCAGCTGTGGCTGCCCCGTCCCTGGCAGTGTCCAAGGCCAGGTTGGAGGGGGCTTGGAGCACCCTGGGACAGTGGGAGGTGTCCCTGTCCGTGGCAGGGGGTGGGATGGGATGGGTTTTAAGGTCCCTTCCAGCCCAAACCATTCTGGGATTCTATGACTTTTGTTTTAAGTGTTTTAAGTCAAGCAGTCTTTAAATATTGAATCAGAGCTCTTATTCTTAAAGACATAATTGCTTTCCCTTGCTTTTATGTATTTAGTCTGAAGCTGCTGATTCTTAAGAGAGTGCACAATAAAGCATGAAAAGATTTTATCTCTCCATAGAATAATTGGTTTGAATCACATCTAACACTTGGTATTTTAACTTACATTCAGTTAACTCACCCAATCATCAATCACAGAGATTACATACTAGAAATGAGACCCTGAACATCAGAAAAATGCAGATGGCATCTTTTATAAAACATCTACATCTCTCTTTATTCCAATAGCTGTTCAATGGAAAGGGCCAATAAAAGGTCCCAGAGCTCCCAGTTTGGAATGGGGGCTTGGGGGAATTTCCCTTGGTGACTGAGGGACAGGCTGCACTTGAAAGAGATGCACAGATAAAGGTTTGGGTGATATTTTTCCCCCTATCTCTAGATATAAATAGCAAGTACAAAATGCAACGTTCTCATCAAAAAGTGAACCCAGACACGAAATTTTTAAATAAAAAAAATCAGCAGATTTCCAACCACTTGTGCTCCTCTCCCCTTTGGCAAAGGCTGGTAGAGGCTGTCCAAGAAACACCACGCACATACCCGAATAGAAACTCTCCACAGAGCCCATCTTTTCCGCTCTCCCCTGTGTTTCCAAGAAGCTGCAGTTTTGACTGACAAGCTGTTGAATTTCACAACACGTTCACAAAATGAAAAAAGCGCAATCCTTGAGGAGGGATGGAATCCCACCTGCTTGAATTCCTTTTTGAGCCCACTCCATGGCCTGCTCCTCTCACTGCTCCAGTGTGTTTCACTCAATACACACTTGAAAGATGGGAGGGGGGGAATAGAATGTGAATGTTTGCCTTTTTCTCCATTAAAAGTTATGAAATTAAAATAGCTTTAGGTGTTCTGAGTGTTCACACAGCAATATTCAAAGGATGTGCCCATATCCTGTCAAAGACAAATTTAAGCTTCAGTCTTGGTGCAGGTAAATACCCACATGAAAACAAATGGAACATTTTAAGTTTTAACTTTTCCTTACTAAGCCTTTTCCTTGCTGTCTCAATAGTAAATATTGTCCTAATCTTCCTTTTTATATAAAACAAGGATTAGAGGAATGTTAGTATTCCACTGAACAGACCACTACTAACAGCAACGGAGTTGCAGGGAGAGTTTGTTAAACCCGGCCCCAGGATTGGGCTCCTACGTCTCACTTTTTATGGATGTTTGATTTTTAATATCCCTGCTTTGCCAGCTATGGAATCACCTCTAATGTACTTCGCTTCTGGATCTGGGGGATTAATTTATTAAAACAAGGTGAAATTTTGTTTCCTCTGCATGTTGGCATCAATTAATAACTGGTGTGAGAGGACTGCTGTGCTGTCACGGGAGGGGTGCGTAAAGAGCAACATTAACTGCTGAGAGAAGGAAAAATGCCTGAAAACAGATGATGTCAAATAAAAGATGACCAAGAGATAGCTGCACTTATCCATAGCATGGAACAAAACCAAAAATCCCTAATCCAGGGCTGTTCTGAATACAGGGAGTTACCTGCACTGAAATTTTTCTTTAGTCTGGTTTCAAGTCATGGAAAAAAGACTTAGGTGATGTTATTTTGTCTCACATCAGAGAGAAAGTGTAAGACTGCAAGCAGGACCAGGAAATGGAAAAAAAATGGATATTGGGAAAACTGGATTGGAAACTTAATGCACTTATTTATGTATTAAATATCATAAATATAATATTTACTATATAGAGTCATAGAACCATCAAGGTTGGAAGAGACCTTTCAGAGCATCAAATCCAACCATCAGTGCAGCACTGCCACAGTAACCCCTAAACCACTGAACCATTTCTATAGATATATAATACCTCATACACATTATAAGTTATATATTGTACTATATGAAAACTAATGATGTAAACTAGATATAATTTATATACTATGAGTACAATACATAACATATAATAAGGAACAATATGCTTATATATAACAATGTATGTCAACAAGATGCTATTATTAAATGTAATTTCTGAATAATATATTTTCATATCTATATATTTATATTATTGATGTATTATAAATATTCTATACGGTATTATATTTTTATTATATTATATATAGTCTATTATACAATACTGCATTATACTGGATATTGGGAAAAATGTCTTCACCAAAAAGGTAGAACACAACGGAACAGAACAGAGAGGGAGCAAAACCCAAAGCTTCGAACCAAAAAGAAATCAGGCCAGGGCAGAGGAGAACTGGCTAGAAAACAAAGGCCTGGACCAGCCCCTACTCCAACACCACAGACTGGCACTCACCAAACCCAAACACAACCCTNATTATTGATGTATTATAAATATTCTATACGGTATTATATTTTTATTATATTATATATAGTCTATTATACAATACTGCATTATACTGGATATTGGGAAAAATGTCTTCACCAAAAAGGTAGAACACAACGGAACAGAACAGAGAGGGAGCAAAACCCAAAGCTTCGAACCAAAGAGAAGAAATCAGGCCAGGGCAGAGGAGAACTGGCTAGAAAACAAAGGCCTGGACCAGCCCCTACTCCAACACCACAGACTGGCACTCACCAAACCCAAACACAACCCTACAGAACCCAACAACAGAGTGGAGCCGAAAACACCTGAATGGGCTGGCCAGCCCCACAACCAAAGCCAAAGATGTGTCCTGCCCACCACCCCGAATCACCAAGCACCCCCCAGGTCCCCACCACAGTGCAAAGCTCCCACTGTCCACCCTGGTGCTGCCAAAATCCAAGCTGGTGTGGAAACTCTTCTCCTTCTCAACGTCTCCTTGAGCCTGCTGCCTGACTTCCATCCTCTCCCTCCTGCTGGAGCCCTGCTGGGGAAAGGCAGGCTCCTGCTGTCCACCCTTGGACTGTGACAGCCCTCTCGGCTTGTCAGAATGCCAAAGGGACATGCCACAGGTACACATCACCTTCCTCAGCGACAGCTGTCCTTGATGACACCGCTCCTCAAACACCTTCCTGCCCTGGCCACCTGAATCACCCAGGCTGATGTCACCCGCCCCGCTGTTGCCAGTATAATGGGATCACTATAATGTGTCCTGCCAGCAGCAAACAAGGGAAAACCCCACACCATGCACCCGGAGCGCGTTCTCACCTGTCCCAGGCTCCCTCCTCACCGCTGTGCTCCAGCAACACCAGGGCTCAGCCGATGGTTGGCCAATTGTGCTGTGCACCCAGTGCTGGGCTGATACAGATCTCATCCTCTGAGCATCCTCTGGCAGGACCTCACTGCTCGGGGCTTGTGCTGTTTGGCACCTCGATGGACCAGGAACACCAAATACAGCCAGCTCTGCTCCATCGCTCCACCGCTGGCCATCTGCCAGCCTCCTTCTCTTCATCCTCCTCCTCCTCCTCTTCATCGTGCTCTTCAAACTCCTCTTCATCCTCCTCCTCCTCTCCAAATGCCTCCTCTTCACCCTCCTTCTCTTATTCCTCTTTGCCACCTCACCTTACTGCAAAAAACCGGCACCTACCATAGAGGATGATGCTGGCGTTGGTGTTGCCCAGCTGGTTCGTGGCCACGCACGTGTAGTTGCCGTAGTCCTTCTCCGAGACGTTGAAGAAGGTCAGCGTAGACAGGCGGCCCTTGCTCTCGATCCGCACACCCTCCAGCCCGTTCGCTAACCTGCGGAGAAACACGGATAGCGGTGCTGGGAGAACGGGGCTGGGGCTCTGGGATGTATCTTGCCCCTCCCTGAGCACTCCTTTGCTTCCCCCCAGCCAACACCACTATACACCCACACGTTACCCCACTGGACTTGCACATCCCAGTTTTGAAGAAAAACTCCTCATTCCACTCTCCGTCCCATAACCCAGCCTGATCCAGGTGTCCCACAGCCACCACCCCTGGGAGAAACAACTCTGGGATTTCCTCAGCCCTCAGCTGAGCACCCACCAAAATTAGTTGATCCCAGCCTTCTTCCACATAATGCCCTCGGGCACTGTCACCCCTCTCTACCTCCTCACCTTGTCACCCCAAGGCTGTGGCTGCCCCTCACCTGGTGTCCTCCTTGAACCACTGAAACTCCGCCACGGGGACGGCCGAAGCCTCGCACTGCAGGATGCCCTTCTGGCCCACCGAGGCGCCCGTGTTCTTGGCGTTGGAGATGAACGGCGGGTCTGCGGAGACACGGTGCCGTGTCGCACTGGGCCCTGTGCACCCACCCCAGCACCGCTCCCCCGCCCCCTGCACTCACAGTTGACGGTAACTTTGACTTTCCGCACGTCCGGGACGGCCACGTCGTTGACGGCGCTGCACTCGTACTCCCCGGACTGCTCCCGTGTGATGCCTGTGATCTCCAGGTACTCGTCCTCACTCACAAAGGTCTGCCCTGGGGGATGTACTGAACGTGTGGTACCGTCACCCATGGACACCCACACCAGGAACTCCCCCGTGCCCCTGCCCTGACACCCCCTGCCTGGGCGCCTGGCATCCCCCTCACACAGGAAGCTTGGGATAGCCCTTGCCAAGCATCCTCAGCCCCGTTCCAGGGCACACCAAAAGGTCAGCACCCCTGACTGTGAGTCACCTTAATGCCACCCTGACCGCCTCTACAGGGACATCCATCCATCCCACACAGGCCAGCACAACCCCTCCCCAGACCCAGGAGGCTCATCCACCAAGCAAAGGCTCACCTTTCCCGGAGAGGTGCCGCCACGTGACGGTGGGCTCCGGTCTCCCGAAGGCCAGGCACATGAGGGTCACGCTGCTGCCCTCGTTCACGGTGATGTCCGACGAGATGTTGACGATCTGGGGGGGCACTGCAAAACATAAAGGCCACCAAAGACACCATCAACACACCAGCTCGCCAGGCCCTGCTGGGAGGCCCCGGCCACGAGACCTGTCCCATCACGTGACGCTGGTGTCCACTCCATTGCCCTGTCCGGTCACCAATTCTGTGTCTCCAAACCAGTATCTTGGACTGGAGCCAAGCATGGAGGGGTCCACTCACTGTGCCAGCCCCCGCTCCGTGGCCGAGACCCCGATAACCAGCTCTCGTTATGGCCTGCGACAAGGCTCATATTTTAGCATATTTATTAAAGCTGTTTAAATTACTGAGCGTCTGCTCCTTCAATACCGGCCAGGGTGATTTATATTACTCTATCCCCAGATACTCCATCTAATAAATAACTTGGCAATCTCCGTACCCATAAATATCCCCAGCCATGGCAAAAAGCAATTAAAGCTCGCTTGCCGATGCCGCTTCCCGGCGCTCTGGGCTGTCGGACATAACCCCCTAAAGGGTCTGTGCCCCAGGGAGTGGATGAAGCCGTATTTAACAACCCTCCCCAAACAAAACACCACATCTACAACGCCAGAAAGGATGCCCTGTGTCCCCTCCCCAAGCACACAACATGCTGAGAGCCCAGTGTGGCATCAGATGCCCAATACTTGCACCCAGGACTCTCCCACAGCACCAGGATTCAAGGATGATCACCTGAAAACCACTGTGGCCAACACCAGCGCTGCCTGCAAGGGAAAGTGGGGCTGCCTGGCTCTCCTCGCAGCCCCAGGGAAGCTCTTCTCACACCCCCGGGGAGGTTCTCCTCCCTCCTGGCGAGAGGCGGCACAGCAGGACGAGCCACGGCAAAGATGCGGCGCGGGCTCTGCAGCCCTATGGGTTCTGCAAAGCAGTAAATTTCCCAGCAACTTGACACATTAATATAGAAGTACAGTCTGTTATAGCAGAGGGAGATTGTCTGAGTCCTTCAGGGGAAAGCAGCAATCCAAAAATGAAAAGTGTGTGCCGGCAACTGCTGGAAAACGTAGTTAACGCTCGGAGCAGAGCCGGCCAACTCCGACAGCGCAGCCACAATGAGCCGCAGGAAGGCTGCAAATGGCCCTTCCTCACTCAGACAAGATGACACCAGCCCCTATTACCAGCATCCTTGCACCTCTCCCCTCCAATAACAGCACCTCAAACTGGCACCAGGAACATCTACAACCTACAAGAACATCCAAGACAAGGTTTCCCACAACTGGGCATTTTTCATCTGCTCATGAGCCTGCAAACCAGCTCTCCTCGTGAGCAGTTTTGGTCTGAGATGACAACAGCAGCATCGTTAGTGGATGCTGAGACCTTGGGATGCCACCCCTGCTCCAGATGGCAGCCTGTCTCTTCCTTGCGTGCTCTTGCCTACAGGTGCTGTGGAGCTGGACTAGAGCAATGGCGTGTGATGCAGAGCATCGGCAAAATCATGGTCATAGTTCTATCTTCACCCTCCCAGCCACCTCCAGTTCAAGGCTGACATCCCATTGCTGTCCCCTGAGTCCCAAACCACAAGTACAAATTGAGATGCAGACAGATGTGAGCCTGTCCCTCTCCTGGGCACAGAAATACTTTCATTCCTGTGGAAAAAATTACCACTGCCCATAACCACTACAGTCCCAGTGCTCCCATTCGGAAAACCCCAAGCCACACAAAACCACACATCAGCCTGAAAACCCTTCCCTTAGCAATGGATGCTGACACAGACGTGCCAGCAGGTCTCACAGTGGGGAACAGCATTTCCCGAACATCCAGAGGTCAGGGAAGTACAACTGTGCTTCCACTGCCTGCCCTAATCCAATCAGGAATGTCCCTGTGAGCTGACAGGGCAGTGGAGGGACACCCACGGACAGCAGAGGGACCCCACTGGGCAGCTCGATACCTGTGACTGCAATCATTGCCTACAAGGTTACCAGGACTTGGACAAGGACATCAAAGGACCTTGATTACATTTTTATAGATCCCACTGACTGGGCTGCCAAGGACGGCGTCTCAAGGACGCGCTGGCTTTGCCATGGGAGGATTTAATCCTACGGGAGGAGCGGGTGGAAACTGGGGCCACTTTGGGACGCAGGCAGGGCGAGTTTGGTGACAAACATGACCGTGTGGATAAAACCAACCTGCAGCCACACCCTGTGAATACCATGGGATGGGGATGGCCAAGGCATGGCTGCCCTGACAAGCACATCCCACCAAAGCTGCTGTGTCTCAAGGTGGTGACAGCTCGGGATCGATGCTGGATGTGGAGTCCAAAGGCTCTCCAATGCCCCATAGATACCTCTTGGTCCCCCTCCCAGGTCAGGCAGCCCTGCTAATGCCTTGTGGCCCTCCAGCATGATGTGGGTGCTGTTCCTAGTCCTTTACCTGCTGACAGCATCCTTCCCCTGAATTACCTCTGGTTCTCTACAGTTCTCTCCCTCTGCCCTACACAGCTGCAGTGAGAAAAACAGGGCAGAACACCATCTCTATCCCCTTTTATCCATAGTCCTTCCTCCTAGAGGTCTACAACTACAAGCAAATTGAAGACAGAATAAATCCTGAGGAAGGGACGAGCGGCGCGGTCTCACCGGAGCGACGAGCAGCGCACAGGGGATTTCGTCAACCCTGCGTAGTATTAATCACAGGGAAGTTAATGCATAAGGTTTGGTAAGCCAAAAAATACATTTGCACTGTAATTTCTTGTTTGTTCGGAAAGCCGCCGAGAGAAATTGAATGTGAAAGCGATGCCACTAAATTCAATAACAATAAGCCCGTGATTTATCTGCTTCCTTTACCACTCGAGACCTGAACCGCCTGATGCGCCCATCCACGCTCTCCGTGGGGCCTGGGCACGTGCCAGTGTCTGTCACCATCCACGGGGACTGTGAGGTGCCATCCCTGCCCTCACCACAGACTGGGCCCTGTGGGGCTGGCCATGGATCTCGCCTTGGTGACACTACCATGTCCTGTGATGCTACGTGCAATACTCAGGATAATGCCACGATGATTTTTTGCCTTTTCTTTTATACCCCTTTTATACCTTTTTACAACTTCTGTATTCTTAGTGCTTTTTGCCGACATTCTTGGCCTTGTTTGTCAAGCTGGGAGACTCAACATTTTAGAGGCTTTGTAGTTAGGGATCAGCGTGCCCCAGACCCCAAGATCCTCTCCAGAACACATTTTGTAAACTGAGACAGAACCATCCAGGGGGAGGTTCCTTGGGGAGAGGGGGTCACTCGAGCCTCTCATTGGGGAATTTTTCATAGAGATGCTAATTAGTAACACCTATAATATTACACCAGATTTTTTGTGGGGTGTGCATTGCAGGGTGCACTAAGGTGCATTCAACCTGGACGTGGTGCACCTAAGGATCTTTAAAATAAATACCAAGGTAAAATCCCTTTTTCCCTTCTAACCGTGTTTGACTCTCGATTTTAAGACCAAGAAAAGACATCAGGGATATCTGGGGGACTCTCCCCAGTATGCTCCATCCCACCATCTGCTGTGGGCACCAGTGATGGCTTTGCACTTGTTGTCCCATCTGGGGACAAAAGCAGTGGGAAAGCTCGAACCTGGAGAGCCACTACCGGACACCCAAGCGTGAGGAGGGATTGTCACTGCCGGCAGGGACGCCCCTTCCCTGCTAAACCGTGCGGGAAGAAACAGCACCTCGGGAATCGCTGCGTGATCAGTGACTACACATGACGCTGACGCACACGGCCGCGTGCAGGCTGACTCATCCCCGGCCGCTCCGGAGCGCCGATCCCTACCGGAGGCACTCGCCGCCATGGCCCTGGATTATTTTTAGCTGCCAGATCATTACTGCTGCACGCCTCGGAGCAGAGAGCCTGCATGAGCACGGCGGCTGACACATGCAACTGATGTCCCTCCTCCACATCATTAGCTCCTAATCCATTAAAAGAGACCTCTTCCTATGCTGCTGCTAAGGGGAGATGACAGATGGATACCTGTGAGCTCTTCAAACCGCCAGGCAACAGCCACTTGTCCACCTCGACTTGGGGGAGAGGTCCCCGTAGGGACAGTAGAGAGGGACAGCTCATCTTCAGAGCTCTGAAGCCTCCGTGGACACCGTCACACCTACAGAACGTTGCGGTGCTGCCCTGGCACCTCGCTTTCCATCCCCTCACACACCTCCTACTCTGGGGAGGTGCAGCGTTCACGCAGCTCCCTGACCTCTCCAGCTGCAGTGCCCAGCTGTGTCCTGTGACGGGTGATGCTGTCACCGGCAGGGAGAGGGACTGTCACCCTAGCAGGGGTCGGATGCCTGCAGGGGATGACACTGCCTCCCTTCTCAGCACCCCAGCCGTCTATAGCCCCAGGCATCTCCAGCTCTGCACAAGCCTCCCCGGCACAGGCAGGATGGGGCTGTCAGAGGTGTCACCGTGCAAGGTCTCATTAGCGTACAGAAAGTCAGCACAAAGGAGGCAAATATGCTGAAAGCTCACATTTTGGCTGTGCTTTCCATCTCCTTTGCTGATGAGAAGCACAGCAGGGTGGCACCGGGGCCTCCTCCAGTCCCTGTGTGTCTGCTGAAGGCACCGGCAACACGAGACCTTCCCTAGAACAGCTCCTGTTTGGGGCTGATGCCCTTAAACGGGGTCCCTGAGAGCCAGCTCCTGGCTGGCAGATGGAAATGGATGTTTTCCCTCTCTCCAGCTCACTGCTTTTGGGGTGCAGGAGACACCTGCAAGGACACACAGAGTAACCCTGTGCAAATGCACCTCAATGTTCCCACGGGGGAAGTGATCGGGGCAAGGAGGTGACATCGGGAGTTTTAACAACACGTTTGTTCTCAGCAGCGACGATGATCACCTCTGATCTAACCTTCCTCAGCCCAGTCTGAGAGGCTCGTCGGAGCTGATTTTATTGAGATAATGGATTAAACACTTCTAAAAGCTACAGTTTGGTCAACAAACTGATTTTTGTCAGATTTCCCTGCCAAGCGAGCAGTGTGTCATGGCCTCACTTTTTCTACAGGCGCTCCATTTTGGGAATATTTTCCCTTTCCCTTTGCTGGGTCTTGAACACCCTCTTTTCACAGCCTTCCCCTGGTAAAACACTCTCTGTGGCATCCTTTTACGGGAAGGAACATGGCAAAAATGAAATACAGGCACCGAGCACCCTCTGCCAGGTGGAGTCGCCTGACTGCTCGCAGCGCATCCTTTTTCTCCAAGTTTTCACACTGAGACAGAGAAAGCAATAAAACCCAAACTCACAGTGTTATACCTACTGTGTAACCACCTGTCAGTAAATTTATGAACAATTAGGAAGTGAGAGTGCTTCCCAGGGAGCTATTTGTGCGCGAGCTAAAACGTTCTTTCTGTTCAGAAGTATAATGGGGAAACAACTTCGCCAGTTCTCCCTCCTCTTCCCCGGTTTTGTTTTTTTGCAGTAATTAATCATCTGATGCTGCTGGTCCCTGTGGCACATCCCGATGGCTCCTTTTCACCAGTTTCAAGCAGCTTTGAGAATGGGAGCCCAAGGGCGCTGTCTGGGTGTGCCCCATCCTGTCCCCTTCCCGTTCTCCCATCTGGATTTCGGGGTAGCACGTCATGTGAGGCACTTTAGGGACAGTGGCTGCTCCCCTCTGGGCAGCGCGTGCTGTTTTCTGCCTGCCAGTCCAGCTCTTCCTCCTTCCAGACCTTCCCCCTCTCCCTGCCCTCACTCCTTCATTACTCTTTCATTTCTCCCCTTTGCTGCCTCTTGCCCTTTTGATGCTCGGGTGCTTTTCTGTGTGCGCACATTTCCTTCTCTCTTTCCTTTGTTCCAGGGTCTCTGGGCTTTTCTTCTCATCCTTTTATTTTGTTTTTATTCCCCCTGCAGTTTCTTCCTTCTTCAATCTTTGCTATTCCTTCCAGATTTTCTCTGGGCTGCTTTGGCTTTGAATTCACTGCCACATTGCTCCTGCATCACCTTCATTTGGTCATTTTCACTCTCTTGCCCATCCTCTGCCTCTTCAGGGAGGAAGGAAGGTTGAGATAGGGGTCTGGTTGCTCCTTTCCACTCAGCCTTTTCCCTTCAGAGAAAAAGATCTCAATGGGGATGGCTTGGGTGAGGTGGACCTTTACGAGCCTTAAGGAGCCAGCTGTTATCATAAGGGAAAAATAAAAGACTCTGTTTGGTTTTGAAACTCACTGAGAACCTACGTTTGCACTGGTGCTGCTTTGAGAGGCAGTGGGTGAGACATAGGACCAGCTCCAGGAGAGCATCCTTGGGTGCATTTGGATAACACAGCACACAGCCACACCCTGTAAATGAAGGCCACGGTCCTTCAAAACCTGGACGAGGAAAGCAGCAAACACCAAGATGGGAAATGGATTGTGCCAACCAGAAACAACAGTGACAATGCCAACCGCTGGGACAGGCTTCAGTGGAAATCTATGGTGAGTAGGATTAGGCAGGGTTCTCTAAATGAATCAGAAACAGAGGACATCTGAGGAATACCAAAGACGTCTGTTAGCTAAGGATGGCCCAGTACCAAGGCTTACCACCAAAATCTCCACCAGACGGGATCCCAAGCTCACAGCCTCCACCAAAACACTGACCCTGAGCTCCACGTTTCAGACTGACACACACCCTGAAGCAGCCCAAGCCATGAAGGCAGGGCTGTGTCCTGCCTACAGTCTACCACACTCCTGACACCAAAACCATCCTGCAGCACGATGCCATTAAGGTCTCCCGGCTCCTCCTTGCAAGCTGGCACCTCCCAGGCACTCTCTCTCCCTCTCCCCCTTTTGAGAGGTGGCCTCCGCAGTGCTCACCCCAGACAGGCAGGAGGGCTCACCAAGGCCCAGCCCCCTTCAGCTCCACTCCGGCCTTTACGACAAGAGGAGGATGAGGTGGTTCATCTTCTACTTAAATGAGCTCAAATGCCTGCTCTCTCTGCATCCCAAACTCTCCCCAGAATACACCAGCGTGCCATAAGCATCATGCATGTCTCTGAAAGCATCCATCCCTTCGTCACGAGGCAGCTCCTGACAAAAAGAGGAAAAGGGAGACCAAAAAAACCCTCTGGCTTCCTGCCATCTACACTCTTATAAACCCTGTTAACGGCTGTTGCAATGAACCAATGCAAGAGACATATTAATAGTGCTACTAAGAGACACATTTACTGTTGACGGCGATTCCCTGGCAGATTTATCGCTGGGTTGTTGGGAGGGAAGGCCAGGCCCTGCAGTAGCACAATTAAAACCCAATTGAACACGGGGACAAAGAATCAATACTCTCTCTGGCCAACTTATAGTTTTGCAAAATACAAATAGAAATTAACTGACCTGAATATAGTTGCTAACTGGTCATTACTGCTTGTTTGTCATCCCGCTGGCACAGTGAGGGCAACAAACAGAGGACAGACCTAAACTTCATTTCTGAGGCCAGGAGCAGGGCTTTGCTCCCATCCCTGTAAAGTGTGTGCTCTGCTTGCAGTAAGATCCAGGACCAAATCCATCTTTGGAAAATCACTCCTTTCCTCTCAGCGCTGAGCAAAGGACTGTGTGTTATTCACCATCACAGAAAGCACAATTTAGCCACCAAGGAACTGCAGTGGAGCTGAATGATTGGGTTAGAAGTGACCTTAAAGATCATCTCGTTCCAACCCCCTGCCATGGGCAGGGACACCTTCCACTATCCCAGGTTGCTCCAAACCCTGTCCAACCTGACCCTGAATACTTCCAGGGATGCGGCACCCACATCTTCTCTGGGCAACCTGTGCCAAGGCCTCACCACCCTCACAGGGAGGAATTTCTTCTTTACATCAAGCCTAAATTTCCCCTCTTTCAGTTTGAACCCATTACTCCTTTTAGCTACAGCTCCTGATGAAGAGTCCCTCTCCGACTTCCTTGTAGGCTCCTTGAGCTACTGGAAGGCTCCATACAACCTTCTCTTCCTCAGGCTGAACCTGAGCACAGGAGGATTTGCCTCTCTCATCACCACCATCAAAGGCACCCACAGCTGGATTTTCTCAGCAACCCAGCTTAGGCAAACCGCATGGTTTGAGCTTAACACATTGAAAGGGAAGTACAGACACTGCTCAGCATGGGCCACTTGACCTGTGCCTGCACCCCCAGTTCCTGTCAGGCTTCCCTCCAGCTGTGGAGAAGTGACACTGCTGAGAACCACAGTCATCGCTGCAGTGGGAGCAATTCAACAGGACTTGCTCACACCAGGAAAAAACCTTCCCCAGCACAGTTAGGAATGCCTCACCACTGAACCGTCACTCTGGACACAAACTCTCTGTCACCTTCACCTGCCCAAGCCTGGTGAGTGCCTGCATCACCCTGAAAAAGGGGTGAGGGCGGCGGGTGCTGAGCGTCGCCGCCGGTTCACCTGATTTCATTAGGTGCAAAGCACTCGGATACTTCACCGCTGTTGACTGGATGGATTAGCACGATTAGAGAGCAGACAGGATAAACAGATTAAACCTCACAGATGGACAGCTCACACACAGCTCAAAAAGGGGGAGAGGGACAGCTCCGAAGCAGGGGATGGAGGGATGCTTCCAGTGATCTCCGCTCCTCTCTTCCCGAGGTGAGCGCTCCCCTTCTCCGCCACAGCCTGGTGCACACAATCCAAGGTTTTCCAACACACTCCCACAACCACCAGGCAGGAAAACCTGTTGGATAGGTGACCACAATCAACCCCTGCCTCCTGCCAATGAGAAGGGTACATAAATACATACATAACTCTGTTGGGGGCTTCTCGGAGACGTGTCGAGGCTGAGAAAGTTTTCAGATTTGCTCATTGCAAAATCAATACCCATCAGCTGTTTGAAATTAAAGGAAAGATTAGGTCCTGGTTTTATACACGCTTTATTGTATTCCGAGAGCTTTCTACTCAGCCAAATAAATCTTCTTTAAGAGGATTAGGAAACTTTCATTATCTTTATCTAACCTGAACTAACACTAACTCTGAAAAATTAATCTAGAGACCGGACAAAAGCCAGTAGCTGGTGCAAAGCCGCAAGAACCCAGAGGCAGCATCCATCGGAGTGCTACTGGTCCCTCTGATCTGCCAGCACCTGGATCCCCCCATCAGAACATCCTCAGGATGCTGCTTTGCAACCCAACAGCGTCTGCCATTAGCTACAGCTTGCCTATGAAGCCCTGTGCCAAAAGTCCTTCATGGCCACACAGTGACTTTGACCTCTCCCCCAAAACCACGGAGCCTCGTGCTGTTGGGGTCTGCTTCTCCTCTGTGCCTGGCAGCACGCTGCTTTTGGCTCTTCTGAAGCACCTTACTAACGAACCCCTGATGGAGCCAGCTGAGCAACACGGTTCCAAGCGGCGGAGACAGGTCCCATTCACAGCAGGGACAGGCAAAGGGGGAATAAGGAAGAGCTCAGCAGCCCCACTGTCAGTTCTCAGCTGTCCTCTGCCCCACGTGATGACCGTACAGCACAGCGAGGCTGAGACAATGCACGTTCATCTCCTCCCCGGCATGGTGGGCACTTGTCTACACCACTGTCCCCATGCCCTGCAATCCCTGAAGCAACCAATGCTGGCTCCCACTTCACTACCAAGAGGGTCTCCAAGCCCTTCCCAAGTCCAGGCAGCCTTCCAGATCAAACCATCCAGCGGCAGCACGAGGCACGTTCGGACCTACCTTGCACGATGAGATGGACGCGTGAAGTCTTGGGGTGATTGTCTGTCTGCACGGAGCAGGTGTAGGGGCCCTCATCATATATGTCCACGTTGTGTATCTTGATGCTGTACTGGGTCTTGGTGTTGGACAGGATGACCACGCGGTTGTCTATAGACCACTTGTCATTGCCGGCATACAGGATGGTGCTGCGGTTCAGCCACGCTACCCGCGTGACCCGGTCATCCACAGTACACCTGCAGGGGACACACAGAGGGTCACACACCTGGAACGGGGCACACAGAGAGCATCCCGGGTCCCAAAAGGGGATGGGAGCAGGATGGGAGTGTGGCTCCCCAGCACTGCCAGCATGGAGATGGTGCACGCCATGGCTGTGCTTCCCTGTTTCCACATCCCCCCTCCACGTGAGATTTCATATAAACAGCGGGTTCTCCAGAAATAAAACCTCTCTTTGCCTTTTACACACAGCTGGGGAACCACAGACAAAATTCCCATTGTTTGACCTCTGCAAGGCAGCCAGACCATCTCTATCCCCCTTCTCACCCACCGCCGCAGCCCCCCTTGCCTTCGCTGTGCACTGAGAATTCCAGATGAAGCTGTAAAATGTGCTGACAGTTCAGCTTGTCGGCACGGCCCTCGAGCCATCCCCGGGGTGATAAACACCCCCACTGCCGGGGACAGGGGCCACGGCACACGCACAGGGAGAGGGGAAGAAGAGAAACAGCCGGAGACAGCCAAGCCAGCACATGGGGAAGGGAAGGGAACATTTGGATAAGCAGCTGTAAATCCTACAAGTGCCTTGAAAACACGACGCGGTCGTTTCCATTATTTATTTCCTGCCTGGCTCCCATCCTCCCCGCTCTGAGACGTGCAGGAGCTCAGCAGCTCCGGTCCACGGCGCTGAGTTACACTTGGCAAAGAATGGGATGGGGGGGAAGGGAATTAAAATGTTCCTGGAAAACATGGCTTTTCCATTCTGCTTGATAGCTTCTTCTCCATCTATTTACTTGTGGCCTTCTCTGCTGCTGCCACGGCACCTGCAGCAAAAGCTCTGAGCGTTTGGTTAAATTAAGAGCCCAGCATCTCTTGGGAGCTTTGCCTTTGCCACCTGAGGACCAGGCTAGGGAAGCTTTCTCTTGGCATGAAAAAAAAACAACGGGAAAATCAAGCTAGACGTGAGCTAGTGCCGGCAGTGGCAGAGCCGCCACAGCTTTGTGCAGCCAAGACCATAGGAAAAGGCACCTACAGTCAATCAAGAAACTCGTGAGAGTCCCTCTCCACATGTCTGTAAATTCAGACAGGGGCTGGGAGGCTGTTCCTGCCCTCGTCCCCATCGCAGCGCCTCTCCTGCCCAGGCTCCGGAGGTGTTATATGCCTCCCTTGCTGAAATAGCAGAGCGTCACCTCGATCGAGATTATTAATCGGGCGCAGGGAAGGGGCGATACTTGGCATGTTTGAGGGTCCCCCCGGGTGCTCGGTTCAGAGGAACGAGCCATATATTCTCCTGCAAACAAGTAATTTTCCCCTTGCAGGAGCCGTACGTCTCTGCCAGCCACATCACGTACGGACGCCGGGAAAGACGGATGGCCCTCCACGCCCGCCGCGGCACTGCCGGCACGCCGGGAGCCTGCTCGGTGTCAGACATGCCCCGGCGCCAGCTCGGCTCTGCCGGACCAAGGCAGCCTTGTGCCGGCAGACGGCATCGTCCTTGTCGGGAAGCCGAGCCCTCTCTTCCTTCAAATTAACTGGGGGAGAGCTAAGCACAGCCGAGTTAAGTTCGGCCCTGGGGGATTCCAGTCTAGTGGACTATTACTGCTGTCTCACTTCATTATAATGAATAATAAAGAGATACTTACACACGGCTTCTGTAAATTATTCATTGCGTGCACTGAAAAATCAGGGCAGCAATATGTAAAACAGACAACTTGCATGTCTGCGCTCATATAAATATCCAGACTACAGCCCTGTGAGGTACTCTCGGGTCCCCTCATTAGGGGTGAAGCACAAGGACTCGGGTTTGAAGTGACAGGGATGAGACGCTCGTGCCGCCGCTGAGTGCGTTCGACTGCTGCTGCCCAGCTTCGTCTGGCGCATCTGGAATGTCCTTCCCAAGGAGGTCTGGGGCCGGTGCAGGATACCTGAGAACTGGGGTGGTTCATTCTGCATTTACAGCTCACATTTACATCTCAGAGCTGCACCCGCACAAGCACCCAGGGATGCCCCAGGTGGACACGCTCACAGGAGGGAGGGCAAGGACAGCACCACCCTCCCTTGTCCGTGGTGCTGGTGACAGGTACTGCTCTCAAAACCACTTGGAACAAGCAGGCAGCAGCAGCTTGGAGACCCCTGTGACAAACCCATGGCAAGAGCAAGGAGGCAAAGCCTCCTCCTTCCCATCCCTCCAGCTCACTCTTCAGCTGCTGCCACTCAAGAGCTAATTTAGCACCAAGTCCCTTCGGCTTTGTGCAGCATCATGCTCCTCTCTACCAGAGCCCAGACTGTCCCCTGCAGCTACAGATGACCAGACAAATAACCCTCCTGCAAAAAACCAGCCCTCCTGCACCTCCTGGGAACGTGTCAGAACCACCACCAGCAGAAAAGCCCCGTCCACCAGCTGGCACAGAGCACGTGGCATTCCTGGGGGCACCTTCTCAGCTGATCTCACCTTCCCACCGCCAGCTTTCCCGTGCCCTGGCACTTGGCACTACAAAGAGAATACCGACGGACATCCTGGCACAAGGAGCACCTCATCAGCTTCTTTACCTGCCTGGGAAAGCGATCTCCATTAGCTGCTAAGCTGACGGCGCTCGCTTGTCTGCTGAGCTGTCTTTGCTCCCCATTTCCAATTGACCAGGATTATGATAATGTCTCCAGTAAGCAAACAGGTAAAGAGACTTCTGCAAAGTGTTTAGATAAAGCAGACAAGCTCTGACAAAGCTGGATAATAAAGCAGGCCAGGAGGTTTTCCCTTGAAGGGATCTAATTAAAACCAAAGACAAACCCCCATTAACAGTTTCCTGAAGGCACCGTATCCATCTCCAGAAACTGCCTTATGAGTCCAGAAGGGACAAAAGACAATAAAGCACCTGTCACATGGGAGGGAAATAAACTCATCCTGGCTCTGCAGTTCACCTGGAGAAAGCCCATCAGCAAGGCAGAGGGAATATCTCGGGAATGGTACCATCAGCCCCCAGCACACACTGCATCCCAGCTACCCCACGCATCCCTTCTTTGCACAACGTGACCCGTCCCATCAGCTCCTCCGTCTCTGCATCCCACTTACACCCTCACTGCCTTTGAGCAGAGACTTTTCACCATCTGCAACCCTTCAGCTGCCTCCAACCACCGCTGCTCTCCTCCAGAGTGGCTGGGGAGCTTTGGATGCCGGGTTTGGCTGGAGCTCCGGCCCCCACAGTGCTCACAATGGTACATGTGGGCTCTCGAAGGCTTCATCTCCTGAGACCCACATTGATCCCCTCGTTCTGCGGGAGGACGAGAGCTGCTGTAGGGATCCCAGTGCTCCACCAGAGACCAGGGCAATGAACCTGAACGCGGCAGCGTGAGAAGATGCATGAGGGTGGGAGCTGGGGGCACCGACGCTGCATTGCTTCCCCTCTAATTGCCCCTATTCCTCATTCTTAAATGCTAATTTTGAAGTTTGCCGTGGAATTATTTCACTTAGTGTCAACAATACAGATAACTCCGCTGACGCGCTCTTTGTGTTCGGTGGCACGCAGCGACCGTCTCCCTCCTCCTGCACCTATTAGGAGAGACCCCGCATCGCTCCCACAGCAGGCTCCTTCCCAGCCCCATCAATGACACTGACAGTGCCTCTCTTACACGTGGCATGAGCCACAACGCCCTCTGCCTTCATCCCCTGCCTTCCCCAGCCACGTCACAGACCTTTCCTGCACTGCTGACTCAGCTGAACACAGGGGAGAAGCCTGGGGCTGCCCTCGACACCTCCCCCATGGTGAAGGAAATACTGTGTCCAGGGTCAGCACAAGTTTTCCGGCAGTAATTTGGAGGGATAAATAGCACACAAAGAGTTGGAAGCATAAAGGAAGTCTTGCAAAACCCTCTCCCATGGGTGCAAAATATTCTGAGGAATGGCATGTATGGGACCCCAAAACGCTGACACACATCTTGAGACATCCAGGGGACGTGTTTGTCCCTGAAGAGCCAAGACCACCGGTCCCTGTCCCTGCCGAGAGGCCGGGGGAATGGATCAACCCAAATTTGTTGTCCAAACCCTTTTGGACACATGGTGGGATTTCTGGGGTTGTCCAGTGCAGAGCCAGGACGTGAACTTAATGATCCTTGTGTGCCCCTTTCAGCCGAGGATATTTGGTGGTTCTGGAATTCAAACCCCTCCTGTTTCCTTGTTCAAACCAACAGTGCTCTACTTTTAAACTCCTCTATGGCCCTTCAACCCCAAACCGCTTCTCTCTCCTGTAGGTAACATGTCTCGTCAGGATGACAAATGGAGATGCCAAAACCAGTTGCAAACTTGCCGGCTGACCCAGATTTCAGTGGCTAAAATAGCTCACCTGGATTGGGAGCGAAGCCCCTCGACAGCGACCGGGTGAGGCTTCACCCTGGGAAGCCTCCAACCAAAAATACCTGTCACAGGGGCAGAATGAACACCCTTGTCTTTGAGAAGAAATTGTTAATTACATTTGCCAGGGACACCTAATGGGATTTCTCCTTCACTTGCAATACTCGCCCCGGCTCCACAGTTAAGGGGCGTCGGATGTTTTTTATTCTGGGCGGCTGGAGCAAAGGCAGAGGAGATTTATTTGTAATCATCGGAAATAAACACATTTCCTCAGAAGTAAACACAAAAGAACAGAACCTGGCTGTGCTCCCACTTCGTTCAAGATGCAAATGAGAAGCAGGCCTTCAAAACACAGCAGCTCCTCTAATCCTCTCCCAACAATGCAACCCGCCACATTATCTGCAGGGACAATGGCATCTGCGCCGTGTGACGGCGCGTCTCACACGGCAGCTCCCGAGGGCAGCACTGCGCCACAGGGGCTTCCATGACTGCCATCCACGCTATTTATTCTGGGGGTGGAGGGCACGAGGCACTTTGTCTTTAATCGTGATCCTGTCCACTGGCACTCTGTCTCCTCTCTGAGGTACCCGCAGCATCCCTTCTCCCCTCTCTCCCATTCATCCTGGTGCCTGGATGTGGAGGGCACAGCTCCACGCCATCCCCACGCCATCCCCACACCCCAAGGACAGAGGGCACAGCCCCACGCCATCCCCACACCCTGAGGACAGAGGGGACAGCCCCACGCCATCCCCACACCCCGAGGACAGAGGGCACAACTCCATGGCATCCCCACCCCATCCCAGCACCCCGAGGACAGAGGCGACAGCTCCACCCCATCCCCACACCCCAAGGACAGAGGGCACAGCCCCACGCCATCCCCACACCATTCCAGCACCCTGAGGACAATGGGGACAGCCCCACCCCATCCCCACACCCTGAGGACAGAGGACACAGCCCCACGCCATCCCCACACCATCCCAGCACCCCGAGGACAGAGGGCACTCGGGATGCACCATATGGCATCACCCAGCACGACCACCTCCCATCCAGCCTTCACCAACCAACCACCCAGCAAGTCCCGATCCATCATCACATCCATACCCACTGTGGGAAAACAAGGGGCATGGGATGTACAAGAGCTTGGCCAGCCTAAACATTTCTCCTTTTCTCCATAACATTCCTCCCTCCCCACCACACACCATTCAGCCACTGCCTCCTGCAAAGCCACACGCCACCGGCTCTCACTCTCTGCAAGTTTAATTAATTGCCTGGCCCCACTGCTACTGCTCCGATTCCCCATGCGCTCCCAGTGCTGTTCAAATACACTCCAGACCACTGGAAAACCTGTTCCCTGCCAACAATCCCCTCCCCAAAGCCCTCCGAGGGCTATGGGACCCTTCTGCCCTCTCCAGAGGCTCAGGGCTTGCCAGGGAGGGTTTGTCCCTTGCTGCTCCCCTGCGGTGGCACTTTGCCCACCACCAGGCACCAGAATAGAAGCTGCTCCCCGTGAAAAATCAAAGCCCAACTTGATACATTAGAGACTGCTAAATATAAAATATCCATCTGCAAAGATAATAAGCCTGTGAGGGCAGAGGCTGTCGAGTTGCTCCATTTCAGATAGTTTAATGGTGTTTTGGTCCATGACTGCAGCTCCCAGACATTAGAATGATAACAAGATGATGAGGAGGGCGGGAGCTGTCTGTGCGAGGCATCAGAAGTCAAGACAACGCTCACTATGCAGTCCCTGAGGGGTCCATGCCACACAAAAACACTGTCTGCTCTGCACCCAGCATCCACAGGGCTTTGGGTGGCCTCTGTGACAACCCAGGGCACGCAAAGGCTGAGCCTGGTGCCAGGTCGCTGCCAAGCTTGAGCTGACATTAATTCAGGGAGGGGGGTCTGAGACCCTGGAGTCAGGGGTGGACCTGGGACCGCTGCAGGAAGCACAGAGTGATGCTAAAGCTGATACAGGCAGAGCTGTGCTGCAGGTGGCTTAGAAAGCAATTGTAATCTGAGGAGGGAAGGGATGCCCAGCAAGGTGAGCTGCTGCACAGTGCCCCCACTGACGGATCACATCTTCTCCCCAAAGCCATTCACGGGATTTTCTGAATTAATGCTCCACATCGAGCAAATCCAGAAACAGTCAGCTCTGTTAAAGCGAGCCAGGCTCTCCCTTCAGTTCGTAAAGCCCTTCTTTCACTCCTCATTGCTTTTACTTCCAGCTTGCGGGGACACACGTCACCCTGACAACATCATCAGCAAGGGGAAGCGGGGCCGGATGAGGTCAGGTGCTCAGGTACACTTCTCCCAGCTCCCACCTGACTTTCCCTGATTTCTGACACAACAATGCATCAATATCCCTGTCCACGTGCCGGGATGCTCCCCCCGCATGGCAGGGAAGGTCAGAAGGCACCAGCCTAAGTCCCAACAGCCAACAGCTGTTATTAGCTCAGGAGAAATCTTCATAAGGAAATATGAGGTGGGAGCAAAAGAAATAAAGCGGGAGGCCTTTGGCTAGAGCAAATCAATGGGAATGTTTATAGAGCTGGTGACACGTAAATGCTTCCATCAGAGTCAGTCGATGCTGGCGGCCACACCTCATCTCCCAACGACAGAGATGAAAATGAAGGCACCGAGCAGGGGCAGCCAGGCCAGGAAAACCACAGAAATTGGAAGAAGTGCAGTGAAGTATCCTTCCTTGCCTGAAATCGTACCGCAATGATTGCACTCTCTCCCTAACACAGCCAGGCACTGATTTCCAACTTCCCCATGGTCACTGGGCCATCCCGTGGTTTGAAGAAGGCTGGGACATCTTCCCAGCTCCTCTCCAAAAAGATGGTCACCATCCAGCAGCATTTACCACGAAGGCATCGGTACCTGTCCCAGGAAACACGCGCAGAGAGCTGCTTTCTCACCAGGAAAGCCAAATCCCCCTCTCCCTACACCAAGCCCTGCCCTACATCCCAGCAGGGAAAAACCCAATGAGAGACACCTGCCAATGGCATCAGCACCCTTCAAGTTGCTGATTAAGGGACGCAATCTGGAGATCCCCCTGCCCTTGGCACGCCGGCGTCGGCAGAGCCCCCTGCTCAATCAGCACCCGCACCCTGCCTAAATCAGCGCTAATCTCACACAATACAGCACCTGCTACCGGCTGATTTCCAGTGTTCTTCAATCAAAAGCAGCAAAGGAAACACTGAGTTCATCGCTAGCAGAGCTGAGCAGTTGAGAACCTCCAGTCCTCCACGCCTGCGCTGGGATTGTGGGGTTGGGTTTTTTCCTTGCTATTGCTTTTTTTTTTTTACCAGGTTTTTTCATTCACCTGCCCAGGCAGGGAGAGAGAGGAATAACTTTGGCTGTCACAGCTGGACACGCAGTTCAGTGGCGGTAATTAGCGCGCGGCGACACGGGGCTCCGACCGCTCTGATTCAGCCACCCTGATGGGACCGGTGACCGTCTCCATCTCAGAGGGATAAGGGGGACACTTTCAACCCAGGAGGATGTGGCCATGGCTCCGGCAGCATCCCACAGTTGCAAAAGAAGAAAGGACGGTGGCAGGCTGATTAAAACCTGGACCGTGAGAGAAGCATCTGGAGCAGAATCATCGGACACTTGACCCTGCGTTGCAAGGAGGGAAAACTGGTCTGAAGCCACCCCAGTGCAGGACAGGGGGGCAATGCAGCAAGGGGATGGTGTTATCACCCCAAAAGAGGTTCCTGGGGGAAACAACAGCAGGTAGGGCCCTTTGGAGTGAAAGCCAGCCACGTCTCCATCGCATGTGGGCCTCGCTCTTGGTCGGTCTAGCCAGCCTCAACACCCTCCCCAAGAGTCAGGGAGGAAAGCAAACCTCTTCTCACATCCCGCCGTTGATTACCACCAAAAATATATTTGTCATGAGATGCCCACCGCTATCTCTGTGGCTCTTAAGGGTAATGGAGAGGTTTCAGTCTTTGGAGGATAAGTCTCAAGCTTTTGGCTGCTTGCCCAGGAGGATTATTTTACATCAGGTTGAGTTCTGTAGTAATTATCTTCAAAACAGCTGGACTGCTGGATAAACTCGCTGTATCTTAATGCACGATACGGGAGCAAACGCAGGGAATTAAACTGCAATTCCAGACAGATCGACGGAAAAACCTCTCGCCGGTGCTTCAGAGGCCGAGGCTCAGGGCTCCTCACACGTTAGGGGTGGGGAGGCATTTGCTCATTTGAAATCAATTCCAACTTCCCCAGAGACAGAACGGAGGGGGAAAGAGATGCTGGATGAAGATGTTTTACCCTCAAACTTTCAGCGGAGAAAAAAAGCACCGTTCTCCTGACCCTCATGGCTGGAAGATGAAGCAGTATTTGATCCTGGCTGGACAGCTTGATGTTCCACACAACCCCGAGACTTCCATAAAAGCTCCAGCTTTCCAAGGTCTTGGCTCCACACTGCACCACTGACTGCAGTGCCAGCGGGCAGGGAAAGCCGAGGGGGAGATCAGCTCACTCCTTCCACACCCCTCACACCTGGAAGTCACTGCCAGTGCCTAGCGGATCCCATCCCAAGAGGACGAAGACAAACCAGCTCCCAGACTGCTCCACCAGGATGAATTAAAAGGAAAAAAATCAGGTACCTTCACGATGGTGCCGCCACAAGATTTAGGTGCAAAATCCTTGCAGACGGAATTAATAACCTCTAAAAAGAGGGAAATTCTGCCACCAGAGAGTGAAGCCGTATTTCATGGCCAATACCGTAAAGCGCTCCTGCCAAACGCGAGATCTGTAAACGACGTGGGTGAGCCATCAGCTCAGGAATATAATTGCCAATTTGCAGGAATTTCACCAGCAATTAGGCAAAATAAAATAACCCACCAGAGGAAATCCTTTGCACGCTGCTCCCGCGCCTCCCTGACCCATCTGATTTCCACCCACCGCTGCTCTGCCGGGATGAGGGCTGGATGCTTCAGGCACTAAGGAGCCAGGAGACAGCTCCGTGGAGATGAAGAAGTCATCTCCAGTGCCAGATAAAGTTGTCATCAGTGTGAGATGACAACAGACACTCCTGGGCACAAGCCAGACGAAGACCTGTCCTGTTGGTACCCCCTCTCCGAGCATCCCCGAGAACCAGGAGCCTGATCTCGGTAACCCCACAGGGCCGAACAACTGCATGCAATTAGGGGGTTTATTTGTTTGAGTTGCACGTGAATATCCCAAATTACATTATCAGATCATAGTCCTGCTTCTGATTTATTCCTTCTTTGTTCTTCAAGTCTTCGTACATCTAAGCAATTAACCTCTCAAAGAGCTGGAGAACACATAATTATCCTCATTTGTCTAAACGTCACCAAGATGGCTGCCTTTCAATTAACCTTCTGGGAATGGAGGGAAGTTGGAGTGATACAGTGATCATTTCCAACTTCAGCCTAGGCTGCTGCTTTTTTTTTTCCCTTAAAGTAATTTAATTGAAATATTCAGATGATAAAATATAGCCAGATAACTGTTACTGCAGGTAACGGGATCAAGAGGGGGCTTGCAATCGAAAAAGAAGTCAAACGAGGTACAGTAATATTGTACAATACGTGGCACTTCCATCTAAAAATACCAAAGCACTTTGTGCTTATTAATGAAGGGAGCATTTCGCACTCCCCTGCCAGGCTGAGACTTACATCACTTCAATATGTCACTGCTATCGATGGGGAAACTGAGGCAGGGGATGTGCTCTGGCACCTGGAGTTTACAGAGTCGATCCCTATGCAGCCAGGAGCTTCCCAAGAGCATCTTCTCATGAACCCTTCTCTTACCCTATGAGAAGTTGGCTCCGTCATGAAGTCAGCATGGGAGACGCGGTGGTGGCCGAGCTGCTTTTGCTTTTATTTATTTTAATAAAAATAACCCCCCTTCTGCTGAGCCGGTGTCAGCCATGCCAGCGAGCAAGGGAGCCGTTCCCACCCATCGCCTCGCTAATAAATATGCATCATTCCCGCTGGGAAGTGCCAGGTCAAGCTTTGCACCCGCACGAAGCACGACACCAGCATCGTCTGGCACGGGCGAGCAATATTTATACACACCCCCGCTCATAAATACACAGGCAAAATAAACAAGCCAGCTCCAAAGTTCAGCGCATCTCCTCCCTGACAAGCGTGGCTCCTCAATTCCCCATGGTGCCACAGCTCCGCTCCCAGCGTGAAATTGAGCTCTCCAAAAAGCGATTTGGGCCCTGGCAGCGCTCCAAGCCCCGCTCGCTGCCTCCTGCCCCGGCAGCACCAAGGTGGCTGTGGCAGGGCCTGCCCTCACCCTCCCTGCGGACTCAGTGGGTGGGAGAGGCTGGACAGAGCTCCCTCATGAAGGGAAACTGAGGCACGGTGATGCACAGGACTCATTCCCTGCATCCTTCCCTCCCAACCTCACCTGCAGATCAGTGTTTCAGCACCAGGCAGCCACTCTGCTGCTCCGCACAGGCGAGCGGGGAGGAGAGGACACTGGAATACAGGAGGGTCCCCACTGGGGACACCGCAAACCCGCGTCTCTCCCGGTGCATTCATCCGGAGACGAGAAGCCAGGGTAACACAATAGCCACTGAGTTTATTCTCGGCACAGGCTGGCGGCGACATAATTAAAATGCAGGTCGGAGTCACGGAACCTTCCGATAAATCTTTGCTTTTGGCTCTTGGGCTTGACAGGAAGCCTATACCTGGCGCGGGGAGTACAGACCGAGGGGGAGGCACGGAGAAAGGCTCTGCTTTATGGACGGCCATTTTAATGTTTTGTTTGAGTAATGGGCCTTGCAAATTAGCACCCCGGCGGCCTGAAATACATATTTTTCCAAGGACATGCAGGCTCCCGATCCGACAGGTGATGTGGGCAAACAAGCCCCGAGGGCAGCTGCGATCTCAGCTCTTTGTGACTGCAGTCATATTCTATCCCAGCTGGGATGATGAAGAAGAAAACAGAGAGCTTGGAGGGGGAATCCGGAGGCTGGGGGAGGAAATGGAGCAGAAAACGATCCTGTGCGAGACCAGCGAGGGGCTGATGAGCAGGGCAGTGGCAGGGAGTGCCCGGCAGCCTCTGGAGGGAATTAACGCTGCACTGGCAGAGCACGGCACATCCCAGCCTCTCTCCCTCCAGGGAACCTGGCGAGACACTCCAGGGCATGTCTGTGGCACACGCCTCTCCTTGCACAATCAAAACTGTGGATCTCTGGCTCTCGATGCAACTTGTCTGAGAGTCTGGCTCTGGGCTGAATGCTCGGAAAGGCTGGAGGTACTGAAATTACACTGGGGAGAAGGGGGATGCCTCGGTTGTGGGGAAATTAAGCTGGCAGCCAGTGGACTGTCCAATGGGGCTCCAACGTGGCAGGAAAGATGGAATATCCCTGCAACAACTGGGAGAGGAGAGTCAGGAGAGCAATGGAGAAATATGTGCGGCTGAACACGAGGGGGAGCTCAGGCCAGAGCGTGCAGGGGAGCACAGAGCAGAAAGCAGAACCTACAGCTCACCCTCTCTCCACCCCTCCTTTTCTGCCTCCTCTCCTTTTTCTCTCTCTATCCTTCACACCCCACCATGTGCATAATCCGCCTGGCCATCACCTTCCCACACCAGCACAAGATGTACTGCAGCTCCATCAAACTTCCAGAGGAAGAAGCTGGTCGAGCACCCAGGGGATGTGTCTGAGCTGCCCCAGATGGATGTAACTGCACAGCATCTTCCCCCCTTGCATGAAGCTACACATGCAGCTGGGCATGCGTTCAAATCAGAGCTGAACGTGTGCCTGCAAATCGTTCTGAACCTCAAATGAAGAGCTGGATGCCTGGAATTCCTCTCCTTGCTGTCCACACAGTCTCCTGCAAGAGGCACAGGGTGACACCTCCCTGTCAACACACATCTCTGCCTCCGGATTTCACTGCATGGACCATAAAGGATGGGTGGACAGGACGAAAGCAAGCTCAGAGCCCCAAGCAGCAGTTTGCACTTTACTTGCATGGTCACCAGCTTAGATCAAAAGTGTCCAAAAGGCAAGCTGAGCTGGTGACCGAGACATGAACTTTGCCAAAGACCCCTGCATAGCACCACAGTGCCGCAGAACTGGAGATGGGCTCCTTCCTGACCGACTCCCTGCCCACGGCACAGCTTGCTGCGTCTCCCGGGTGACTCCAGCACAGGGAAGTTGCACTTTGGGAGAGGGCGGCTCTGCCTGCCGCTCCCACTCGCCCTGCCAAGTTTCAGTCATCTGGGATGTGATTTGGAGAGACAGCTCTGAACTCGCCGGGAGAGGCAGGAGTTTCGGTGCAGTGTATCCAGCACTCCCGAGGCACTCCGGAGCCACGGCACGGAGTCTGCGTGCCAGCCACTGGTGCGTGCTTTTCCAACCAGGGAGACACTCCGGGGCAAAGGGGAAGGAGCGGCCTTTCAGAGTTACCACACGTTCCAAGATGCTGCTGTTTCATGCACCAGCATCTCCCTCCAGGAGGTCTGACTGCAGCTCACTGGGGCGAGTGTGACAACTTCCACCTTTCTCTGCAGGTACAGCGCTGAGCTCTCGGGAATTCCAGCCACCCAGAGCCATTGCATTTCATTTATAGCCACAAGGAGTGGCCAGAGCCACCCCACCAGTAAATCCATGGTCCTGTTGCCACTCTAAGGACATGCTGAGAGCTGTTCCGAGAAATCGCTGCAGCTTTAATACCCGGAATGCCAAAAAAGGGACACGGTGATGCCAGCTATTTCTGCCACCCACTCGTGTGCACCTACACAGCAGCGAGACAAGGGACTGGGCCAAGGCGCACGGAAATAATTTTCTGCTGGCAAAGCTGCCGACTCAAGGAGAAACATAAAACCCTCCATGAAGGGCTTGTCTAGTTTATTATAACATCGGCTTTAATTTATGCGCCTGCCTTTTATGATTGTTCTCTATCGCTGTTCCCGGGGCTTATTTATAGAGGGCCATTAGCACAGAGAGCAGGCCCTGATGAGGGAGCATTTGCAGTCTGCCGGGGGACCAGGATATAAACCGAGCTGAGGAGGAGGCAGCGAGCTCTCGCAGGGGGCTGCCGGAGTCGTCTCCCCGAAAGCTGAGAAGGATAATTTGATCTCGGAGAGTGATACAACTTCATTTCACGTGGCTGTCTCTGGGCAGGCTGCAGCCTCCTTCACATGCACTTTACTGAATTCCCTAGTCCCAAACAAACTCGGCAGTGAGTGGAGGGGAAGTAGAGAGTGTGGGATCCAACTGCCCACACCAAGCACAAAGACAGGGAAAAACCTCTCGAGGGTGTGGGAGAGATGCCAGGGCAAGACAGGGGAATTATAGACTGGTTTGGGTTGGAAGAGACCTTAAAGCCCATCTCATTCCAAACCCCTGCCATGGGCAGGGACACCTTCCACTATCTCTGGTTGCTCCAAGCACCATCCAACCTGGCCTTGAATGTTTCCAGGGATGCAGCAGCCACAGCTTCTCTGGGCACCCTGTGCCAGGCCCTCCCCACCCTCACAGGGAGGAATTCCTTCCCAACATCCCATCTAACCCTTCCCTCTGTCAGTTTAAAGCTGTTTTCCCTTGTTCTGTCACTACAATACCCTTTAAAAAGGCGCTCTGCAAGAAGGGAGGAGACAACCCCAACTGCCCGGTGTCCAGGCAGTGCATCCCAGGATGCTGACACCGGCACTCATCCCTGCCCGGGCATCCCAGCCTTGTGCCCATCTCATCTCCTTCCACCTAAAAGCAAAACACTTTGAGGGCTGTGCCAACACCCCACGGTACCGAGGCAAACTTCACAAATTATTCCTATTTACAAACATCGCTCTCCGATCTCCAGCACAACTCAGACAGGCAATCTTATGCTGGCAATTAAAACCACAGGCACCGAAATGATGGGTTAATTAAAGGTCCAACCCACCCCCAAAACACACCGATGTGCAGGGAAAAATGCACTGGTTCAAACCCCAGCGAAGCGGGTAGGTGGGTCTGTTGGCAGAGAGAGACGATGTAAAATGAATTTGTATGATCAAAACCTTCCCGTACAGTTCGCAGGTAATTTGCGGCGAGAACAAAAGCTTTAAATTCATCCACTAAATTATTCACTACAAATCGTCCTCTCGGCTCCCGCGCTTGTGTCCTTCAAGCTGTTCTAGGTGGTGATTACGTCCCCTCGGTGCTCGGGGAGGCCTCGGGGAAGCGGCTGCAGGAAAGACGGAGCCGCCGATCCGACACTGGCAGTTTGATTTACAGAGAGAACTGGGGAGAGGAGACAGCAGCCCTCAGGAAAAAAGAAACTTCAAGCTCTAACCATCCCATCAAGGGGCTTTCTGCGTTCTTTATGTGGCGGATTTTTCTGCTCTCTTTCGTTTTCCGCAACAAGCTCCCGCTGCAGGCACAATAGATGATGCTAAATTATTTTGGAATATGCTGAGAATGCCCTGCTTGGCCAAGCGAAGCCTCATAAATCATTCCTCTTCTTCCAGTCCCTTTCCCATTCCTGATCTCTCTTTCAGGCAGTATAATGCCAGCTTGCTGGGGAGCCCATTGCCCTGGCACCGTGGGCCCTGCCAAGAGCGACCGGAGCCATTCCTGCTGCCGAGGGGATGAGACCACGCGACTGGGACACGCTGGAGCCACTCGAGCCACTCACAAGGTCTCTACATCCCAGCAGCCAGTTCTGGAGCCCACCTGGCTGCAAGGCAGCCCCACAGCAGCCCGTAGTGGTGACAATTCCATGTACTGCTGGGAAGGGATGGGAAAAGCGGTTGCATTCACATGTCGGGTGTTTAAACATCGCCCCTGAGGGAGCAGGTGATTAGGACTGAGCTCCTCTCCTGTTGCTAGCACAGGTCCCCTCCAAAGCAGGAGAGATGCTGGTGAAGGACCAGGCAGGGCAGAGTGTGCCAGCACTGGTGTGGAGCAGAGGGAGAAAAGGAAAGCTGGGGAGAGGAAAGCCCTGCATGGAGGAGATGTGGAACTCATTCAGCACTTGTGCTGTAGCTGGAGCGGCTGCGTGGCCCAGGGCTGTCAGCCTGGCTCCTTGCACCACGACTAAAACCACACTTACCACTAAAAACCCCAGAGCAGAGATACCTTAGTCGAAGGCAGAGGCCCCTCCAGCTGGAACTGATGGGAGGAAAAGCACTTTGGACCGGGAACCGCAGTGTGGCAAAAGCACCGTCATTTTCTAATACCTGAAGTGACATTTTCCGAGTCCCTCACGCTCAGCTGTGACACTGACAATGTCATAATAGGGATATGAGTGCTGTGCATCCCCGTGCTGGCCTGGTACCCATCACTCAGGAATGATGGAGAGGCGGCAGGCTTGGGAAGCTGCTGACAAGAAGGAGCAGTGAGCAGCTCTGTTTGCAGCCCTGGGCAAGGACTACATTCCGTTCCCTCCCCGGCTCAGAAAAAGCTGGATTACCATCTTCTACGGCTTGGCTGGGAGCTGGCCTGGAAGGACTCAGCCAAGCATTTTGGAGGGGCCAGCAGGATGAGGCAGAGTCCCCCGAGGTCACCCCAGGGAGGAGGGAGCCCCATTATCCATCAGTGTTCAATGCACCCAGAGCTGCAGGATGAGGCTCAGGGTACCAGAGGCAGAGCTGGGGTCCCCCAGCCCTCAGCATCACCCCATCCCTCCTTCCACCTTCCCACCCACAGGCACAAGTGAGGTTTAGCTTGGGTTTTTTAATCACTGCCCTTCTGCCCTCCCCAGGAAAACACTACAAACCCCAAATGCAATAAGAGCAGCCACCCCTGCCCCTCCAGAGCCTGAGCTTTACAACTCTGTAGCCATTTCTTGCTCGCTGTGTTTTGCACAGACCAGATGTGACACTCATCGTGAACAGCCCAATTTCAGGCCCCTTGGTTATTTCTTAGATGGAACTGCTATTTTAGACAACACAGACGCAAAATAAAAACAAAACCTAAAGAGGAAGCAGGGGGAAAAAGCCCTCTGAGCGTCACAATGGTAACAAAAATCCATAGTGAGGCATTTGTCTTTGGTTTTTAACCCGGAGGAAGGTGAAAAAGCCAAGTGGAGCTGCAAACACGCAGGGACCATGCGCCCCAACAGCCCTGTGGGGCTGGATGGGAGCTGCTGGTGGGCGGGGAGACGCCAAGAACCTGCCAACACCAGGACCGGGGTTGGGGATGACCCAGTGGACTGGAGAATGCACTTACTGGACATGTGCATCATCACCTCTCCCATGCCAGCCCCTTTGCTGGGAAAACCGGACAGCCACAAACACATGGCTTCCCTCCAGTGCTTTTCTCAGCACGTTTGGATCACCCAGCTGCAATTCCCACCTCTTCCATCAGGACCTCCGCTGGAGTCAAAGTCCCTTCAAGCCAGACCACCCATACCAGCGAGACCCAAGGTACCCAATATTTCATCCCCAGTATCCCAGAAGGGCTAAGGAACATGCGGACGCGCTCCATAAAGCCACCATTAGAGATCCCCTGATGGAGATGGATTATAATTTGCAAATGATTAAAACACAATTAATGGCGGTAGGGAGGTACTCGAGGCTCTGCAAAGGAGCCGTGCAAATGAGGAGTTATCAGGACCTTCGGTGTCCTAAGCACCTGTCAATTCTTGGTTGAAACAAGTGCATTAGCCTCGTCCAATATCCATCTAACCTTTCCACTCTCCCTTGCTCTGTTTCCCTGGCAACCAGTTAAAAGTGCTGGAAAAAGGCACAGCTGCTTTCAGAAAAAAAGAAAAGGAAGAGGGAAAAAAAAGGCAGTGTGTTCTTTTAAAGCACGTGTGCTCGTCACTCTTCCCCCCCTCCCTCTGCCTCTCCTTTAGGTGTCCGTGTTTTCCCTTGCCCAGCTCGGCTCCGACTCCGAGACCTCAGCACGAGCTGCCACGCTCAGAGGGCAACGAGTGGGGTGGGGATGGCTCTGCCATCCTGCTCTCCCTGGGCATGGCCAGATGAACCAGGAGCCACTGCAGAGAACCACTTGGGACTGCAGAGAAATGGAGGGGAGCGAACCTGGGAGGGGGCTCAGCATGGGAAGCTGCTGAAAGGGGAGATGCTGTCCCGAGGCAGCGCGTTCCTGGGGCAGGGGAGCTCAGAGTGCCCCCCTGGTGTGCTCCCTGCCAGGCACCTCACAGCTCTCCGGAGCGGTACGAGCCGAACACTCCGCATTTCATGGTGCTCCCTGTCAGTCTCTGAGCAAAACAGCAGTTTAACAAAGATCAAGACTTGAGGCTGTCACTAAACCCTGCTCCGCTGCCTGCTAAACAGGGTTATTTTTCCTTTCTTGCCTTTTCTCCCTGCCCCTGCCTGCCTGGGCAGCATGTCGCAGTACAGCCACGCTGATGAGTGTGGCATTTGTCCTGACACCTTTGGGAACTCAGGCCGTCACAAAAACTGGAGTAGGGAGGAAGGTGCTCAAAGCCTGTCACTGCCACACTCTCCTGTCTCCACAAGCAAATGCCAGAGAGGGGGGCTGGAAATACATCCTCTTCCCCAGGGACAACCCAGCACCCAGAGCAGCCTGCTCTGGGTGAGGAGAATGGGGTGGAAGAGGGAAAGGTTTTCCAGGTGCTTCAGGAGCTGTCACAAAGGACGGAGCTGGGAATGCAGACGGTGGGAAGAGCAGTGAAGGTGGGATGGGGTCCCTCTGATGAACCCTGCAGTCCTTCACGGCACTGTTCCGGCAGGGAAGGTACAACATCAAAGCTCTTCAGTCCTGGAAAGTGCTGGGAATCTCCTTAGAAGGGAAGGAGCCTCGTGGTGCTACAGTTGCTGGACTGACCACAAATCTTCCTCCACACCAGAGAGGCTCCAGGGGAACAAAGCCCCCGGGATGGCTCCACAGGCAATCAAGCCTCATTTACTCTTCTGCTCAGTGAACAGCTCCATCCACACATGGTTTCGCTGCTCCATGTCCCAGCCTGGCTGCTGGCACACACAAGGATTGCTGATAGCCCCGCATCCTTTATCTTGTCCCTCCCCAGCATCTCCAGGAGCAGGGGCTGAGGACCAACCCCACAGCAGCTTCCTTCTTACAAGGGGGACAAGGAGCAGAGAGGGGTGGCAGCAGGGTGGGGAAGAGCTTTATTGTGTTAATTAATTGCCTGGTTTGAAGAGCCACTGCCACTTTGCACTCAGCATCTTAAACAGAGGGAGGGGGAAAAGAAACAACCCATTAAACAACACACATGGGGGAAAGAAACCAAAACAAAGGAAAAAAACACCCTAATCTAATGTTTTGCAAACACTGGGCACCCAAACAGCTGATCTTTGTCAGGAACCTTAGTTCCAAGAACCACTTAGAGGCTTTCATCAACACATTATAATATTAATCAAGACTCATAATGCAGAGTGATTTGCATGCCAACAAATATATTTACACTGTAAATTGTTTGTTGAGAAGCCTCAGAGAAATATGCAATTCACTGCTATTGAACTTGGGTAGCAGGGAAAAAAAAAAATAAAAGCACCAAATCCCTGTAGAGTTGGTTCCTTCTGGTTTTGGCAACGCGAGTCATTAGCATGCACTCGCTCTTCCACGTGGGTTTTTGCTCGCAGCCGTTTAGCTGGATCACAGCAGTTGGAGGAGGAAAAGCTTAGCAAAGCTGCCACAGTTAAACCCAGGTCACTGTCTTCTCTGTGGAGGAGACACAGCCTCTGGTTAACTCGTCCAGCAAGAGGCAAGGAGTCAAAGCACAACAGCTGTCCCCCATGGGTGACTCTGTCTGACCCTCAGAGTGACCCCAGGCTATTTATGCAGTTCTGCTGTGACAGCCAAAGTGACCCCAGAGAAGCCCTGCTCCCACGGAGGGGAGGATGGCCAAGCACAGGGAGCTGAGCAGCTGGAGAGGCAATGGCAGAGCACCCACCGCCCACAGCCCCCAGCTCAAGCCAGCCAAAAAGCCTGAGGATGGCTGGACTTCATCTTAGAGGCCTTTTCCAACCATAACGACTCCATGATTCCATGATGTCCTGCTGCAGAGGCCCATGGCACAGTGCGGGAGGGGACTGCTCACTCCTGGGACCTCCTGCACGGCCCTGCCGACAGGGAACACTGCTCAGAGAGACAGCTCAGCTCAGATCCCAGGGTTCAGGGCTCTGACCCACACTGACAAGCCCTTACAGACCCCAGGGCACTGTGTGGAGAGGCCAAGAGCAGCAGTTATCCTCATTATCTGCACAAGTTCACACCACCACCTGTATCTACAGCACGGAGGGAGAGGACAAGATGGGAAGCAGCACCAATGGGAGGTCTTTTCTAAGCCAAGTGATTCTATGACTCCAAGAGCATTCAAATGGTTTGCACGCTGATGCCACACTTCTCATCCCAAAGGATCTTCCCTTCCTTTCTCTCCCACTGCTTCTCCCCCTTGCACCCCTGCTCTTCCCACCACGGTGTGCAAGTCCTGCGGGGTCTCCGTGCCGGGTGTAAATGAGCGCCTGCTGCGCTTCCCATCCGGCCTCTCCCCTCCCTGCCTGCCTGGGGCTCTGGGGCTGGGAAGGATGATTAGCAAAGGTGTTAGAGGAGAATTAAACGGAGTATTCTGTGGTGCCTCTCTAAGCTGCTGAAGAGCGGATTAGCAGGAGGCATTGATCTCCTGGTTCAGAGACCTTCTAAAGAGTGAGGCAGAAAAATAATGGGAGGGAGGAGGGGGGAAGCTAATTAACACTTCCAGCCCTCCATGTGGAGCTGGTACTAATAGACTGGATAGGAGTTGCCCTGGTCAGAGTAAGTGGTGTTTGTTCATCCAGTGGGTTTCCTTGTGTGGTGAGCAGGAAGGAGCTGGGAGACAGGACCAGCACTAAGGAAGGGGAGATCATAGAAAACACAGAAATCACAGAATCCCAGAATGGTTTGGGTTGGAAATGACCTTAAAGCTCCTCTCATACCAGGCTCCCTGCTGTGGGCAGGGACACCTTTCCCTAGAGCAGGTTTTTCAGAGCTCAATCCAACCCAGCCTTGAACAGTGCCAGGAATGGGGCATCCACAACTTTTCTGGGCAACCTGATGACACAGAGCAGCAGAGAACCCTGCCTCAGGTCACTGCTGTCCCCGTGGAGTTGGGACAGGACCAAAGGCTGCTCTCACACAGGTACCTCTGGCCACAGCTAATGCCTTTGCTCCAGCTTTTTATGGGAAGCCGAAGATGCACTCCTGCATCCTGGCATCCTGCCCCCCAGTCAGCAGCTATTTCAGGATGACACCACATTGCTGCTTCCAAACCCACCATGCCACCTCCGTGACGAGCAGGGAAAGGATCTGAAAAAGCCCAGGAAGTGTTTCGGCGGAGCAGTGAAAATCACAGGAATAAACTTTGCAGGTCCATCAGGCGGTTTGATCTGTTTGCATTTAATACTCAGTTTCTCTACATGTGCACAGCGCAGGTCCCTAATCCCTGCTCGGTAATTACCAACATTAGAGGACCAGAGCTCAGCCCTACCCATCCCTGCTCGCTAATGCCTGCACAAGCATTTCCCTAACCCTCGCCATGCCATGACATTAAGGACAAGCAGATGCCTTCAAGCTCTCTGTTCACAATGATTGCCCTACAAAAACATCCGGGAAGGAGAAAGAGCTTGGTTGGGGGCGAAGGGGCATTTTATTTGATAAAATCATAAAGAGCAGTGCATCCTGCAGAGGAAGAATCTCCGAGACATAAATGTCAGGTTTATGAACAATTGAACTGCTCCGAGCTTGCCCGAAATTGCTCTTTAAGGTCAGCACTGTAAGTGTTCCCTTGGGAAATGGACTGCGGGACAAGAGCCAAGCAGGGAACGGCGCCTGTCCCGTCACCAAAGCGGGGCAGAGACACAGCACCAGGGCGAGGAGCCACAGCCCCGAGGTGTGGCTGCCCACACGATCCCAGACACCCACGCACACTCCCTTTTTTGGGAAAAGCCTCGGGAACAGGAGCATCGCTGCCTCCAGCCCGCTGCCTGCCAAGCCCTGTGCTGGCACTCCAAGGAAGCAGCGACTCCGCTCTCAGAAATGCAGATTTATCTGTGCAGCCACAGCACTTGGACCGGTTGTGCTCAGATGCTGCACTTCACCTTGGAATTAAAGAGATGGGATGCAGACAAACCCTTCCCCAACCGAGGGCAGTGGTTCCTCCTGCCCTGAGAGTGCTTCCTCCATGGAAATGAGCGTTATTTTAGCAGAATTTGGTAAAAGAAGGCTGTGAGTCCACAAGGGAACCAAGGAAAAGCCCCAGACTATTTGAGAAGACAAACAAGCTGAGCACACTCCAGATGCATCTAAATCTTAAGGAAAGACCAACCAGATGTGGCTTATCCAGCTCAGCTGGGCTGGCTGCGGGCCGAGGGGGCTGGAGGCAGTGGAGGGGTGAGCCATCAATAGCACCAAGAGGCCACTTCACACTGATCCGAGGATGAGAAATGCTGGCAGGAGCAGGAGACGCTCCAGCACACCCTCGGGTGCCAAAAGGGCTCACACACGACACCCAATTTCACAGCTGCACACGCAGGATCTCCTGGCTTTCCCTAAACCAGGCAGGGTGACAGAAGACTGAGCCTGCAGCCACCGATCCCAGGATGCCTCTGCTCCTCCTGCCTGCCTGCCAGGGAAGACACCCCATGAGGGGACCCACGGGGCTCTGGAAAGCAGCTCAGGGCACAAATCAGAGCAAGGCGGAGCTGGGGCACTGCTCTCACAAACGTTACAGCGAACAGCCTTGAGAGGAAGCAGGAAGGGTGAACTAACACAAGGTGTTTTATACTCCTCCGGGTTGTTACGAAGGGACCTTGATGGGCCATATGGTCTTGTCTTGACCCTTAAATCATCTTATGCCCTTCTAACAGCAGCCATCACTGTTGCTGGCTTCCATTCCCTGTTATTCTTGGCACTGGGAGGCCGGGAACGTGAGGCAGCTCAAGCCCGTAATGAGATGCATCAGATGGAGACCATCTGGAAGGAGCGTCCAACTTTAACCTTGAGGGCTACTTGGAAAAGGACCTTCAGCCAGCAAAAGCCACCTTCCCACCGACAAACAGCCCTCTCTCGACTGCTTCCCGCAACATTCCGGGGTCTTGGGAGCCGTCAGCCTCCAAAGAGCCCAGCACTGAGCCTCCTGCACTTGATGGCTACAAGACGGGCCGTCCATCTGCTCCCTGCCAAGGCACCGTGTCCTCGCATGGTGGGAGAGTGGTTGAGCGGGGCAGGAAAGCGGCTGCAGGCACTCAGGGGAAACGGGACAGCTGACAGCCAGGTGGGGCACGGCCGGAATAAATCAATTATCCAACGTTTATCATCTGGAAAGGCAGGAGGGGACTCGGAGGATGCTCCAGCTCCGATTGGGAAGCTGCAGGGGACGGCTCTATCCGCTGGCGTTTTGGACCTTCCTCGCCATTCCGCTCACCCCGTGCTCCCAATTTCCACTCACTAACAGCCAATCCTTCGCACTTCCAGATTCACATCTACTTAAGGGCCACTGACAGATAATGCTGACAAATCTTGCCTGGCCATCCAGAAGGAGATCGACTTTGCCATTAGCAGAAAAAATATATTTTCTAAACAACCCTGAGGCTTCTGCCTTTGATTCCATCCCAATTAGAAAAGAAACCCAAAAAATGGGGGAAAACCTGCTTTACAACTCAAGTTTCTGTGATGAGAACGTGCTCCAGGTAGATCAAAACGTTTCCCATCAACGTGGACTTGCTTCTGGGGTGAAAAAAGCTGGAGGGATTTGCACCAGTAGCCTTAGGACCCCAATTTCATGGAGCAAAGTCCCGAAACACCTCTAAGCCTGCAGTGAAAGCCAGGAAAATCTGTTACTTCAACCATTTGCTGAAGTGCTTTGCTCAATTGTGCCTTTGTTCTTTCCATTTTTTTAATTAAGATTGAAAGGCCGAGGCTGTGAAAAGAGGCATTGGGAAGCTACGTGCAAGGGAACAGGGAAAGTTCATTTGAATGGAAATTCAGAAGCCAAATCCTTGGAAAGGCTTTCAAAAGCCACCTTAAACGACTTTCTTTGTTGTCTGGCAGGTTAAACACCTCCCTGGAACTGGGATATCTGTCTTGAAATGCCTCTGCACATCTCCCCACAGGCTGTTCTCCATAGCTTGGCCGCCCATGGATGGGTTTTTTTGGGAAAGAGCTTGTGCCAGGGCCCAACAGGAGCAGGATGCAGGAGGAGAGCAGGAGGGAGAGATGAACCGTGCTGCCTCTCCAAAATCCAGGGCTTCCCTGACAAAGAACCCTCCAACAGCCCAAGTACATCGGCGCAGCCTGACCCAGCCGCTGCTTGAGAATATTTGAGAAGGATCAGGCAAATCGTTTCATATCAAACATCCCCCTGAGACACGCCGAGGAAAAAGATTCATTAATAAAAATACCCAAACGAGCAGCACTTAGGCAGAGAGAGGCTGGGATGGAAATAGCAACCCCAAAGGGCTTCGGGAGGGCGAGCTTTCCTTCACACCGAGGGTGACCGGAGGGGACAGCTGAGCTGTGCCAGCTGCACAGGCAGCTCTGCTGATGGCGAATGTTATCGGCTCCACGTTGAAGGATTTATTCCCAGCCACAGACCTCTGCTGTCCAGCCAGGCTGGCTGGCATGAATCATCCACACACCCGACCTGAATTTAGCATCTGTCCATCCGTCCCACCGAAGTGGATGCCAAGGGATAGAGGCCCTCAGGCAGGATTGGGCTCACGGGACGCACATCTCCAGGAGAAGCCCAGCGGGGAAGATCCTGAGTGGTAACACTCCACAGATGCTTCTGGCAACATCTACAAATTTCAATTCTCCACTCAGGGCTGGACAGCAAACAGAACCAGGGTGCTCTCAGAGGACTTTGCTCCCACCCCTGGGGCTCACACAGTTTTCATTTCCTGTTTTTCCCTATATAAATCTCTCAGATGCTGTGCGCAGCGACCCCAGTTGGCTTCTTGGGGAAGGAAAAGCCTCTCCCTGTACAACCATCCACCTCATATTTGTCCACTACAGATGATTTAAACCTTTCTCCAACGTGCCTGGTGCTGGTCTGGACCTCAGAAGAAGCACAGCACCAGCCACCACGGACAGGTGAGAGAAGCAATTTTGGCAAGACAGGCTGACACCACTCATTAAGAGAAAGGCAAATTGGTGGGGATGGGGGGATGAGACAGGGTGAAAGACACAACTTCAGAGCAAACCCCCAACTCCTGACCCAGCACCTCCACTGACAGAGCCACCTCTTGGCGTTCTTCAGGCCAAGAAGGGTTGTGAAGCTCTCACATCCTGCTCTCTGGCCCCACAAAGCTCCTGCAGCAGCACAAAAGAGCTGGGATTCCTCAGCCTTTTTTCCACTTGTCTCTCCCCTCTCGCTGTCAGCATCCTCATCCCTCCAGCGGGATGAAGGTGCCTCTGCCGGGCGCGGGATGCAGTGCTGATAACAGGGAGCCACACAGGGAGCGTGCGAGCCACCCCGCTGTGTTATTAATACATGAACTTTGCCACTGCCCTCCCACGCTGCCTGCTGATTTTTATACCATATTGCATAATTAATCTGTCAACATTCTGTGACGAGGTATAAATATTAATAATACGATCACACAGTTGGCTGTTCCTTTTAAAATTCAAACTTGGCGAAGATAAATCGCGCACTTAATCTTAGCAAGCTTTGAAGAGTGTATTAAAAAGGGAGAAAAAAATAATAAGGGGGGAAAAAAAGGATACATTTGATTTCGCAACAGGATTGCCTGATTTTACCTGGGTTTATCTTTCCCCTTCTCTCTGCCTCTCCCCTTCCTGCACATGTGAGGGTGATAGCAGCATTTTCTCAAATATTTGGGTGCAAGGACCAAAACGGGGTGGGGGGGAAAACACACACACAAGCTGTGCCCATGTCAGAGGGTTCTTCCCTAGGTCAGGTCTTCCTGCACACGTTCAGCCGGGAAAAAAAGCCAGGAATGGCTTTAAAAATCCCATCAAGCACTGCTTGAAGGGTAAAGAATAGGGAGAAGAGTGCATCCTCACGGAGTTCTGAGCTGCTTTTAGGGCCACCCCAAACAGCTGAACGTTAAGGTTCCCAGTTGAGCCAACAAGAATGGGAAGCTTAAAGCACCAACAGCTTCACAAGTGCCTTTAAAAACACAACTCAAGAGGCCCCAGCGCTGCTCAGCACCTCAGAAAGTGACTGCCTTGCAGACGTGAGCTGTCCAAGGCAGCACGCAGAGCTCCCGAGCTCTTTGCCACGCGTACAATCCTCCCAGACCCTTCCCTCGACAGAGGATGCTCGGGCTGAGGAAAGCCCGTGGCACAGTTTGCAGCTGAGACCTCTGAGAATCTACCAGCGCCTCTGTGACTCCCAGACCCGTCTCTGATAAACTCCACTAAGCCTTTGCAGGACCGACTTTCCTGTTTGTTCCGGGCTCCAAGACCTCAGTAGCGCTCTCTGCCTTCCCTGCTCCAGCCTCACTATCCCAGGACTTCAACACCCTGTACTTTCCACGTTGTTCATCCCCAGTTGAGATGTTGCCTCTTCCCACGCTTCTTCTGCCTCCCAAGACAAAAAAACGCTCTCTGCCCATGATGCAACACCTCGTGAACCACGGGAATTCCAGCCTTTTCCATGCCCGTTTAGTCCCGGCTCATGTGCTCTTCCTAACCCTGCTTTTGTTTCTAAAAGAGGAAGAGAGGGAGGGAAAGAAATCATCGCATCACCCGCCTCCCTAATACAAATAAAGCATAGTGATGGCAAACTCTTCCCTCAATACTCCAGTCACTTTGTTTTACAGAGTACTGAAATGAAAGGGATACTTTAGATTAAAAGATTTGTTTAATGGTCTGATTAATTCATTCCAAACAGACAGAGACTGTTCTGAGGATCTCTGTTAGCTCTTAACCTTTCCAGCTTGGGGTTTTTTTGTGTATAAGCGAGGATGTGTTTTAATTTAATATTCAGCGCCTGCTGCGCTCTCTCTGGGCTGGATCACATGGCTTTTCTCCTGCACATGGAGAAGGGACCAAATGCTTCTTAAAATAAACAGAGAGGAGCTGGTAAACAAGGAGGGCAAAAGCAGGAGGGCTCACCTGGCAGCCCACACATGCCACGGGCAATTACCCCATTCACCCTGGTTCAGTTCACAAAATTAATTAGCACTGAACGCTGCTGGTCCATATTATTTATGAGCTAATGAGCAGGAGAAGCTGCAAATCCAAAGGCAAGCGCGCCAGGTGGCCAGAGGCAAGTTTCCAGCCCTCAGGAAGGGAGAGAACCCCCACCCATGATCCCAACAAGAGGCTTTGCAAAGCCAGGGCTGGAGCTGGGACTTCGAGTGTGGAGGTTTCGGGGAGGAGAGCTCGCCTGTGGGATGGCAAAGCATGAGGGGAAACCGATCCTGTTCCTTGGGTTTTGGAGAGCTGGATCAAAGAGCAAAGGGGCTGGGCAGTGCCCTGTGCCCTGCCTTCATGGGCTCTGTAGAGCAGCTACACCTGCACCCTGCAGGACACGTGGTCCTCGGGCCGCCGCGGTGCCCGTGTGCCCTCGGTGCCCGCAGGGCAGCATGGCCATGACCATCCTTCACACAGGCACAGTGTTCTGTGCCCTCTAATGCCCCCGGTGCCTTCTGCTCCTTCAAGGAGACCTGGGGAATGGCCATCACCAGGCATGGGCACACCCTGTGACAGGATGGATGGGCTGCAGGATTGGCACACGGGTTAGAGGTGACAGAGCTTCAGCTCCCGGCTGGCAAAGGCCATCTCTCTACCGGCTGTCATTGTCCTGCTGGAATTCAGGAGGCCTATCACATCATACCTGCTTCCTGCAGGATTTAAGCTGTTTCCCCTTTCTCTCTATCCTCTCCAGCTGTGAAGACAGATTCCTCCTCCGATTAAAACACGGCGCCACTTTGCCAGGGGGAGAAGGGACAGTGACAAACAGGTGCAGGAAGCGCTCCCACCAAACCCCGGATCAAACACCACACTTTGTCCTCCCTGCCACCACCACTCTTGTCCCTGGCTGGGTGCACACAGTGTGGCACCAACCCTGAGGAACGACAAGCTCAGCAAAGCGAGGGGGAGATGATCCCCGGGCACTGCTCAGGCAGGAGGCTGGGAGAAGTGGAAGCAGCATTCCATTTCTGCCTGACGTGCTATCACTTACGCGGGGTCGCAGCTCCGCTCTTGCCTTCGCTCAGCCTCCTCCTGTACGGCTGCGGAGAAATAACACTGCTCGCTTCAAGTGAGGCAGAAAGTTCAGCGCTGGCATCTGCTAAGAGTACTCCAGTCTAGTGCTCATCTCTCACGTGAGCCTCCAACCACAGGCTGCTCCCTGATCGTCCCCTCCTCCCAGAGCACCGGGGCGGGTGAGGAGAGGCTCCATAAACACAAAGGGGACGATTTTGGGTTGCACAGACGACCTCCAAGCCAGCAGGTCACGAGTGCCACCCGTTTCAGCCCAGGCTCAGAGCTCCCATGAATGCAATGCTATTTCCATGTTCAGCCTCCTGTGTGTTCAGCCTCACAATTAATTTCATCTGACTGATCTCTGCTTGCCTGTTTTACTGACAACATATCCCCCTACAATACCAATTCAAACATCCACAAATGAAACAAAACCCAAAAAAATCAGCTGCCCAGCCAGAACATCATTTTACTTTATTTGCCTGTTTATAATTTTTCACCCCATATGCTCACAATTATTCTTGTTTCCATTTTGCTGCTTAACAAGCAGAGGGGAGGGGAAAATCACATTCTCGAGTTTTTCCCTCTATCCGCCTTTTCCCCTTTTTTTAGCACAGAACAGATGTTTCCCACGTCAGTGTCTCTTGACAAAGGCAGTCTTTTTCTGGTGGGTAAAAGATATTCCAAAGGAAATCTTCATCCAAGCTCTACTCCCAAATTTCTTCAGGTTTCCCAGGGCTCCTCCTGTGACTCCAGGTAGAGCACAAGACTGAGCACATCCTCTGGGTTATCCCAGCACATTGATCTGCCCGGAGCAGTAACCCAGCCTTGCTCATGACCCTCAGGGCAGTTTATACAAAAATAGTACAACAATAGAAACTACCATTAATGGGAATAAATAATTTTCCTTAACATCAACTGCAACTGCTCATAAGGGAAAAAGGAGTCCAGAATTAAAGGTATTTGATTAAAGACATTTCAGAAATTTAGGTTTGATACATGGAAGAAATTGTTGCCTGTGAGGGTCATGAGGCCTTGGCACAGGGTGCCCAGAGAAGCTGTGGTTGCCCCATCCCTGGCAGTGTCCAAGGCCAGGTTGGACGGGGCTTGGAGCAGCCTGGGATAGTGGGAGGTGTCCCTGGCCAGGGCAGGGGGTGAGATGAGATGGACTTTAAGGTCCCTTCCAACACAAACCATTCTGATTCTATAATGTGGTATTAGAACTACAGGAGGAACTCACCAAAAACCCAATGCATAAAACCACACCTAGCCTGCAGTGAAGGCACAACACAGCACCAACGACCTTGACACGAGACAAGAAGAAAGGAGGTCCCCTCAGATGCCTTCAAAGAGGCACCACAGCCAAAACAGTTCAATCCCAGGGCTTGGTGCCAGGACCTCTGGCTATTTTTTGGCTCCTTGTTATCTACAGTTCTTGTTTTCTCACCATGCCTCAATTGACTTGTATGAAAAACGGGGATGATAATGGCCAGCTAACAGTGGCAATCTTTGAAATACTGGCTCTGCTAAAACAGATGAGCTGTCTCAGCTTACAGAAGCGACCCTGTGAGCATCACCAGAGATGGAGTTCTCTTTTCCTAGCACGAACAATAAATCACCAGCTCATCTCTGCTCTGGGATAGTCAGGGAATCGGGGCAGCAGTCAGCAAGGTGTGCTTTGGCAAATCCCCCCACAAGGACCAGCCAGTGAATATTGCAGCACTGGGAGAGGGAGGAGAGGACTGGAGCTCGCTCTGACTCTTCCTCCAGCTTCCCTACATGAAGAGAACCACGTGCTTCAAGAGAAAAGCAAATAAACCCCTTGCTGCAGAAAAGGCCAAAGGAGCACAACCTGTGTGTGTGAGGGCCCTTCAAAACTCCCGTCTGTCCTTGCTTGAGCCAGGAGCACAAACTGGCTTCACAAGTGTGGAAATATGGCCAGGACTGAAGGGAGTGTCTTGTAGGCTGATGGAGAGGGACTTCTACAAGAGCACAGAATGACAGGACGAAGGGAAACGGCTTCACACTGACAGAGAGCAGGTTTAGATTAGATACAGGGAAAAAAATTCTTCCCTGTGAGGGTGGTGAGGCCCTGGCACAGGGTGCCCAGAGAAGTTAAGGATGTGCCATCCCTGGAAGTGTTCAAGGCCGGGTTGGACACGGCTTGCAGCATCCTGTGATAGAGGAAGATGTCCCTGCCCATTCCAGGGGGTTGGAACTTGATCTTTAATATCCCTTCCAATCCAAGCCATTCTATGATTCTACGACTCCATGTTTGGCCAAGAGTCCAAGACACGAAACTCCAGGAGCATTTTCATGCATGGAGCTAACCCCACGCCCACACTCCCCAGCACATTCCCACCCCAGGCCCAAATCCCAGTGCTTGGGAGCCGCATCTCCTCCGGAGCCACCGCGATCGCTGCTGGCACCAGCCCCTTCCCCAGGACGAGATAACGTGCATTATTTGCTAAAATAAGTTTGACATTAATTAGCAGGAATCTCGCTGGCAAAGGCTCACACTGCGCAGCAGATGTGACGCGGGCTCACAGCTCCTTCCCTCCCTGCCGGGTGGATGGGAGGAAGAGCTGGAGTCACGGAGTTGGTGTAACGCAGCCAAGAAGACTGCGTCAAGAGGGACTGTCACCACCGGTGCCAAGCCAAGACGCCCTCCCAGCAGCAGCCTGGATGCTTTTTAAAGAGGCAGGCTGGGAAAGAGACAGATGCCACCCCTGGCAGACAGGGCAAAGGCAGGGGATGGCTGGCACCAGGGCTCCGCTCCCCCAGGAAATGCCGACATGGGACGCGGTCATTTGACTTCCTCCGGAAAGTGGGCAGTGAGTGATCGAAGCATTCATCTGAAAGCGCCTGTTCCCTCCAGAACATCAGCTTCAGATTCAAGCCAGGCAGCTCAATTCCTCATCCTCTGTGCTCAATAAACCCTGGTCCATAAAATTTATTGCCTGCTTCTAGATGACAACTGCAGGGAAAAAAAACCCATGCTGGAGTTGTGTCTTGTGTAGACAGCCTTTACAGATGGCATCGCCACGGCTGATTTACGTGAGACAAGAGGCAGGCCAGACCTGAGTCCTGGGAAAAATCTCACACCTCGTCAGCAACAAACCCCTTCTCCTTGGCCCCATCCTCTCTGAGCAGTGCCCCACTCCACAGGTCAGCCACAGCCTCCTGGAGAAAGCTCCAGAGCATCCAGGGACTTGGGAGAACCGGGGCTCACTCGCAGCCACCTGCACCAGTGTGTGCATCACTGTGGAACCCACATCCTCCCGCCCCTGCCTGGGAAACGTACCGAACAGGCAGACACAAGGCACAGAGAGGACAGCCCTGGCAGGAAACCTCTCTCTGAGCCCAGGAACGCTGCAGTGGGACCTGCTGCTCCCGTTCCTACACTGACCATGACAAGGAGCTCAGTCCTCCTGCGTTACACACTCCAAAAGCCAAGAGTGGCTGGTCAGCCCCAGGGAAGTGCATGCTCTCTCCACGGCTCAGGAAGGGCAGGTACGAGATGTTGGTGATGGTACAAGACAGAATAAAATCAAGCATCTACTGACCCTGAGAAAAGGGCAAGGACTCGAGTTAACCAGGGTATCTGTGGTGCAGGACAAGGCTTGGACAGGTCTGGAGTGCCTGGGGGAGGAGCAGGGAGCAAAACCACAAGGGTTGGGGAAGGTCAGCACTGAAGGATGCAGGACTGATAACCTGGGAGACACAGTCCCTTCCCTCTCATCCCCGCCGAACTCACTGTGGCCATGGAAGTGAGGGTTGTGTGAGCAGAGCAATGTCTCTGCCACGCTCTGTCCTCCCATGGAAGCTTCACTAACAACAGGGGAGAGACGCTGCAGCAGCAAAGTTCAGAGCAGGTGAGCACCCGAAGCACACAGCATCCGTGTGGGAACACAAAGCAGTCTCCGTGATGCTGGGTGGAAGTCAGGGTGGGAGTGACCTCCTGAATCCTCCTCCATGGCACAGAGGCTCAGGGGCTGGGAGAGTGGGGAGGCAGCAGGAGGAGGGGAAAACAAGGAAAAAAAAGCCATGGTGAATGGAGTGGAAAGATTTCTGAAGGAGCCACGTTTGTCACATTAAAGTGAGTGAAAGGCAGCGCGGGCGCTTCCCTGCCTGTCAAGCGTGTTTGTCTCTGGTCCTGGGAATTTTCATTATTCATTATTCGCCTGGCATGGATAGCAACAGGAGCACGAGGTTCTGTCTAATCCCCACCTGATAATGCATTTCTGATAAGCGTGACGGAGCCAACACCACTGACCGGATTCACGTTTCCGGCGGATAAAATGCCATTTACAATTGGCAGGTGCCGAAAATTCAGACTGGGGAGATAAGGGGAGGTGTGGGCAATGGGTCCCAAGGGTGTAAGGGATGAGCAGTGACGTTCCCTGGGGACAGAGGTGACATCCACGCTGCTGCCTTGCCATCTGTGGCAAGGATGAATGCAAGTATTGAATATTATAGACGACCCAAGTGAGGACAAATCAGCACAAGAAGAGTTTTGGGGGGTCTTGTCTCATCCAACCTGGCTCTTGCCTCTATGATACAGAATTCGAAAAAGCAGAGGCCAAATTATACCCCCTGGAGACACAATTCAGAGCTCCAGAACTGCATAGTGCTTGGAGAGACAGCTAATTCAGCGCTGCCTGGGGTCCACGTCCACCAGCAATTATCGTGCCTCGGATCAACCTCATTGACTCCAATCCTACCACAGTACAAAGCTACAGCAATGGGCCATTAATATTTATCAGGCTTCATACGAGGAAAAATGGCTTGTATGATACGTTCTGTGTAATTTGTGTCATGTATTTTAACAGTGGGTCATGGCAGAAGCCAGATAACAATAACCTTGTCAACCAGCAGGATTTATAGCCTGGTTAAAATACATATAAAGGTACCCGTATTATTGCAACCATAAGTATTTCAAGTGGGAGCACTCTAAAGAAGAGGGATATTGGGAGAGGGGATGTTGCCAGAAGGTGAAAACTTTGCCTATTTGAGAGAGAGAGAAAGAGAATTTAGGTCAAGCACACATATGAAAAAAGTTCTTGATGCCAGAATCTACAGGGCTGTGCAACCATCTCCCAGGAGGAAGGAGGAGATGCTCCGTTGTTTTCAGCACTTGAAAGTAGACTGGATGGAGAACTAAATATTACATATGGTGGAGAGGAGCTCACACGCCAGCACAGGGAGCGACTAAAATACAACCCGCTGCGAAAAGTGGCAATGGGAAGACGGCACAGCCTTTCCATCCTATTCCACAAAGCAGCTCCCCACACATATCCAGAGCTGGAGCTGCTGATTTTGGGTGACACAGACAAGTTTGTGATGCTTTCTGCTCCTGGCAGCCGTGCGGAGTCAGCCAGGAAGGAGGGAGCGGAGCTTCCCCCGAGTGCCGTGTGACGAGCGGTGTTATTGCCATCCAAGTACCGGTTCTGCAACCCCACAAGAGACAGGGAGGCTGCATGGATATGAACAAGGGCAGTATTTCACCTGGAAAAGCCCAGCTCGACTTTTAGACACCAGCCCGAGCCAGTAGAAAATCTTTTACTCCTCATTAGGAGCCAAAACGCAGATCTACTACGGCTCTGAGATGATGGCACGTGGGTATCGGACTCACTGTCCCTGGCAGGTGGGGAACACGCCCAGAGAGCCCCAGACTGGATTGCTGCCGTTGGTCATCACACCATGGCACATTCAAACACCTCAGCCTGGAGCCAAGAGGTGCACACGGATTTACCCTCACCAAGGCTCTAGCCTTCCTGTGCCTATCCCCTAATAACCTTTCAGGATCCAGGATCAAACGCCAAGGAGCAGCTCCTCCAGGAAAAGGGGAGATGAAGACCAGCTGGTCCCAGAAGACGAGAGCATCCCCGCAGTCTTGGCAGCAGGAGAGGCACAACGTAACTCCCTCCACACAGAGATCATAACTTTGCAACAGCAGCTCTTTAACAGCTTCCCTCGCTAACAAGCTGCTCTTGTTTTCATGTTTTGGAATGGCTTAATCCTGTATATGATAACATCCCCAACAAGCGAGTGCATTAAACTGTGACAGCTTTTCACTGACCTAAGCAATTGCATTGTGAAAACGCCATTAGCGTCTCTCTCTTCTTCATCTAATCCCCCCTTCCCTCCCTCCGCCTCTTCCCCGGCCAGTAAGAGCTATGCTCAACACCACTATTAAATTACCCTTAGAAATACGCTCCTCAAAGAAAATCAATGCACATGTGTTTTAACACTTGTCACAAATAGATCAACCGGGCAATCAAACATACATCATTCCAGCCAAGGTTTAAATAAATACCAGGACCACGTGTTGATGGTGCATTCCCACGGCTGGAGCACCTCTGCCCTGCTGCCGTGCCCAACACCGGGCTCTGCTCCACCTAGATCTCCTCTAACAGGGGTGCTGCCTGCACAGTGCCACGAGTGAAAAGGCAGAAGGATCGAGCCCCATCACACCAAAGCTCATTGCAGCTGGTTTTCCAGCAATCCTCGTGTACCTCCAGTGAAATTTGGGAGACTGGAGCAGGCAGCGCTGCCTACGGCAGCACCAGGCTGTGCAGAAGCTGCTGCACGGGCTCACTTGGCTTGTTTTTCAAACCCTTCTGCTCATTCCCTTCCTGCCACTATTATTTACTGCTCTGGGTGCCAGTGGGACGATTGTCCCCACGTCTGTCTGTAAAGAGCCATGGCTGATGGTTTGTATGGGGAACATGCACACAGGTCGAAAGTGCCTGGTAAATAGATCGTGAGCCTTGAAATCTGTTCCTACTGTGAAGATGTTTGCTGCGACTATTTTTACTTCAACATCGCTTTCTCTCTTTTTTTTTTTTTTAAACCATCCTTCCTCTTTTTTCCTTGGTCAAACCGGGACAGAGAGGGATTTCTTGCCGACTAATTAAAGCCCCACATGTTAATGAACTCCCAACACTTTACTGCCTCAGAGTGTCTGCAGCCCCACAGGAAATTAATAAGAGCTTTAATCACGAAGAGATTTGAAAGGTCAGTGCCTGCTATGGGTCTCCAAACACAGAAGGCAAAGGAATCATATCATATTTTTAAAACACCCCACTGAGAAGCCACAGGGCTGAGGCCAGAGGCAAAATAACAGGCAGAAAATGAGTGGTACAGCTGCCGTCACAGAAGAGGGAAAAGCAGGACAGGAGAGGCTGTAATCACACGCTCTCCCTTTGTCTTCTATTTAATCTGCCCTACCTTTGTTATTCCTTTTTCTCTCAGAGCAAGGCCAAATTACACGTGATCGATCTGCTTGAGAGTAACCCTTTACCAACCTACCTGACGGCTCATCTCCTCACCTTCCTCTCCATCCTCTTGCTAAACGAGCTCTCCCTAGTTTTCCTTTTCCCGTTACGAGCGTGCATCTTCCTAAAGCTCCTTTCAAGATATTAAGAGGTACATAGAAAAATTGATATTGTAAGTAGATGCTCCAGATGGACCAATTACTGAATTAATCCATAATACCCACCTGGCTCCAGCAGCCAGTTATTTACAGCAGGCACCAAGGCGCACACATAATCTATTCACTCCTCAGCGCCGTATCAAAGCGCAGCATTACGAGCACCAGCTCCACGAGCTATTTTTAGCCCAGCCCCAGTGAAATTTCAGTGCTTGAAGGACTCCAGCTCGAGGAGCATCTCCAAGCAGAGGAGCGAACTCAGAAGGATTGCTTCAAGCGGGTGTTTCTGGGCCCAGAGAGCACAGCCCCATCAGCGAAAGGACTGATGTTTTCACGTGGCTGCTCCTGGGACAAACCTCAGCCTTTCATGGCATTTAACACCCAGTCCAGCAGCAGCACCTCTAGGACCAAGAGGAGAAACCATCTCGAGGTCACAGCTGTGATTTCAGACCTGGTCTGGCCACCCCAAGCTGCCTACAGCACAGAAGACACCAGGCCAATACTCAGTGCCCAAGTCAGGAAAGTCTCAATTGTCCCAACCTGGGCAGCCAAACCAAGCTGGAGATGCTTGGCTGTTTTGAGGACCCTCAAAGCTTTGCATCCACACTTCCTCCTTGTCTTTCCAAGCCCCTCAAGAGGCTCTGTCAGCTCTTCCCTCTCCTCACGCTCTCCCTGATTTCTCTGACCTCTGAACCCGCAACGGTGTGATTTCCTACCTGATTGACTGTAAAAGCTTCAGCTCCTCTAATCACAGATCAATGGCCTGTACCGCGGAGAGAAAATCATCCTCACTGGTGTTTATCATCCTTGCAAATTTCTGCTGTCCTCCCCTCTCACTCCTCTGCCTCTTTAACCCCTTGCCACCCGAAGTCTCCTGCTGGATGCCCTTGGGACAGGCTGAGGAAAGAAGCAATTCCCTCAGGATGTACATGCAGCTGCCCCCAGCACCCTCCCCAGGGTATTTTCTCCAGAAGTCTCTGGTCCTGCCTTTAAATGAAGCCTTTCATCCCTCATCTCCCCCAGCCTCCTCAACACGGTTGTAATCCCAACAGCAAGAAGGAGCAAGGCCAGAAATGAGTCCAAGCAGAAACCAAACTTCCCTGCAAGCTGGAAGGAGGTGCCAGAGGAGCAGGAAATTTGGCCACCAAAAGCAAGCATCCAGACCTAAAAGGCAAGTCTGTCTCAGCCACAAAGTGAGCTCCTGCGAGGCTCAAACCCAAAAGAGAGGGATCAGACCTAACACATCGCTGCTCCTGCCCAACTCCAGAGCACTTTCAAAGACTTCTACGCTCCAGAGACCTTTCAATTTTTAGGTTTACAAGCTAAATCCCAAGCGGGAAGGAGCCCCCAGCACTAGTGCTGAGGCTCAAATAAAGACCTGGCAATGCACAGCCCAGGAGAAAACCCAACGATCCAACAGCATCAGAGACACTTCAGACACCGTCCCGCTCGCAGGCTCACAGCAAGCGCTTCTTCCCTCGAGTTCAAAGTCTTTTCCCTTCGGGCAGCTTATAATTGAGCACCGTGACGTTCCCCACACGGCCGCTCTCGGACGAGACCCATCATCGCTCCAGTTTCTCTCTGGCAATTCCTCGATCTCATTTTGACTTACGGTTCCTCATCCCCTCTAGGGATTTGGCCCCATCTACAGAGATAATTGGAAACACACCCTCTGCGTTCTCCTCCTGTCAGGAGCCAGCTGTCTGAGGCTTTAAAGGCAATCTCCCTGTTTTCTTTTCCCTGCTCCCCATGAAAGCGTCTGCTGAGATCCTGGGGAGCGAGAGCAGACAGCCCCTCTCCCTCCCCAAATATCTCATCCTCTGCAGGCCAGCCACCGCTTCTCCCTTAATTTCCAGCCAGATTTCATCTGACAGCACTTTAGGAAGCGATAGGAGAAATCACCATCGGAGCAATAATATGATTACAGTCCCTCAACAGCCATAGCTGAGGCTGCAATAACTGCGGAGGCTTTGGCCTCACCTCAACCCATCCCGCTCCGAGCACCCCAATCCCCACTCCCGCTATTTTTTTATTATATTGGATTATCTGGCTGCACCAGAGAGGGGGGGAAAGCATGGAAACCCACGGGAGATGCAGAGAGCAAACTTTCCTGATGAGAGCTGGTCCTCCCACCACATCCCTCCTTCCCTGTGATAGGGAATGTCTTCCCTTTCCTGCCGCCAGCACTGACGTTGGCCTTGTGAACAACTGGGAAAAATATATATATACACACAGAAACATATATATATATATAAAGAAGAACAACCCACTTAATGAGCTCTGATACCCTCCTTGTAAAGAGTGGGAAATTATCTGCAAGTCTAGGAATATCTTCATTAAAAATGCATTTAGCTGTGGAGCGCTCCGAAAGAGAGACCTGTAATACATGAAAGATTAGCCCCAGATTGCTGATTGGGCTCTTTCACATCGTTATGGTAATTAGACTCACACAGCCTGTTGTGCTGACTCCGACACTTTGCCGGGTTTGCCTTTGTCTGGGATTTAAGGTGGATTTTCCCCCATTCCTCACCCCTTCTCCCTCCTCTCCAATTCCTCTGTCTCGGCCCCCGGCCAAGGAGCGGGCACTACCTCGGCTCATCAACGTGCCCAGTGCCGGGATCCGACTCACCCCGCTCCCGGCTGCCTCTGCCAACCCCAGCCCGGCCTCGCAAGAGGAGACAGAAATTAATGGTAATTACGAGGTGTGAGTGGATATTACAGCTCTCAATCTGATTGCCACTGAAACCAAATAAAAATGCAACTTAATCAGCCGATTATTAAAGCAAGGAATAAACAAATGGCGATGTGCCCTCGTCCCTCCCAGCTCCCTTCCCTGCCTGCACACCCTCGCTCCAGCTGGTTGGGGTTCTCTCTGCCCCGTCTGTACGATCTGAAAGGCAAATCCATCTCAGCCCACCCAGCCTGCGGAGCCAAAGCAAAGAGCTGTACTTCAGACGAGGAGTGAGGGGGAAGGAAAACGCTCAGAAGGTTTCCAAGGAGGAGCACATCTAATGATTGCCGTTTCCAACAAGTCTCCTGGCTCACCCCTTGTTGTGAAGTACTGTTCCTCTTTCCTGAGCTGCTGAACTCCCTCCGTGGATCACACGGCTGCAGACCCGCTCTGAGCCACGAGGGCAAGGCACAAAGCTGCCAGTGAGCCACTTGTTTAACCCTGACAAGGAGAAAGGGCCATTCCATGGCACGGAACCCGCACACAGGGAAGCCGGGAATGTGCCATATCACTGCTTGGGCACCACTGCAGCTGCTGCCCCTGAGCTACAGCAAGCAGCAACCAACCTCTCCCGGGGGTCTGAACTCAGGATCCACACCCTACGAAGTCCTGCACTGCTCCCCAGCTCCTGAGAATCAACCAAGACCTATAAAAAGCCCAAGTAAGAGGTCAGCAGCCCCTGGGCAGCAAAGGTTTCCAAAATCCCTATCTGCCACTAGCTGCTGAAGCACCTCTGGGATAGAGAGGGATTTGAGATGCAGTGCTCCAACCCAGCCAGCCCAGGGAGCAGGGAGTACAACCAACTACAAGCTCACCTCATCCCATCACACAAACAACAAGGCACTACTTTCTCCCTCTTAAAATAAGTCCGGGCTTCTCCGCTGCCGCCATCCCGGATGATAACGCTCCTCTGGTGACCCCGCGCCGGTGCCAGCCTGTATCATCACTCACTAATCCCAGCCACGAAGCCCTCTAACCCCTCTGCTCACCCTCTTATCTCCCGCTCCCCTATCTGCCCACCTTAGGTTTCAGCTGGCGTTTGCCTAATCCGGCTCCAAGCCCAGGGGATCTCGCGGAGCCATTGGCCTTGTATTGACCTTATGGCACCGGGGCAGGTTTGGAGACTTTCCAAATGTGATCTGAGTGTCTGACTCAGAATAATAATAGACAGGAACGATCGTAAATTAATCTTGTCGTCCATCTCTCCCTTCCTCATACATGTATTAATGTGTTTCTATAGCCCCTCCGCATCCTCCCTCCGCTCCGTTCATCCATCTATCCCTGGCACATCCTTTAATTACCTTCCCATTAAGTTTCCCCTTTCCTGGCTCCACATTTGATCCCCTCTCTGACTGCACTGGGGAACACAGCTTTTAAAACCGGTCTTAACCCTGTTTTAACCCTGCAACAGGCCCTGGGGGGAAGATTTGGGGCAAGTTTCTTGGGACAGGGGGATGCTGAGCTCTGTGCTCCCCAGGGAGGTCTCAAGAAATTCCCTCCTGGAAGCAGAAGAGCTTCTGGTCCAGTGGAGGAAGCTGTAAGCTGGTCACCTACCCCAGGGGACACAGCTGGACTGTCAATGTGTTCCAAACCACTACGGGGCATAGGAGAAAGTCAAGCCACATCTCCCATAAGGGACTGCAGCTTTGGAAACCCACCCTGCTCCTCCTCATCCCATCCCCTTCAAATCCTTCCGCCAAGGTCCCATTTCTCCAAGTCCTTGCAAAAAAGCGAGCAGGGAGGATGCGATTGAGGCTGCTGCCTTTGCTTACAGAGAGGGGCCAGGGCAACACCAGAGGGGTTAGATTAGATATTAGAAAAGATTTCTTCACCAAAAGGGATGTCAAGCCCTGGCACAGGCTGCCCAGGGCAGTTGTGGAGTCACCATCCCCGTTACGGATTTAAAAGATGTGGAGATGTGGCATTTAGGGACATGGATTAGTGGTGGGCTTGGCAGTCCTGGGCTAACAGTTGGACTCAACGGTCTTGAAAGGTTACTCCCAACCTAAATCAATTCTCTTACTCCACCCCTGCATGGTTTCAGGAAACCGTGGTGGGTGCTGACACAGCCTTTCCCTTCGGAGCAAGCAGATGGAAGTTCTTCCAGCTCCCAGCCCCCGGAGCCAGCGTTCATGTCCAAAAAGCACAGCAGAGGCTCTCTGTGAACAACACCACCACCACAAATAAACCCAAGCACCCGCAGGATGACAGCTGTAATGAACCAGTGCATACGTCCCACTCAGAGGTTTCAGAGAGGCTGTTCAGCTGCTGATGACGGATGACATTTGGATTTCAGCGAGACAGTTTGCACGGGAAAGCTGCAGAGCAGCCGGTTTGGAGACACCTCTCTGCTTCCCCCAGTAATTGCTTAATAAGCATTGTATCCCTGCAGCCTCCGTCACTGTCCCCGCATCTGGCGGGGAGGGACAATGTCACACTGGGAAGCCACCACCTACAGATTGTCCCAGACTCCACCACGGAGCAGCACCAGCTGTCTCCATCCCATCCCCAGCACCTATTTGCTCTCAGAGCCCCCAGTCACGAGACACAGCGATCTCCCCATCCCCTCCCAGAGCTTCCCAATGCTTGCACCAGGCTGCTGTTCCCAAATATCTAACCTTGATCTTCCCTACTGCAAATTAATCTGATTCCTTCCTGTTCTGTCTAGCAGTGGACACAGAGAGCAATCGATCGGTCTCTTTTCTATAACAACTTCTGACGTATTGGAAAAAACGAGATCGCATCTCCCTCTCTTCCTTCAGGTCCCACAGGCAGCACTCAGAGGTTTTCCAGGAGCTCTGCTTGGCTCCACAAACACCCAGCCCTGCTCCACAGGGAGAGGAGCTGATCTGCAGATCTGCCCCTTCCCTCTCCTGCTGCTCTGAGGGTTGCACAAGGGGCTGAAGCACCCGAGCCTAAAGGATATGGGGTGGGGAAGGATATGGGGTGGGGAAGGATATGGGGTGGGGAAGGATACAGGAACTAATGGCTTTAAACTGAAAGAGGGAAGGTTTAGAATAGTTACTAGGAAGAAATTTCTCCCTGTGAGGGCGAAGAGGCCCTGGCACAGGGTGCCCAGAGAAGCTGTGGCTGCTCCTGGATCCCCGGAACTGTCCAAGGCCAGGTTGGATGGGGCTTGGAGCAACCTGGGATAGTGGAAGGTGTCCCTGCTCATGGCAGGGGTGGAACGAGATGATCCACAGAGCGTCAACCCAAACAATTCTATGATTTTGTAATATCCAACAGACCAAGCAGTCATTTCTAGCTTGGGCAATAGAAAAACTCCAAAAAGCAACGTCAAGGCCAGGTCCCTCCATGCACACACAGCTGTGTCTCCTTCCAGCCCTGCATTTCTCCCATGGAGCATCCCGGGAGTGGGTGCCCGAGCCCCACCCTCGCAGGAGGGTCTGTGTCAGAGCTGGTTCTCCAGCCGTGTGCCATCCCAGGGTCCGTGTGACCACACTGAGCACCACCAGAGCACTTGGGACATCAAAACAAGAGCGAGTGGCTTTGTCAGGAGCTCTGCTATTTATACCTGAGGGCCTGATGAGCACCAGCAACAAGGGAGACACAAAGGCGAGCGGCAGGAGCTTGATTACCAGTGGTTATTTTTAGAGCATGCAGGGGGTGTAGGAGAATTCTCTACTCCCCAGGCTGAGGGTTTTCATTCCCCCTTTCAATCCCAAACGGCAGCACCGCTGCTGCTCCCCAGCATTAGACCCCTGCCTGTCAACTCACTTGTGCTCCCAGCTGCAAATGGGTAAATCGCTGCAATTACACTCAAAAAGTCACATCCCTGTCCTTCCTCTCTCCCACTTCTCTGCACACATTCCCCAGTCCCGCAAAACAAAGTAATGAGTGGCAATTGAAATGCTTACACAGTTAATGGTGCCCACGTCCCGCCCCGGTGGGCGCTGCTCCTTTGCCTGGCAGCCGGGTGAGTGCTGGGTGCGTGCGTGGGAGCCCAGCAAGGAACCATCTCCAGTCAGAGGGGAGGCAGCAGCTTTTCTAACGCCCAGGTGAGGCCGGGCCCCACCGGGGCTGACTCACAGGCAGGCAGGAGCTGGTGTGTGCCGGCACATTAACACAGCTGTGTCAGCTCCCAGGTGAATCAGCTTCGCTTCATCAGACACATCAACACACTCAGCACTGCCATCCCCTCTCCTGCTCCAATTTATTTTAATTGCAAGATGCAAATAGCGTTCTTCTCTCCTTTTCCTACCCATATCCATCTAGAAATATCTCTCAGATCATCTACTTTTGCGTTCATTATTTTTTTAGCACTCCCCTCTTCTCTTTCCTACCTTGCCCTAATCCAGGTTTATAGCAGGGACCAGGGAATCGGGAATGGGAAGAGTCTGGGACGCTGCAGCCACTTTTTCAAAGACCAGAGAGCCTAAACGCTGGGCTCTTTCTGACCAAGACCTCAAAAACTGCTTTTCTCCAATGATGCCAGCATCCCATCTTCATCCTGTGCATGACCAGCACACCTGGAGTTTCAGAGCTTCCCCTGAACATCTCATTCCCACATTAGAGATGCTGGACACCCAGTACTTTCTACCTGTATGGAAAAATACCAGCACAGCACCTCTGAAAACCAGGCTGTGTCTCCAGGGACCTGCAGTGGGTACAGGCACGGAGCAGCTGAGGAGAGAGTAACTTCACAGCCACTAACCAGCCACTTCAAAACCTTCCCAAAGGGGTTCCTGTTTCTCAGCCACTCTAGGGAGGGTGTCTGCCAGCACACAGCTCCCCTTGAAGCCGTCAGCTCTTCCCGACTCCCCTTGGATACGCAAGAGCCATTTCAGCCTTGTCCTTGGACACCTCTTACACGCAGCAAATTAATACCGGCAATCAATCATTAATCAGAGCTCTCCTCCAGCTACCGGGGAAGGGAGCTGAAGCAGGCCAGGCTCTGCTCCCATTTATGTCAGACAAATGCAAGCCCGTGGAGCGACTCCAGATCTACACAGCGCAACAGACAGCAGAACAGGGCTGGGCACTCAATCACCGGCACCCGGAGCCAAGCAGAGCAGTCAGTGGCCCGGCAGCTGGGCCAGGCTTCAGCAGCTCCAGCAAGGCTATTAGCGAGGAGAAAAGGGAAGAAAAAGTACCCCGGTGGTTATTCACCCACCCGGCCTCGCTAAGAGAATGTAATCATTAGATACGGCTTTTCCCATTATAGCCCGTTAATGACTTGCCATTGTCCTCCAACATGTGAGGAGGGAAGCATGGAGGACAGGAATCGGCCTGATTGCTGAGGTGTCCTGCACTCGCCACAAGTGTAATTAAAAGCTGCTATTGCCCATTTCTTACAGAGGCAGGTTGGCAATTAAACCTGCTCTGCCAAGGATTGTGTCTTCCCTTATATGTACACACATACATATAGAGATATAGGTAGATTTTAAATGCAATTATTTGCAAAATAAGAAATGACCTCATTCTGCAGGCATTTCAAAAGAACTCCCATCGTTCCAGACTGTATAAATATTTTTAATATCCCTAGCACAGCCATCCAGCCTGTCCAACTGCTGCAGGGCCATTTCTTCCGTGCTTCAAGCCACCCGTGCCCACCCTGAAATATGGGAGCTGTAATCCACGCGCCCGAGCGATGCTCCTGACCCGCTCATTTTAATTATCTGTGACACCAGCATGAGACATGTACCGTGAAACTCATGATCTCGTGATTTCCAGCAGCTCTCTTCAGGGACCACGCGACACCTTACCGCCACAGCCCTGCTCGTAAACGGCTCTGCCTGTGCTGAGGGGACAGCAGTGGCTTTTATGGGCTGAGCCGCCTCCCTACTATTTGTAGCTACTGTAAAAACCACGCGGCAACTGCCTGGAAAATGGGCAGAACAGCAACTTGGGGGAGGTTTGGGAGCCAACAGGTCTCCTAGCAGGATGCAACCTGCTGGGGAATGCGGGAGGAATGACCAGCAAGGCTCTGCTCCGACCACAGAGCAGGTGATGCACTGGTTGAGCCTCGCACATCTCCAGCGAGTCAGCAGGGTTTCTCCTGTTTTTCCATGGCATGAAAAGCTCCAGCAGCACCAACACAGCGTGTAGCCCCCCTGCCTTAGGTCCCTGCAGACTCCTGGAAGCAGCCTGCCATGGCTGCCTTTAATAACTTTGCAATCAGGTTTAAATTGCCACTGCAAAAGGTTTATAAAAGTTTGTGTTGCTTGCTAATTAAATCCATACAAATGCCGGCTTGGCATTAATTTACTGTAAAATTAGTGTGAGGCTACAGTGGGTTATTTTCAAGAAACTTGTCCACGCTGAACTACCACTGAGGAGCAGCTGACCTTGGGAATTATCTCCCCAAAGCCTCCCTGCCACAGATCACACACAGCTTTTCTTCCAGGCACCACATGCAAATATTGTTGCTTTTCAATTATTTGCTGACTGATCCAGCGGCTGGGAGACAGCAGCTAATTAAAATCTAATTGAAATAAAATAATTTCCAATTCTGCTGCTTTTCATCGCCTCATGGAGCAAAGGTTCCTTGTCTCACGGACTGGCTGTCCTCGGTCCTATTTGTCCCTCAGCTCTGCAAACAGCCCGTGTGTCATCCTGCTCTCTGCTGGGGTGTTTCCAGATGTGGGGCCAGGATTTATCCCCATGGGGCGAATTAGGGACACGGGGGGACGAGGGAATCTTGAAATAAATAGGGAGCAAAGTGAGGAAAAAGAACAGGATGGCAAGGGGAGGTATGGAGAAGGCAGGGAAGGGGAATGGGAGGACACAGCCAGGGAAGAAGGGAGCAAGCTCTGGCTATGATGGATGTCCAAGGCCAGGCTGGATGAGACTTGGAGCAACCTGGTCCAGTGGCAGGTGCCCCTTTTCACAGCAGAAGGGTTGGAACAAGATGAATTTTAAGGTCCTTTCCAAGCCAAACCACTCTAGGATTCCATGATCTGTGAGAAACTCTTCTCCCAGAGCAGCACCCAGCCGGCACCTGGACCAAGCAACGTCTGAGCACAGAGGATAAATATAAATATAAATATAAATATAAATATAAATATAAATATAAATATAAATATAAATATAAATATAAATATAAATATAAATATAAATATAAATATAAATATAAATATAAATATAAATATAAATATAAATATAAATATAAATATAAATATAAATATAAATATAAATATAAATATAAATATAAATATAAATATAAATATAAATATAAATATAAATATAAATATAAATATAAATATAAATATAAATATAAATATAAATATAAATATAAATATAAATATAAATATAAATATAAATATAAATATAAATATAAATATAAATATAAATATAAATATAAATATAAATATAAATATAAATATAAATATAAATATAAATATAAATATAAATATAAATATAAATATAAATATAAATATAAATATAAATATAAATATAAATATAAATATAAATATAAATATAAATATAAATATAAATATAAATATAAATATAAATATAAATATAAATATAAATATAAATATAAATATAAATATAAATATAAATATAAATATAAATATAAATATAAATATAAATATAAATATAAATATAAATATACCCTCGGTCCACTCTGGAGGCACAGCCCCACTGGTTGTGCTTGATTCCATGGGGAGGTATCCCGGTGCCAGAGGGGATGGAGCAGAAATGAGCACGGCAGCAATCCCAGCACAGCCTCACCCTACAAGGCTGAGCTGAGGGATCCCCTCCAGCCACACAGCAGTGGGGGCGAGGAGCAAACTGGCTGCACAAGCACCTCTATTTCGCCCTTAAAAGTGAGGGAAAAAATCCTCTGCATAATTCAAGCCGAGGTGGCAGAAATGGCTTCCTGATATAGCTGCGCCTCAGCCACCGAATATAGAACTGGACACACTGTATAAAACCCAATTACTACTGTGAAAACCTCTCTCAGACATACACACTTGAGACTGTATTAACTCCAGCAACACACTATATCTTGTCATGCCAATAAAGTTCTTGACACTGAAATTGAGAGGAGGGAGAGCATCTATATGTACATGGGGACTATGGAGAGGGAGCCATGGAGAGCCAAGGATACAGCAGCAGCAGTTGATTATAACAAACCAGTTCAATTTGCCTGATACGGTTGCCCTAGTATTTTTTTTTTTCCTTTTTTCCTCACTGCCTTTACAGCTCAGTGGGAGCAATCATAGTAATAATTAAAAAAATCCAGCCAGAGTTATAAATAAAACGAGACAAAGAAAGAAAGGAAGAGGCACACGCGGTGTTTAGAGGCAGCGGAGCCGCCACACGGAGGGCTTTGGAGAGAATTCCTCCTGCGTGCCCTCCCAGCTGTCCTGCTTTATCCCTTTGTGGCCAAATCGGATGCTGTATCCCCAGGTGGGCACTCGGCACCAGGGCCACGACCAGCGGCACAAGAGCATCCCATGGTGAGGCTGAAAGCGCGGGGATGGGGAGGTGCCATGGCCAATCCCCCGTTTTTGAGGTGGTGGGGAGGCTCTGTGCTCAAGTGAAGGAAAGCTGCCAGCCTCGCCCCTCCCGCCCATTGTGCCCCTTCATTTGCTGCATCCTCCCCCTCTTCAGCAGCATCTCACGAGCACAGCTCCCTCGGGGACACCCACCACCAAGTCCCTCTCTCCCTGGAAGTTCTGCTCGCAGCTGGCTCCCACCTGGAGCGCTCCGATAACCAAATCTGCTGCTCCTCGGGTTTCATTCCAATGAAACGTTCTTCATTATTAATCCTCGGAAGAGGTTGCGGAGGATCACGCTGATCAAATGATATCTGCATTAGCAGGAACACGGCGCAACTGTCACTANCCTGGTCCAGTGGCAGGTGCCCCTTTTCACAGCAGAAGGGTTGGAACAAGATGAATTTTAAGGTCCTTTCCAAGCCAAACCACTCTAGGATTCCATGATCTGTGAGAAACTCTTCTCCCAGAGCAGCACCCAGCCGGCACCTGGACCAAGCAACGTCTGAGCACAGANTTGATTATAACAAACCAGTTCAATTTGCCTGATACGGTTGCCCTAGTATTTTTTTTTTTCCTTTTTTCCTCACTGCCTTTACAGCTCAGTGGGAGCAATCATAGTAATAATTAAAAAAATCCAGCCAGAGTTATAAATAAAACGAGACAAAGAAAGAAAGGAAGAGGCACACGCGGTGTTTAGAGGCAGCGGAGCCGCCACACGGAGGGCTTTGGAGAGAATTCCTCCTGCGTGCCCTCCCAGCTGTCCTGCTTTATCCCTTTGTGGCCAAATCGGATGCTGTATCCCCAGGTGGGCACTCGGCACCAGGGCCACGACCAGCGGCACAAGAGCATCCCATGGTGAGGCTGAAAGCGCGGGGATGGGGAGGTGCCATGGCCAATCCCCCGTTTTTGAGGTGGTGGGGAGGCTCTGTGCTCAAGTGAAGGAAAGCTGCCAGCCTCGCCCCTCCCGCCCATTGTGCCCCTTCATTTGCTGCATCCTCCCCCTCTTCAGCAGCATCTCACGAGCACAGCTCCCTCGGGGACACCCACCACCAAGTCCCTCTCTCCCTGGAAGTTCTGCTCGCAGCTGGCTCCCACCTGGAGCGCTCCGATAACCAAATCTGCTGCTCCTCGGGTTTCATTCCAATGAAACGTTCTTCATTATTAATCCTCGGAAGAGGTTGCGGAGGATCACGCTGATCAAATGATATCTGCATTAGCAGGAACACAGCGCAACTGTCACTACATTACACAGCTCTTTCTCCCTCTCAATATTCACAGGAGCTTAAGGGCTAAACAAACCTCACTTGAGGAAGGAAAGGAGAGTAGAAATCTTTTGCCTCCCCACGTGGATAGCAGTGGGCCGTGGGAAATGGCAGCAATGTCTGGCAGCTTGAGTTTGGGGAAGGCATCCCAGGTTGGGATATTCGGGAGGCAGAGGCTCCAGCCAGGACGGAGGACCTGCTCCTGCTCCTGGTGGGCACAAATCCACAGCAGCAACCTGCCCTCCTTCCAACTGCAGAGACAGAGGAAGCTCCTGGAAAACAAATTTCCCTATCCAAGCTCCCCAGGAGCCATGGGAAGAGATGCTGCAGGAGAGGATGGGCACTGTGGATATTGCCCCATCCAGGGAATGCACAGCACTGGAGGGGGGAAAGTTCACAGCTGTCTCCAGATGTGGGGAGACTCAAATTGCTAAATATCTGGGGGGAAAAAAAAATCAACTCAGTTTTGGTCTCATTCATTCCCGCACAGCCTTTTTTTTCTAGCACCAATCCATGTGCCCCAAACTGAAGGAATCTGGAGTGAAGGTCCCCTCGCGTTGCTGAGGTGGCATTTGGGGCACATCCGAACGGGCTTTTCCTTGTCAAACCAGTCCATGATCGAGTGGAGCACAGGGCAGGAAGAGAGGAGGATGGCACACAGCTGAACACCTCGCACAGAAACTTCTGCAGCAGGTTTAATTTTAAAAAATAAAGAAAAATCAGGGAGTGGGACAAGGATTTGCACTGGGACAAGAAGAGGCCTTTCCCTGCCCCTCGGAGAATTGGCAAAATGCTTCCCATCCCCTCATGCTCTTGGGGGAAGATGATGGTTCTTCATATTAATGATAAGTGTCAGCGTATCAATTTCAGCCTCTCCGCGAGTTGAGATGAAACATGTGCCAAGGTCAGGGCTGGAAAGCTTAAGTGTATCTATTGTCATCCACATAATAGCACACGGATTCATTTCTATCATTTTTATCTCCCTTCTTTTTTAATAATCCTATAGCGAGGATATAATTCTCTATTAATACATTATAGAAGAAGCTTAATGGAAAAAAGCAGGGTGCTGCCTTTTTTTTCCCCCGACTTACAAGCAGCGCATACAGACAGGCGGGGTCTGAGGTTGCCTGTTCTCTTATTTTTTTAACTGAAAAAATGTTTTCACTACTTGACTTGCCTCTCCTTTTTTCCCATTACCTCAGACAAAATAAGAATACAGAGTGGTGCCTCCTGGGGTGGCTCATTAGAGGTTCCCCCAAACTGGAGGTTTTCTGTGCCATTATTTCACGGTGCAGGGTTTAACAAGGAGACCTCCCTCACGAGGTTTTCTCCAAAATAAGCATTCCAAAAGGAGGTGACAACACGATCCACCACCAAAAGTGGGGTTTCAAACAGCCAGAGCTACCCCTCAGCCTCCAAAGAAATCATGCCTCAAACAACAAAATCCTAACAAGTTCTCCAGATGTCCTCCGAGCCTCCCAGAAAACAGAAGACAGACATATCTTGAATTTTTAATGTGAAAACAGTCCGAAAAGTAAGAAAGCAAACAAAGAGGAACAAAACCAAACAAAAATGAAGCTTTTTAGCCCTTCTATATATGTAAATCTCATCTCACTGATTCCAACATCTGTTTTTTCCTATTTTTTTTTTTTAAATCTCAGCACAGCTATGTAAGAGAAACTACAGCAAACAACTCCAGAGCTGGAGTTACAAAGCCTGCTTTGGGAGAGGAGGAGCTCGTCCCTCATCCGTGCCATACCCACCATCACACACAGCTACCAGCACACAAATAAATCCCCGTGAGCCCAATTTTTGGGAAGGTGAGCCCGGGTTTTGCCTGGACCAGCCAAGTGCTGCCTGTGGCCAGCATGACATGCCATGGCCCACGCTGCCTTCCCGGTGTCAACTCAGCCATTTCACTGTGGCCAAAAAGGAGCTTCCAACCATCACCTTGCCAGGGAAGACTGATCTTATGGCATCTGGGGATGCAAGTGTAGCAACACAGAAGAGACAACAACTGCTGGACAACTAAAAAGCCCTTTCCAATGCTGTTTGTTCCCCCCAGCACGGCTGAGGAGCAGCCCACACGCATGGCGAGGTGTCAGCTGGACCTGTCATCTCCAACTGGGAGCCCGGCTTCCCATCACTCACTGCCATCGAGCTGCCTGTCGCCTGCCAGCCTCGTCACGCTCAGCCCTAAAATGCCACATTGTTCTAACCAAGTGCTGGCAGCCAGAAATGCCTCGGGGAGGAGGTGGGAAGGGGAAAGTGGAGCAATGAGGGACCAAGACAACGACTGCAACACCCTTGCAAGATGCCAAGCCTAAGGTGAGGGAGTGTTGTCCCACATCCATCACCACACCACAAAGCATTTCCTACACACTTGTAGGAGGCAGCAGCGACATCCACCTCCTCTCCACGAAATCCCCCTTCCACAAGGGTTTCTCCTATGACTCATCCTACTCCAGTGGAAAAGCCTTGTGGCTATATATTCCCACCAACACAGCCCTTACTCCTTGTTTAAAATATGATGATCAGGGTAAACGGCTTCCAATTCCCTGACATTGAAAGCCCAGAGCAAAGAGATAAACGTTAACACTTCCAGAAAGCTGTAGGGATAGAGGAATTACGGCTGGCTCCTCTGTGGCTCCAAAGACCTGGCTGAACTCCTTCTGGGGCCTCCTGTTATTCCCAGCAGAGCTCGACGCAAGAGCTGGATGAGGCCCAGAGGTCCACGCTCTCAGCTCATTTATTAAGAAGCCAAGGATATCCAGAAAGCCAATATTTTTAGCATAGCTTAAAAAAAAAAAATAATAAAAGCAAAGGCACCCTTCTATTCATAGCACGGCTCCAGAGGATCCGAGCTGTAATGCTGAGTGAAGGCATCCTTGGACCACAGCCCCTGGATCCCTGCTGTGCACAGCAGGGATGAGGCTCAGGAAAGCTGCTGCTGAGAAACAGGATTCAACCTCTGCCCAAGCCACAGGCTGAATCCAAATGCCAAAACATCCCGGGGTTCACAGGCAGGGGTACAGCGAACACAGGCTCATCTAAAATGCTTTTAATCTTTGCTCCCGAAAGAGCAGCCTCCTCCCATGGGATTTCTATGGGAAAAGAAAGAGCTGCAGGTGTTTGAGGGGGGAAAAAATAAGAAAGGGATGAAAAAAAAATTTTTTCCCATCTTTGAAAACAAAGTTTTGGGCAAAAGCCTACCCTGGAGCTGCTGTTTGGCTGTGGCTGGGCGGGTGATGAGCACTCGCTGGCTCCCTCGGAAGGGACATTGATCTCATCGTCGCATTAAACACCGAACCAGTGCTCACCGTGTTGAATTAGTGCCGGTAGATTTCTCTGCCTAGAACATGTTAGAAATCACAGTTGGGTTACAAGAATCAATTAGGGCCAGATGGGGGTGTGAAGAAGTCAAACAATTTGCCTTATTGCAGGATTCGGCACTCCGGCAAAGGGTTCTTTACATTTTCATTTAGATTTAAAAATCACTCGAGTGCACCCTCTGTATAATTCAATCGAGGAACAGAAACTACCAAGCGGGTAAGAGATATAATGTTCTTCTCCAGAAGATAAAAGTGGGGAAAAAAAGAAGAGAGGATTAGAGCACGGATCCTCAGCAGGGGGAATTCTGTGTAGAGATACTGAAGTTGATGCAGCATCACCATAATCCAGGAAGTTAAGAGCACGTCCTCTCCCGTCATCCCTGACTCCATCCGGCCATTGGTAGGAATTCAAGCTGGGCATTTTGTTTAATGAATCATAGAATCATGGAATGGTTTGGGTTGGAAGGACCTAAAAGAGGATGTGGTCCCACCCCCCTGCCACGGGCAGGGACACCTCCCACTAGACCAGGGTGCTCAGAGCTCCATCCAACCTGGCTTTGAACACTTTCAGGGATGGGGCAGCCACAGCTGCTCTGGGCACCCTGTGCCAGGGCTCACCACCCTCAAAGGGAGGAATTTTTTCCCAATATCCAATCTAAACCTACTCTCAGTGTGAAGCCATTCCCTCTTGTCCTCTCACTCCAGACCCTTGTAAAAAGTCTCTCTCCATCTTTCTTATCAGCTCCCTTCAGGTACTGGAAGGCCACAATCAGATCACCCTGAAGCCTTTCCTTTTCCAGGATGAACGAACCCCATACTCTCAGCTTTTCAAACTCAGTGATTTTAGAGTTTTTTTCCAACCTAAACAATTCTATGATTTAGCAGGGCAAAGCATATGGAGACTGATGTTGGTCACCACCCCATCCCCAGCAGGACGGGCAGCTGGTCCCCTTCCCATCGACAGCGCATGGACCCACACAGATGGACATCCCAGCAGAGCCAGGAGTGGGTAATGAAACCTGGCCAAGGTTAGTCAGGGGAAAAAACTCCTTGCTAATATGCAGCACACCTCCACCACCGCAATAAAGACAAGATTGAATTGCAGAACGTGGCTGCAGGTCTTGTTTCTATACGTTTCAATGTTGTGCTCCAACAGGTCGGAATATTGTTAACAATTCCGTCTGCAGAGGAGACATTGCTGAGCTGGGTAAAACATGTGGCAAATTTCTTTCTGGGCTCATCTTGGATCAGGTGAAGGCGTTTGATTATAGAGGCTCGGGGGTTATTTGCATTATGGGATTCCCAACACTCCTCCTGAAATGGTTCGGAGCATTATGTAAATCAGCCAGAGGGGAAGCTTTTGACGAATGTCTCAGCTGATGGAACAACTTTAATCTCAAACCTGGCTACTCTTCCAATTACCTCGTAGGTCTTTTGCCATTGACTGCTTCATAAGGGAAATCCAGCCTTTACAGGGGATCCCTGAGTCGTTATGTTTGAAGAAGGAAAAGGGCAAAGGTCCCCTTCAATGTTCCATCTGTGTGCATGGGCTAATGTGATGTGCTTCCCTCAGACAAGAGGAAAGGTTAAACGGAGCCCCGTCGGAGAGGAAAGCCGCAAGGCTTAAAGCCGAGATCTGCAAAGGAATCTGAGAGCCAAAGCCCACTGAAAGTCAAAGGACGAAGAACATCTAAGCCCAAAAGGCCGTTCTGAACCATCTAAATGGAAATAAGTCCAGGTTCTTTCATGCCTGGGCTTGTCTGCTCCGCAGAAGTACCAAAGGCACAGGCAGATGTGATGGGGTCTGTCCTGCTTCTCCCTCCACACGATGCAAGGCTGGGAGGGATCAGCAGGAGGAACTCCAGTATTGAAGGGGAGGAAAGGGATGAAAAAGGGGGGCAGAGAAAGGAAGCTCTGTGCCTCAGACAGCTGTCCTTTTCCAGAGCCCAGCTTGAATTTGCATCCACCCAACATCACTCAAGATGTTCAACTCCCTTACACTTTCATTTCTGCCTTTCCTCACCTTTTCCACCCACCAGACACGACTGGAACTGAAGCACCACAACTTTTCCACGAGAATTCCCTTTCTTGGTCATGGACAACTCTTTCTGGGCAGCAGCGAATCCTTTAGCACCAAATCCCAGAACAAATCACAGTGTTTAAAGGAAGAGGAACATCATCTAGAGACTCCTCTCTGGCTGGTTTTTAGATACAACTTCATTTCTGTTCTGTGTTGACAGTTGTTGAGCTGCTCCCAAGCTCCCTGCATTGGAACCTCTCTCTTCAGATACACCTTGATTAATTTTGCTTCATTTATTATTTAAGCCCAGTATCTTCATGTAAAATATTGAAGACCTGACTCATTCTTTATTATTAAGCCCTGCCATGCACCCTTAGGAGGTGCATGCTTTGAGGTCTCCGCAGCCTTCAATCTGCTAGAAGAGAACAAACTCATCTCAATCCCTCAGTAAATATGAGGGATTGCTGGAGGGATGCTGTCAGCATCCTGCTCCCTCTTACCTCGGCTGCCGCACCGCCTTGCCATGGAAAACACTCTGAAAGGCTAATTCACTCTCCAACATCTGCACGGCTCATTTCCTGCTCTCCCCTCTCCCCCTCCGCTCCTCCGCAGCTGGCATTGAAGTTGGTCGGCTCCCAGTAATCCCTGTTTGTGGATATAAATGGAGGAAGCTGGGAGCCGAGACTACGGCCAATTAGACACCGAGGGCGGCTCTGTCGGCAAGGCCACCAGGAAATCCCGCTTGCCCAAAGACAACGTGGGGGATGCCATGGAGACAAAGCACCTCAGATGCTTTCAGAGTGGTAGTGGGGCATCATATGGATTTTTTCCTCCACCAGAATCCCAGTCGGGTCCTATAATTTTCTAACCTTCATTTCTTTTCCATCACAGACTCATTTTGGAAGCAAACATAGCAATAGCCTTTTTAAGCCTAGCTTTGGGAAGCTGGAGATGGAAAACCTGTGGCCTCCCACCGACCCCCCTCCCAGCTTGCATTTGGGATGCAGAAGGATGACAGTCAGTGGTCACTCCTATCTCTGAGGAAGGCATTCCCAAGTTTCCATCCTGACTATCAGTGCTCACCAGCTTAAAAGCTGGGCAATCAAACCGTGTCTGGTGGTGGCTTAGGAGGAATTTACATCTGAATTTCACAGCTTGGTTCCAACTCTGTAATAGGCTGAATGGGAAAAGAAAATGTAGTCAATGCTTCTCTCCTTTGAGCGCAGATCTACACCTTGAGATGAAACTCCATGGCTAAAATTCATCCCTACTTCAAAGGCACCTGCGTAACTCAAAGGCAATAAACCCAGGAAGGGGAAAGAATGAAAATATTTCAATGGCGAAAGACAAGGCTTCACATTTCTACGGCTCTCAGAGTACTTTGAAACGTAACAGAGCACACAGCCAACTGCAGGTCACAAGAGAAGTCAAGTTCACATCCTGAAATCAAGCCCAGCTGATGGAAAGGGAATTTCGGAGAGACAAAAGACTGCTGGTGGTGCAAACCCCAGGTGAGCACCTCGCATCGAGCACTCAGGGTAGCGCCGAGCTCAGCTAAATACAGCAGTCTTGAAGTCTCATACCTTGTGCAGGTTCACCTTCAAAGCTGTTCAAAGAATGATGGCCAACCCCAATCAGAGAACTGTGGAGGCTGGAAAAGACCTCGAAGCTCATCAAATCTCGTCGTTAACCATCACAGGTTTGGGCTGGGAGGACATTTAAAGCACCCTTTAGGGAAGGAATCAGAGGATATGGCCTCAAGCTGCACCAGGGAAGGGTCAGCTTGGACACCTGGAGGAATTTCTTCACTGAAAGGGTTTTTAAACGTTGGAAGGGGCTTCCCATGGAGGTGATGGAGTCCCCATCCCTGGAGGTGTCCAAGGAATGCCTGGACTTGGCACTCAGAGCTCTGGTCTGGGTGTCGAGATGGGGATCAGCCACAGGTTGGACTCAATGATCTCGGAGGTCTTTTCCAACCTGAATTCTGTGATTTTTTAATTAAACACCCTTTAAGCAGCTTTTTAGGGTGCAATGAACCACTCCCTTGACAGACCCAATGACCACCAAGATGTCCAACAGCTCCCACTACAATTCCAGCCAACAAACAGCAGGGCTTTGCCTCCCCACGCACGGCTCCGCTGACAAGTTCACACAAAATCCAACAAGGAGCAAATTACACATCTGTAAATATCAAAGGCAGGTTGTTTTGTGAGAAGTTCAGCATCCTGAGTTTGGGTTTTCTTTTTTCTCCCATCTCCCCCCCCCCACACACACCTTTTTAAGCTTTGTCAATACCAACTGTGTTTTTCTTCCTAGAAACTGTATAATGATGAGAGAAGCTGTTTGTTTTTCTCTTTAAAGGGATGAAGTATTTTTCACCGATATTTTACATGTCTGCAAAAACGATTTATGGGATTCAGCAGATGGGTTACACGATGCCCTTTGCCTGCTCAAGGGAAGGGGGGAAAAAGTCACTCCAGGGTGAGATTTCAAGAGCTTCTTTGCTTCTCAAAGGCTTTTATGTGAACACCAATTCCCTGCTTTTTTGGCAGGGGAAGAGAGAACTGGACTGTAAACACTGATCAGCATGGGCTCATCTCGAGAAAAAAGATGGTGCAAGACAAATATAATTGCATTTGTGAATGGACTAAAGCAGACAGACGGAAGGAAGGCAGTGGATGTGCTTTGCTTCTGTGTCAGCTAATCCTCCAGGATGGAGCATGAGCAGCCCCGGCACGGAGAAAGGGGCAGGAACAAATCCCTGTCATGCCTCTTTGGCATGTGGTTACAACCAAAAACCACTGGGCATAACAGGACACACACACTGCCAAAGCGAGTCAGATCAGATCTCACAAGAGTGCTGTTTCCTGCACCCTGGGATAGAAAGGCAGCCAAGCTCTAGCGAGCATCCAAAGGAAGCAACAAGCGTCATGATGAAGGAAACAGGAATCTTTCACTGGATAATGAGCAGGAAGGGTGGAAGATACTCATGTGAGGATCCACAGCTGATCCCCGGAACCAAGGACTGCTTCTGTACCAGTATTTACCTCTCTTCCTCCACCACCTTTGCTTCTCCTCCCGCCCATTCCAAATGAGACCAGCACATCTTATCGGCCACGTAAGCCAGAGACAGCTGGAAGGAATAGATTCCCTCCCTTCTTTCTCTCTCCTTTTTTTTGGATTTATGACAGAGAGCTGCAAACCAAGAGCCTCTATTCCTGGAAGAGCGGTGCTGGCTGGGAAGCCCTGCGGCTGGCAGATGCACGAGGCAATTAACCCCTGTGCGAGCAGGAAGGGATGGAGAGGCACTGCCAGCAAAACACATGGCAAAGGACAGCCGAGCTGATGTCCCTGCATCCCCTGCTCGCTGCCGTGGGGCACAGCTGGACAGGGGACCGGGGACGTCACCTCCCCAGGAGACAACTCTGCAGGAGCTGCCACATGAGCTGGGGCTTGGATCACCCAAAGTATTTAGGCAGGCAAATATCTTGCAGGTCCTGAGCCCCTTGGAGCCTTCTCATGCCTGAATCCACGCTCCCGTACCACGATGGAACCGAAGCCCCACAGCACCTAGCAAGATCAGTCGCTAATTAAATCGTTCCCACGACAGCTTGCAAGTTAGTTATGGCTCATTATCCTCACTTAACCGACTGGAGAAACTGAGGAAGGAGAGAGATTAAAGGATTTGCTAAATCTCCGGCAGCAGTCAGTGGCAGAGGCAAACCCGGAGCTTATAAACATTATAAATCCCCCACCTCGGGGCTCCCAACCCCCCACATCCCTCCACTCGCTGTTTTTACTACAAACTTTTGCTTATTAAGTGCTGAGTGTATGCAAGAAGCAAAGCCTGGGGAGCACCTTGCTCGAGAGCTCACGTCTGGAGGGCAGGTATGAAAGGGAGAGGATGCTGAAAGCCAAAAGACCCTGAAGCCTCTCCAAACACACGGCCCGCAGGGGAGCTCACCCAGCCCAAACCACATCACTTGACTGTGATTTTGAAAACAAACCCGGTGCCCTTTTAGTGCCTTTTCGGCTGCTGGCAGCATCTTGGAGGAGAAAATACCAGCCCTGATTTTCTCCAAGTGAGCCAATAAATCAGTTGTGGGAAGAGCTGGAGGAGCAGAGGGCCCCCAGGAGAGGCTGCAAAGCCCGGCGGCGATGGAGAGGATGCTGAGAGAGGAGGAGGGCTTGGGAGAGAGAAGCAGCGATGAATTTAAAGGGAATAAAGGAGATGGGAGAGCGGAGGAAGGGAAAGGAGCTTTAGAATAAAGGAAGAGATTGACAGAGCAAAACAAAGATGGAGGAGAGGCACAGAAAGGAGAAAGAAGGAGACAAAAATAAAGGAGAAAAGCAGGAGGAGGAGGTAGCGGGGGAAGAGGGGAGGTGGCGAGACAGGGAGAATTAAAACAGTGACAGCAATTTAGCAGCCGACTTTTATCTTCAAGTTTAACGGGAGAAACCAATCCACTGCAAGGAAGGTGGGTTCTGTCTCTGGCTGTCGCTGCAGCATGACCACCGAGGAAGGGAAGAGCAGAATTGGATCCTTCCCCTCCTACCAGCAGCGCTGCTGTTCATCAAAGATGGGGTACTGCCTGCTCCCCCTCCCTGCTCCTCTGCTACACTGGATTATATCCTCGTTACCCCCTCGACGACAGTTTGCCAATCATAATTTGGTTGTTATTATTCTTGATGACGAACTCTGGCAGCTCCAGCTCCCTTGACAGAAAATTCCTGCCTCCCGTATCCTGCCCTGCCATAGGGAAGGTTTTTTTTTTTTCCCCAGGGATTAAAAAAAAAAAGACCATTTAAAGTGCAGGGTTTTTTTTAAACTCAGCTTCTCTGTCTGCTTGTGTTCTGTTTGTTATTTCACTGCAGATGGGCTTGGTTTAGAAACAAACAGCACTGGCTGTGACACTGATAACTTCCACCTTCCCAGGAAAAAGAGAAACCCGGCAGAGCAGGTGGGAATTTGGGATGTGGGGCTGCACAGCCCCGGCCTGGAGAGCAGCTCTGCACCTCCAGCCACCCCATACTCTGCACATCACACCCTGAAGCCTGCAAGTTGTGCAGCAGGAAAAAGAAAGCAAAAAGAATGGATTAGACCTTGTGTCTGAGACTCCCTTTGCCCCCCTGGTTTTATCCAGGAAGAGAAACCATTCCCCAGCTTGTCCTGGAGAGCCCACCTGCTGCAAAACAGGGGTCCTGAAAAACCCAGTTTAGGAACCCCAGGAAGCAAAAGTCCATGGAGATGTCAAGAAATGAACTGAAAGAAACATTCATTCCCAGGTCTGCTGGGGCTCACAGTGGGATGCTGACCTGCACAGATTTGGGGTGGCAGTGGGATGCTGACCCACACAGAGACCCAGCAGAGAGGTTTTGGGGAGTTTCAGCCCTGGAGGCAGCAGTGCACAACTGTGAGCTCTGCTCAGACTGAAACCAAAAGGGTTTTTATGGGGTGCAAGCACCGCCAGGATCACAGACAGCCCAACTGCCAGAGAGCTCCCCTGGACAGAGACATGGATCCACAGGAAGGCATGAAAGCACCAGGAAAAACAACCCAGACAGGATCAGTATGTCCCAAAACCAGCTACAATCCTACAATCTTCAAGCCCACGGCTCTCTCTCCCTAAGGCAGCCTCTCACTACAGGAACAGAGCAGCGATTTGAGGACAGACACTGCATCTTTCACTTGTCCTCCCCAGTATCTCAACAAGGCTGACGAGCAAAACCACAATGCAAAAAGATCCCTCTGGAGATGGGAAATCGGGGGCATCCAGTTTGTCTCCGTAACAGTATCAGGCAGGGCTGGAAGCGCCGCTCCTCAGAGCTTCACCTTGCAAATAAATAGCTCTGAACTGCAGCCAGAAGCAATGGGATCTTTCAAAGACATTATCTGGGAGCAGTCAGTGGAATGCACCTAAAGTCTCATTAATCATCCCGCCGCTTACAGTACTTCTTAATGGCTTTTATGGTTTATCCTTTGAACGCCAACAAAGAGTGTGATTTCTCCTGGCTTATTCTATTAAACAGAAATCAATATCCAACACAAATGTGCCGACGGTGGGAGATTTGGAACGGCCGAGGAGGCACCTGTCGGGCCTTTTCTCCTCTCCTCTGATGTGGGCAGCGGGCTCTCCGAGGGGCAGGGGTCTGCTAAGCGCAGCTCCTCGCTTTGCAAAGCCAGGCCTAAGCGGGAGAGAGGCCAGGAGCTCACACAGGGGCTCTGAAACGCATTTGGTGACAGCTTCTTTTTCCTGGTGCTCGAAACTTTGGAGGCAAGTGCTGCGAGCATGCAGGAGAGAGAAAATAGAAAAGAAAGGGAGGCAGAAGCGGGATAGGGCAGTTTTCATCTCTCCTTTCTATGAGGGCTCTTCTGAATTTGAGTGATGCATGTGAGGCAGCTGAATCAACACTAAGCACAGGTATAAATAAGCTTCTGGGAGCACGGGCTCGGGAGCTGAAGCTCGTTATTAATTTTTGCAGCATGATTTGCAGGCAAGGAGAAGAGGCTTTGGGTCATTCGCTCCCTCTTGCACCCCTGGAAATGGGACTAGAGGGTGAAAAAAGAGAGGAAAAAGAGGGAATTTGCTGCGCTAAATTAGTGGAAAATGAGTGCAGCTTTAGGAAGGGATGATCCTTCACCAGCAAGGCTTTTCAGCCCAGCTCATTCCTAACTGGGGCCCCTTGGCCCACACTGGGAGCCAAGAGAGTGAGAGCAGCCACCAAACTGAATCAGCTTTGGGGTTCAACCTGCATTACAGGGCCAGCTCCTACACTCACAGAAATGGGACCCAAAACAACTACAAAGAGCAGCACTAAGCACGTCAGAAACCAATTCCAAGATCCTAATAGAAAATGAAATTTGTATTTGTTAAAAACCACTTAGAAGCTTCGGAGCCTTCTCTTTATGCTCCTCTCAGAACCATGCTGTTAAGTAATTAGCAATTTACCAGGTTTAAACAGTTACAAAAAAATCCTTCCTGAAAACACCAGAGGCAAATCACACCGCTCCAGAAATGAGCTCTTTCCTCCAGAGCCCTCAGTGGTGCCAACCACCTCATTCCAGAGAAGGAACAGGGCACAGCCCACCCCGCTGCTGCCTTAATGCACACCCGGTGTCCCGGAGCACGTGGGAATTACAGAGCACAGGTGGGTTTGAGTTGGTTTGGTGCCACAGATGTCTGGAGCTCTCCCTCCTGGCACATCCCAGTCCAGCCCATCCGTGCACCGGTGTGATCAGGAGCAAGAGGACTCCGAGTCCAGAAGCACCAAGTGCACCTTCCTTGCTGCCTTCCTGAGGGTCTACCAACACCCAGCTCCAAATACTTCCCTACTCCACAGACGCCAGCAAAAGGATCCAGAGGAGATGAGAGATGGAGGGGGTGAAACTGGGGAAGGAGCCAGCCCAGGCAGCCCACACATCAGTGCTGATGGCACCTCCTGCAGCACCCTACGGGATTATTTAGCACGGCTGATTGCACTCGCTTCCCTCTTCAGAAAGTTTCTTTCCGTGGAGAAAAAAAAAAAGAAAACCAAGGAGCCGAATAGTTGGGGATGCTCGAGGCACTTAACTACACTTAGCAACCCCGAGCCTGCCAGAAACATCCTTGTGCAAGTGATGATTCCAGAATTAACTCCCAGCTCTTGGCGTGCTTGAAAAAAAAAAAAGGAGAGAAGCAGGCAAAGCCCCTTCAATGGCAGCTCCTGATTCGGGTTCAGCACCGGTTCAAACCCGACTCTTATCCCACCAAACGCTGCCTGGATGGGGAACAGCATCTGACCTGCTGGGCAGCACCTTCACCTGCCAAAACCAGCTGGAATTTCAGTGGTTTGGATGAGCATCCCAGCCTGGGCTCCAGGTGCAGCTGCTGGCTGGGCTTGCGGTACCTGATTCAAGAGGAATCACACAGTGGTGCAGAGACGCAGGTAAAGAATCAGCAGGTTAAACCTGCGTGGGAACATCTCTGGCTGCAGTGCTGGATCCCTGGATTGGGGTGGGAAGGAGCTGCCCCACACCGGCTTCCTGGAAGGAGAGAGGAGTCAGCTGCTCCTCTGCGTCCTAAAGAATTAAGTGAGACAATGAAAGAAAATACCATTTCTCTGGCAGTGCAACGAAAGGTCATTATTTTTTTAGCTCTGTCCCAGGGAAGGGCATCACCAGTTTATATAATTAAAGCTGTTGGGATTGTTCTTACACCTATCTGATCTTTTAAATTATTTATTTCCTTGGCTCACGCTCTTCCAGCCCTAACATGACCACAGCATCAGAATCCTTCCAGAGCCACTCCCGCTCCTGCCACCCCAACTCGGAGGCAGAGCCCGCAGCCAAAGCAAACAGCTCCAACATCTCTCCTCTGAACTGAACTCGGTGTTAATAATTTAAAGCTCTACGGGTCCTTTTGGTTGCGTGGTAAATTATTCACCGATTTCCCCCCGCTAACAGCACCCCCGCCCACAGCGCGCGCGGAGCAGGTGCACCCACACAAAGAGAGATGCTCTTTACAACTTTGGAGATGCTCTATCATGTCAAAGAGAAGGGATGAAAGGCAGAGGGAGGACGCCAGCCTCAAAATCACATCCTCCGCTATTGCTCTCGAATAGATAAACGCTCCGGGAGAGTTTCGCGGGGCATGTGATGATAGGAGACGTTTTTGTGATACACAGGTGTGAAAAAGGGAGACAGGCGGGAGAATAAAACCTGATAACACTTCACTCAGGCAGCGGCAGCAAAGGCAGGTGCTTTTTATTCCCCAGCTGCATGAACCAAGAGGAGCAGAAGGGAAGCGCGGAGCAGCCGAGCCGGCTCAGATCCCAGGCAGGATCTCACCCTGGATGTGAGAACCTCCCGCAGCGAGGCAGCTCTGTTCTTCCTCCACACAGGTATTGCACTCCCAGCAGCTCGGCTCGTGGGTTTCCAGGCTTGGGTGCGCAACGCCTGCCTGCTCCTGACAGCTTCCCAAGGGTTCCCTGGAAGCAGCCGCATTCATTTGCATCACCAAACGTGAATTTAACTTTTTGCAGAGAGACTGAAAGCGGGAGACGGTCAGAGACAAGTTTGCTGTAGGAAACATGGAAAGAAAGACCACCCGCTAGAGAAGGTGCTGCCTGATAAGCAGAGGGCAAACCCTGTCCCTTGAGCCCAGCCTGAACTAAACCAGAGCAGTGCAGTACACAGGGAAATCCCAAAGGATGTGAAAATTACAGGGAATGTTACTATTTTTAACTCCAAGATCAGGAGTAACAACTTTTAGGGCTTATCTGGGAACCACCAATGCATGCACACACCCACACACAGGCAGATTTGTAGGAACCACTTCCCGAGACACCTGCACCTTTGTTTCCATATCTGAGTGTGTCCTTAATTCCTCTATATCCAACACTTCCTCAATGATCAGCATCTTCTGCCCTGATTTTGAACTCCTCAGGGTCCATTTCCTCTCACGGAGCCCATCTAAAGGAAGAGTCCCCAAGTGACCTGCTAACAGGGAGCCTGCGGGCTCATTTTGCTGCTCACATCCCACCAGGAGATCCTTGGAATGGTCTGGGAAGGGCAGCAGCAACGAGAACTCAACACCACGGTCCCATGGGGCTTTTCAGACATCCTTGGGGGACAGCACATTGCTCCACTCCCCACTCCTGCAGCTCCCAGGAAAATATTCTCCAGCTCTGCTGTGAGAAGGACGGTGCTCACGGCTGAGGGGACACAAGCAGGATTTATCACCCGACACACCGGGAAGAAAAGCCAGTCCAAACCCAGCTGAGCACAGAAGCTTTGCCTCAGCCTGGGCTTGCGAGGGACACGACCTTTCTGAAAACTCCGGTTATTTATTTTGATAATCCTTTTGTTGGAATAAACGCTTTGCTCTTGCCACAGCCCCAAGGTCATGGGAGTTAATGAGGAGAGGAGAAAGGCCAAGTGAATGGGATCTGTCCTCTACAACCGAAGGCATTAGTGAATGAGAGGTGAAATGAGGGGGGCTGGACTCCTTCTCCTCTGCTTTTCACTCAAAAAAAGCCAACAACAGCAACACGGCTGCAAAATAAGTCTCTTTCTATCCCTTCTTTATTCTTTTATTCCCATTATTCCCCTCACTGCTCTTCCCTAGGTACCACCATCACCTCCATACTCCAGCCGTTCCTCACAGCCCACGCCCCGATGGGAAGAGAAGAGGTTCATACCCACACCCTGGATCCTCACACAAACACCCCCAAGGCAGCACCGTCCTGGCCCCTCCAAGGACCCCACACCCTTTTACAGACCCTAACACTGAGGTGGCCTTAGAGCAGAGCAAAGGGGTGGAGGGGAATCCGCCAACCCCTCCCTGCCTGGATACAGCCATTTTGGTGCAGAGATCTGCAAGAAGAATATTAAGCTTGGTCTGAATGCAGCAGCCTCGCTCAAGATTTATGAAGGATGAAGGAAGGAAGATTCTGAGGCAAAGCATCATCTCAAAAATAACTGCCGAGTCCTAGCGGGTATAAAAGATCTGTCCATAAACCAGTTTGTCATCACCAGTCAATAAAAATTCAAGCAATGGGAGGAGGAGGTGATAGCCAGGGTCCCTCTCCTGCCAAGCTGCCCCTGCATGATCCCGGCTGGATCACGGCACATTCAGGTGGGCAAAGGCAAGTCCATCCTCAGCCTGGCTCCGAATTCACGCCCCTGGCCCCAGAGTCTCAAGGTGGGCACAGTTACAGCCATTCCTGTGCACAGAGCAGGGGTCTCATGGCCAGACAGGACCAGAACAAGGGGAAATGGCCTCACATTCCAGCGGGGGAGGCATAGGTTGGATATTAGGAATGATAGGTCGGATATGGAATCTTCACGGGAAGGGTTTTCAAGCACTGGCACAGGCTGCCCAGGGCAGTGGTGGGGGTTAAAAGATGTGCAGATGTGGCCCTCGGGGACAGGGGTTAGTGGTGGGTTTTGCAGTGCTGGGGAATGGTTGAACTTGATTTTAGAGAGCTCTTCCAACAGAAATGATTCTGTTACTTAAGGGAGAGGGATGGAGTCACACCCACAAAATCCATCTGGGGCACAATGTCAGCACCAAACCCAAGTGCTGGTACCCACCAGATGTCCAGGAGGACCTTGTTTCTCCCTGCCACCTACTGCCAACACTTCAGCCACCTTCTGGGACAGAGAGAGGAGGGTCTGGTGCCACCTCAGGTGACCCACCTGGGGCAAAGCCTCCTGGCCACAAGCTGTATCCTGGCAGAGCTGCCCAGGGCGTGGGAAGACGCTCTTTGATGAGCTGCACCAAGCTGAAGGCAGCTGGCAAGCAGAGCAATCCACTGCTGTGATAAAATCTGTCTTTAAAGGAGCTTGGTGGCTTTTCTTTCTGTTCTGTGGGTTTTTAAAGTCTGCCTGATACAAAGGAAAACACCCCAGACAGTAAAAGATGAAGGAAACTTCTCTCATCACCTTTTCCATCACAGGCAGCCCAGACACTCCGAGACACTTCTTCTACCTGCCAGCCCCAGGAACCTGCACATCTGATTTCCCTGTGCCGCACGTTCAAAGACGGGACATCCCCGGGAGGCGACGCCGGATCAGCCGCCAAGGGCTGACAGCAGCAGAAAGGGAAGCGCCAAAGCTGGAAAGGATCTGTCAGAGTTCTCCAGGCTCTCATCCAGCTGGGGCAGGCCTGTTGCTTTGCTGTAATTCTCCAGTGCTCTATCAAGTCAAGTTTTAAATAGCTCAGATGATGGAGAGGACTGTGGAGGCTTCGAGTTCTCTCCAATGGGAGGATTTCTTCCTCTGCAAAATAATTTATTCCCTAAGGGAACATCTCATCCTAGCTTTTGCCCACTTCAGCCTCTCCTCAGCTTCCAGCTTGATGGATCACGTCCCTCTACCCCATACTCCCGCAGCATCTCTTGGCAAACTCCTTTGCCCATCAAGGCTTGGGGACAACCCCAGTCCCACCAAGCCAGTCAGAGCCAGCACACCCGGAGCAGCAGGAGCAGCACCAACATGGGGTGAGAAAAACCCCTTCCCTCCCAATCCCCAGCCATAAATTCAATTATTTGGGTGCTTCTCTGCTGCAACAAAAAGGAACACGCAGGGATATCACTGAGGTTGATTTAGAGCCACCAAGAACCGTGTGTGACCAAGCACACCGGCCGTGCGTGTCCTTGCTTGTTCTCCATCTCACCGGGTTTTTCATTCCCTGAACCTTTTCTGGCTGAAAAAAAAAAAAAAAAAATTAAAAAAAAAAACCTCCTGGCCATCCCTTCTCATTACTAATCATTCCCATCAGCCTCCCAGGAAGCACTCAGGGGCCGCTTGACCAATAACAGGGCACTAAATGCGAGGTGGAGGAGGATGTATTAATATCTAATAAGAGTGATAGATGATGTGAGCCACTCCGGCTCAGGTACTCGTGGCAGGTACTGGAGCAAATTTAAAATAATAATAATAATAATAACAACAATAATGGCAGCAGCAGCAGCAGCTGCCTTCATTTTCCAAGTCAATTGATTCCTCAGCAGGAATGCCATCTTGACAGATTTATTTTGATCGAATTGTCTAATTGAATACAGTTCTTGTTTCCCTTCACTTTGTGACCTTTCACGCCTGTGAAATAAATGCAATTTGGAGAATTATTCCTCAGCATCAAACTCAGCTCCTCCAGGGCTGGGGTGCCTGCCTTGTGTCCCCAGTTTGCCAACAAAACACTATCAAAGGATGCCAACGCAAAGGAGGTGCCCAGACCTGGGCGCTCTGCCAGTATTTCACTTCCACTTCCACTTTAAAAAATGTTTAATAAAAAACACAACTACGGGAGGTTTGCAAGAAGCACAACCAAACATCCTGGCTGTTTGGGCAGATTTTATTTTCTGCCTATTCAGGTCCCCAGCATTTACTGCACCACGGCTCCTTCCAGTTTAATGGAAGAAGATTTGCTCCCAGTCCCACAGACGCTGCTGGAATAAGATGTACCAAGCTCTTCCCTTCATCCAGCAGAGACACGGGCTCCAACCCCCACCAGCCATTCATCCAACTTCACCTCCTCCCCAGGCCCTCCCAGCTCCCGCCTGGGATGCTCTGATGTGCCAGACACGAGACGATGCTTCCCATAAATTTCACAAGAACAAGTATCAAAGATTAAAAATAACTAAGCCACGTCCCTCGCAGACAAACGCGCTGTCTGCGCGCCAAGAGAGGTCCTGGTGAGAAGAGTTGCAGCTGAATCTTTTATAATAATATCAATCAATATTAAAAATGAATGGCCTGCTCAATTTTTAAAGCATCTTAAATTAATCTTTAAACACAACTATTTTGCTTAAACCAAAGGCTTTTGGTAGCCTGAGAATGGTATTTCCATCTGCTCCCTCGGGCTCGTGCCAGGTAGCTAGAAGAGGTCTAATAAATAAGCAAATAATATACATCCAGCACAATTCCCTTGAACCACAAAAGGGGGAAAACACAGAAGTTACCACTAAATTCATTATTGACTTAGCAGCCAAAAACATCTTTATCAGTGCATTATGATATGCCCTATCGAGACTATTAAACCTGCTAAATCCACGGGGTTTAGGCTGGATAACAAATCTGGCTGCTACCCCTGGAGATGAGGATGGTGCAGGACCACAGAACCATTTACGCTGGAAAAGACCTCTCAGACTGAGTCCAACCTGTGACCGATCCCCACCTTGTCACCCAGCCCAGAGCACCGAGTGCCGCGTCCAGCCCTACCCTGAACACCTCCAGGGATGGGGACTCCAACACCTCCCTGAGCAGCCCCTTCCAGCGTCTAACAACCCCTTCTGTGAAAAAAATCCTTCTGATGTCCAACCTGAACCTGCTCTGGCACAACTGAGGCTGAAAAAGAGAGGGATGGGCACACAGGGAAGGCATGGGGCCACAGTGAAGTTGGGTTGAACCCATCTAATTCCCTCCAACAAACACTCACACCTAAACCAACCAAACTTCGGACAATACTCCCATGCTCCATGGGCTGCCCTAATGCCATGATGATTTTTTGCCTTTTCTTTTAAACCCCTTTTATACCTTTTTACAACTTCTGTATTCTTAGTGCTTTTTGCCGACATTCCTGGCCTTGTTTGTCAAGCTGGGAGACTCAACATTTTAGAGGCTTCGTAGTTAGGGATCAGCGTGCCCCAGACCCCAAGGTCCTCTCCAGAACACATTTTGTAAACTGAGACAGAACCATCCAGGGGGAGGTTCCTTGGGGAGGGGGGCTCACTCGAGCCTCTCATTAGGGAATTTTTGATAGATATGCTAATTAGTAACACCTATAATGTTAGACCAGATCTTTTGGGGGTGTGCATTGAGGTGCATTCAACCTGGACGTGGTGCACCTACGGATCCTTAAAATAAATACCAAGGTAAAATCCCTTTTTCCCTTCTAACCGTGTTTGACTCTTGATTTTAAGACCAGGGAAAGGCATCACCCCAACGTCTCAAGAGCTTTCCCAGCATGGGAAAATCCACTCAGCCAGGCAATGAGCTTCCCAGCTCCAGTGTTTTTAATACATTCAGGAGAATGTGGCATTTCTGATGGCAAGACTTCTGCCTCACTTGCCATTTAATGTTAAGAGGCTTGTACAGTCAGCAGCGTTTAAAGAGTAATGACTGTTTTCATGGTAAATGCTCTGTTAAATAACCCAGGATTATTGTGTTGTGTTATTGCATATATAAAACGGCATTTCAAAAAAAAATAATAATTGTTTTAGAGCTAATTGATGTTTTTAACCGGCTCCGTGCGTGGAATTTTTATTTGGCAGAGGGTCGGGCTGCTGTCAGGAAGAGGCAATAATGGCAGGGAGGCTTTGACCTGCCAAACTCCTTCTGCCTATGTTTTGCGTGGTTCAGGTGCTGCTTGTGGTCGAGCAACAGGAGAAGGTTCAAGCTCTCTGCTCTAAAAAGCAAAATCTCATTTCAGCCACAGACAGGCACCTCTGCACCCCAAACCTGAGTGTCCACCCACGGCTGGAGCATCCCTTGTCCACACAGGGTCAGTGAGACACCAAAGAGTCGCCGTGCCAGCAGCATCCCTGCCTCCAGCCTGCAAATCTCCTCTCAACCCCCCAGCTTCGGTCGGTTATCCATGATGTGGTGACACTTCAGAGCCACCCAAATCTCTCTGGGGGTGACACATCCCCCTCCCCTGTTCCCAGGTGTTATTTCTGCAGACAGCAAAGGAGAACCGCCCTAATGCTCAGGCTGATGAATCACTGGTGAGCAATCCCGCTGCGGGAGTTTAACTGTGATCATTCCAGAAGGGATTAGGATGGCTCAGCTCCTTCCTCGCACCCACCTCCCGCAAGGCCACTGTCCTCAGCAACCCTCAGCAAAGCCAGTGCCGTCGTTTCTCTCATCACACGGTGATTTTGGCACCTACCACAGCCCTGCCCTGCTGAGCTGAGCACAAACATTCAGTGACCACGTGGCTGCTGAGAGCCCAAACCCTGCTTACACCCCTCAGAGTCTGCGGGTGCTCCAGTCCTCAATCCAAGGACGGGGAAGGGCTCCTGCCTCTCCAACCTGGAGCCTCTGAGCTCCTCTGACAGCAGCTGCCTGGCTGACCCCTGTCTGGAGGCTCACAGGGCACTGGAGCAGTCAGAAGCACCGGCAGGGTCCTGAAGCTTCACAGAGGCAGTGGCTTTGGGGATGTGGAGTTGATCACACGAGCTCTCGGAGCTGCTGGAAGGGAGAGCGGGGCCGTCAGAGCCCACAGTTAAAAGCCTCGACCATCTCCTAAGATCTCTGAGTCCAGACACCAGCCCGGTGCCAGCACACTCAGATCACAGGGTGAGAGCAGGGGGTGGCACACACCTCCCAAAGGGAGCCGGGGTGTCACTGAGTGTCATCCCTCGCACTCTGGCAGTTCATTAACTCAGAGGAGTCCCCAGCATCTCTCCTCCGCGTACCAGAGCACCAGAAACCACCTCACAACAGCATCTAACAAACCAGAGACCCGTAGTGCAGAGGCCAAAAGCCACCAGCTCTGAATCATCACGGGGAAGGAGGGATGAAAGCCACCATCGTGCCCCAGACCCTCGCAGCAGCAGGGAACAGGTAAAAGGAAAACGTTTAAATGAAGCACACAATGAGGTTTGCAGATGGGCAGGGAGGAAAGCTCTGCCCTCCTCCAGCATGGCAAGGACGGCACAAAAATAATTGGGCTGAGAAATTTAAGGGAAGACTGGCCAGAGCAGGAGAGTTCAACACCATGAGCCTGCTGGTTTGAAGTTGTTCCTCATCCTCAGAGGTCACTCCTGGGCCTGTCTTTGCTGAGCCGGCTGCCTCACACCAGCACTGGGGGTGGACCCCATGGACTGTCCCAGACCTGGCATCCTCAGGGCTGCCCAAACTCACCCATTGCTGCCCTGTAACAAGAGTTGCCGCCTTCTGCCTTTCCCAGCCTCCAAAGACAACCTTGATCTGGTCTGGGAGACCACATCCTGCTTTAGGATTCACAGAGAGGTGACAGGAGTCATCTCCCTTCTTAGCATCACCCCGTGCTCTGCTCACGTCCCGTGATGCTTCAGCAGCTGCACAACCCAGGAGGTGCTGGTTAAATGCAGCTCTGTGTGCTCTAACAGTGTCAATAATATCGCTGGCTGCACACACAGACTCTATAAAACAAGATACAGACGTGAGAACCCGAGGCCAAAACAGTCTCACCACCATATTCTCCCAGCCTCACCCTCTGCAAAAGCCAGAGCACCCTGTCCCTCAGACACAACAACTCCCAGTTCACTCTTTTCTTCTTCAGAGGGAGCCTTTCCCATGTCCTGGGGCTCCGTCTGAACCCTTTCCCTCCCTTGGAGGCACCTGGATCCCAGAAGGACACTGCCCTAATGGGTTACACCTCATTACCATGACCGCAATGTCAAACCACGTCTCCCTCTCCCTTCAGCATCTGTCTCCACGGTATCCAAGTGCCTCAGATGAGTAGAAAAGTCCCTTTGTGTGTTTTCCCAACCCTTGGCTGTACAAGTACCGTTTAATCAAGCTCAGTAATGAAGGCAGAAATGAGCCAGAACAGGCTGTGCTGCCACAGGCAGGATCAGCACAGACTTTGAATCAGAGGTGGGGGCCGACCCCGCTACCCGCAGGTGACAAAGGGGACAGGAGCAGCAATGGGGTCGGGCACCTCCGTGATGCTCCAAAGGATCCAAGAAGCCTCAAAGCTCCAAGCAGCCCATGGGCACGCCAGCTACAACACAAGTGCACGTGGTAAATCCCACAGCTGGCCCCACACATTAACACTGTGAGATATTTAATTCTCCACGGTTCCCAGGCTCGAGTTCAACCCTCCATAAAAGCAACACTCACCTCAGGACCCCTAAAAGATATTTAGGGCACAAAGTCTGTGCTTTGGAGTGTACTCCTGCCTGGCACTGCAAGCCCAGATGCTGCTGCCAGCTCCTAGGCTCCCTTCTGAACGTGGTGTCTGCTCTCCGGGCTTGGCTTTCTCCCTCTCTCCAGGATCCTCCTCACATGGATGCTGTCACCATGTGCTTTAATTAGCACTCCCCTCCAGCCTGGCCAACTCCTGCTTCCAGCATTTGTAAGATGACTTCCCCATCTGTAAATCAGGCACCAGCAGACATCTCTCCCTCCCACACCATCCCTGACAAGAGTCCTGCCCCGCCGAGCACCCACTGGATGCTTTGAGGGGAGTCGCACACCTGACAAAGGTGCTTTGGGGACACAGCTTTCCTAAAACCAACTCCTCTGGCCAGAGCTCTCTCCACGTCTGGTGTCACGCTGTCACCTCCCACCCACTTGTTGCTTTTCCCTCTCCGCTCAAATCTGCCAGTCCTGGAAATGGGATCCCATGAAGATCTCACCTTGTGAAGAGCTGAAGTGCGTGTGTGGAGCTGTAGGAACGCGGTTAAAAGTTCGCAGCCATGATCTGAGATGTCTTAGAAAAGCCACAAAGCAAATAAAAGGCACTTCAAAACATAAAATCCCAGAACGGTTTGGGTTGGGAAGGGACCTTAAAGTTCATCTTGTTCCAAGCCCTGCCATGGGCAGGGACACCTCCCACCATCCCAGGTTGCTCAAACAACCCAAAACTTCAGTTAACTAACCAAAAATACATGGGTTTTGTTCACCCCCTCACGGTCTGGGCTTTGTCCCTCCTCTTCTGAGTGCTTAACCCATTACTATCAGTAGTAGGGAATTACTATTTCCCCCTAATCAAGAGGAAGGAGAAACAGGTTTGCAGCCTGGTGCTGTACACAGGTGCAAACGACTCCAAGTAACTTTTATTTCTTGGAAAAGCACGTTCACCATCCTGCTGCTGACATAAAACTCCCTGCAAGCTGTTCTGGCCAGGGACTGTCTCTGTGCTAGACACTCGCACAGTGCCTGTCCCAGCCTCCAGGCCCTACTACAATATAAATAATGATAATCCCTCACTCAGCGATACAATGGAACACTTGCATGGTATTAAAAGTTATTTAAAATTCATACCTACATTGGGAAATTATTCAGTAAACTCTAATTACTTATCAAAAGCAACGGTGATAGTTTTAAGGAGAGGGAGTGCCCATAAATACAGAGCCATAAATAAACTGCTTCTTGGTAGCACGAATTAATTTGTATTTAATTGCTAGAAATTGCTATCAATTACTAAACATTCCTTGCAGAATAGGCAAATTCTTTTAAGAACAATTTCAATTGCTAATTGGAAGTCTTTTTTTTTTTTTTTTTTACTTTTTCCTCTTTCTCATCCCAGCTCCTGCCAAGTGCAGGAGACCTCCCAGCCAGTGGAGGTCTGCACTTTTGGGGGGCAGAGAGAGACCTGTGAGGAGCCAAGGAGCTGCTCAGGCTTCAGGAGGTTTCACCACCTGTAAAACCCTGAAGAGACAGGAAAACCAATGCTGCGAAACATCCCTGACATAGCAAGGAGAGCGATTCCTTGCAAAGGATTGAAAGGAGGGAACCGAGAGCTGGAGTTACACATCCATCGCACACCCAGGGAGAGGAGCATCTCCCAGGGACTCTGTATCTCCCCTGAACCGCACAGCAAAGCCAGGGCAGACGCTGAGGGAGGCTCTCTGTGTCCCACTGCTGCTCTCCAGAGCCAGACCCTGCCCTCGGTCGGAGGCAGGGAGGCAGCAGGATGATGCTCCCGCTCCGGCCGTGTGGCGGGACACGAGCCGAGCCGCACGCCTGGCTGCCACTTCCCGCCTCTCCACGCTGAACAGCCCCGCTATCGCTCCTGACTCATTTCTGGTGTTTTCTGCTTTGCTGTTGGCATAACATCCCATCAGCACAGTTAATTACATCCACGCTGAGTGTGAAGGACAGGCTGAGTCTCGCAAGGAGCCGGCGGCTGTGCAATCCTTCCTGCTGCTCTCGCAAAACAGCTTCCATGGATGCTGACAAACTGCGGCGCGGGGCTGCCGCGTGCGAGACGGCAGCTCCCGAGGGAGCTCCTCCCTGCAACGCCAGAATTCGGGACTGCTCTCACCCACATACCCCTCTGAACTCCCCCCGTGTCCCTGATGTGAGCTCAGACTCGGGATGCAAACATCTTGTGTTGGGGATGTCCCATCCCCGGGAGCATCCAAGGCCGGGCTGGGATAGTGGAAGGTGTCCCTGCCCATGGGACGTGAGATGAACTTTAAGGTCCCTTCCAACCCAGACCACTCTGGGATTCTGTGATCTCCCTGACCCTCATTACCCAAACAGAGGCTACGCAGACTCCCAAAAGAGTTTGCTGGAAGCACAAAATGCAGAAGAAGCATCTGCCCATGGCAGTTGGTGTGCCCTCTGCCAGCAGAGAAAGCCCTGGCACAGAAAGCCCTGCTCCCACCCAAACCCACCCTGCTGGTGGAGGCACTGGTACATCCATGGGTGAGAGAGGATTGGAAGCAGAGGAGGGTGCTGGGAAGAGCTGCTCATGTCTACAGCTCGATTAAAGAGAGACCCAGGGTCTCCAGGACTGTCAATCCAACATCCAGGCAGCGCTCCATCACCGTCCCCCCAGGAGCGGGCTGACAGTCACAGGGAGCCATGTGCCAGCCATGACAAGCAAAGCAAGTGACACGCACATCTCCTGCTTACAATAACAGCCCTTCCGTGTCTAATCCATCATATTTGATGCAGATCTCTTACCCTGAAGTGTTGTCAATGAGGATTTAATTTAGTGCTAATTAGACAAATATTGCATGTTGAACAGGCATTGATTATTAAGAGACAGGGAGCGTGGCTCGGCTCAGCAGTGTGCACGGACACGCTGGATTATATCCGGGATGAGGCTGGTAAATGTCTTGCTGTTTCTAATCATCAGATAGTAATTAACGTCCAATAACTTGTAACTTGGTTTATCATTATAGATTTAGGAAGGCAGTAATAGTACTGTATGCTAATTAAATATCAATTGATTATTTAAGGCATATAAAGATTTAGCAGCAAGGTAATAGATATACACAGTTGTTAAACTTTTAATATCCATCACACAGCATTCTCCTGTTCTATTAAGTTAGCATTTAATGAGAAAGAGCGTTGTTCCCCTAGGAAACTTTTGGATGGGAGTTTCCAAAGTGTTCGGCAGCGTGCAAGGTTCAGAGTCCCTCAAAGGAACAAACAGTCAGGAAATTCAGAGCCTCAGGTGAAGTGAGGTCAAGCAAGAGGTGGTGGCAGAGCCCAAGGCACTCCTAAACCTCCCAGCTGACATTTTGCATCTCAGCTTTCCTCTCACCCATGCAAGTCCTCAAAAGAGAAAGACAAGTTGCCAATTCCCTGCTGGAATAAAACTTTCAAACCCCAGCCTGGCACCTTCTGGAATCCCACCAGCCCACAGGGCCGTGCCATCCAGTTGGAGAAGACATGCACAAGAAGCTGACATTTGGAGCAAACTTCCCTAAACAATAATGGGAAAAGAATCAAGAGAGCCCTGCCACCCCCTCGGCCACGGAACCTGCCTCCAGAGCTGCCTCTTCTCCCCAGGATGGGGTCTGACCCCACGCCCAGCACCAGAGATTTGGGAGGATTGCGAAGACTGAGCTCCTTCCCACGCGAGAGATAAAACCAGAGATGAGAGACAGAAGCCTGGCATCTGAAAGGGAGAAGATAAATGGCTTCTGAAGGGAAATAACCTGCTGGACTCCACGGGTTTGGCAGCACCCTGCTAAGTGCAGCATCAGTCTTGAAAACCGCTGCAAGCTCAGCAATCGCAGGACAAAGCATGGGAGAGCGAGGCCGAGCAGATACCAGGGCTTCTTCCCAGAGGGAGCCCACGGCCAGAACCATCTGGTTTTGGCCACCCAAAAACGGTCAAGGGGTTGAAGGAGGGCTCCCAGCTTGGGGAGGTGGGCTAGGAGAGAGATGGAGCAGGGAGAGCACCTTTCATTGCAGGGAGCTGCTTCCCACAGATGGGCTGGCCCTGCCGCTGATTTACCGGGCAATAAAAGAAAAATCAAGGAAAATGCCTCAGCTGCACCCCTGGGAGTGTCCAACCTCAGTTATAGAGTCTGGGCAGGCCCCAGCTGCCTCTTAAAAGCTTGTCTGGTACACAACGGGTCTGACGTGACTGGGGAAGGGGTCCAGGGCTGGCTGGCTCTGTGATGGGTGCGGGAGCACCACACCCACAGCCAGGAGAGGAGGAAAAGAGCTGCTGCTTGGGAACACCACAGGAAAAGGCGGCAGCAGGATGAGGCCAGCAGCCATCCTGCAGCAGGCTGGAAAACCCCATTGCATGGAAGGAAAACCAATATACTCCATCATGGACCTTCCCACTCGGGGCACCACAGGATGGGGTCTAGGACAAAACACCAGTGACTGCACGTGTCTGCTTCAGCAACATCCAGAGTCCCTGGTGGCATCCCAAAATGCCAGTCCTGCAGCACAATGATGCTATGAACAGGCACACCCCTGCACAAGGAGATTCAGGACATAAAGACAGCTCCCCAAGCTCTCTGTGGCATCCAGCAGGACGTTACCAGCCAGCTGCAATCTGAAAGTACTGCAAAGGTGGCTTTTCCTGCCAGCTGGGAAAGGATTTTAGACTGGGCTGGGTCTCAGAAGCAGGGGAGCACCTTACAGCTCCCAGCCTGCTTCCCTACAGCCATCCCAGACAGTGATTCCCACCTCAGGTTTCCAACCCGCTCCAGCCTTGCCTGGGTCACTGTCTGAGGCCCCTCCTGCTTCCCCAGGCTCCTTGCTCCGTGGTACAGACAAGATTCGATTCGTCTGACACAATTTCTCCTTGACAAATCTCTGCTGGCTGTGGCACAGCTTCTTGTCCTTTCTAGCTGATCACAAATGATTTTGCTTGTTTGCTCCTGAGCTTTGCCAGGATGGAAGGTGAGCAATCTCCCACAATAGTTTCTCTCCCTTTTCCCCACCAACCACTCTATTTGCCCTTCCCCAGGGGTCTGGAGCATTCCCTGCCCTCTGGGATGAGCAGCAGCAGTCCTGACATCACTCCAGCCACTTCCCTGCAGAGCCAAGCAGGAACAGCATCAGCCCAGGCGATTTATACCAGAACTCCAGCAAGAGAGCAGAGCAAAGGCTGAGAGAAAACCCTCTTAAACAGTTTTACAGCGGAGTTTACTCGAGCTGCAGCAGGCAACAAAGAAACGTCAAGAGCAATGAGATGAGGCAGGGGAGGCATCGTAGCAGATAAAGGATTCTTCAGGTATGAGACAAAACCAGCTTTGGAAACCTCGCAGAAGTGAGTTTAAAGTCTCCAGAGGATATCAATTGAGAGCCTGTCACTTGGTGTCAGGATAACTTTCTGGACAGCTCTCGGAGCTTGTTAAGCTCTCGCTTGGGCTGCATTTGAGCTCTGGTGGCAGTGCTGCCTGCGAGCACCAGCGCTGAAACCAGAGATGAAAAAGATCTGCTGAGTCCACGCAGCTTTTCCGTTATCTCTCCAAAATTCCCCACCACGACCTGCAAGACCCCAGCAGTGACGGGCACAGGGAGCTCAGCCGGTGTTGCTCCAAGACACGCTCCCTCAAGGTGGGGATGCCTCTAAGCAGAGGCAACACCATGAAATTGGGCTCCTCTCACCCCAAAATGAGGGCTGGGGTGTCCAGGAGGGGTTTGTGGGCACAGGGTGTGAAATGCAGGACGAGATGCAGCGGTCTGTGTAGAGCAGGTGGTCAAACCAGACTGCTGTAACACGGTCTCAGCATCACAATGCGTGGCTCTGGGTAGGAAACAGCCACTTCCCCCACAGCAATCATTTCATCAAAAACCCTGCAAGACTCCTGCTGTTCCCACTAGCCCTGGATCCCTAACTTTAATTAAGTCCAAAGAGCCTTCCTGCAAGAACAAGGGAGGAGAGGGTGACTCAGACAGCGATGGGACCAGTCAGTGCAATTATCATACAGTTAAGAATATTAATTAAAACCAGCCCTCCCCCCAGTTAAAAAAAAAAAAAAGGCAAACTAATCAATTCTACTTAAAGGAATATATGGGGATAAGGAGCAGGAGCAGGGAGGGTGACGGAGACAGAGATGGGACGCGCTGTGAATGCTAACAGCTTCCCACCGTGGCCGCTGCCGCAGTCAGCCCCAGGCCTGGCTGCTTCCAACAGTTACTCCGAGTCTCCTCGGAAATGGGCTCAATCTTTCCTTCTACCTGCTGCCGCATCAGAGCAACTCCTGTGATCACACAAAGGACTTTAAATCTTGGCTTTAACTGCCTTGATTGAATTAAATGCAACACCACGGTAAAGCAGGCTCTTCATTTCAGGTACGAGCATGGAGCCCTGCTCTCCCGCTAACGGCACTCTCCCTCTCTCGGAAATGATGAGTTGCTCGTGGGTTATGCTCTTTAAGAAAGGAAAAAAAAGTCATCTGATAAAGTGGGTTGTAAAACCGGTGGTGGTAATAAACGGAGAGCAAGGAGCCTGATGCAAAGTCTGCAGAGAAGGCAGAACCCGCTGTAGGGACACAATATCTGAGCCATGATTAATACACGACCGTGGGTGACAGCTCAGGAGCAGCGCAGGTGCCACCCGCGACACAGGGGACAGCCAGAGCAGAGGGAAGCTCACCCAGGCAGCAGAGGGAGGCTGTCAGGGGAGGATGATGAGTGACTGGCTCCCAAGTGTTGAAGCTGAAGGAGTGGTGTCCAGCTCAAGTGCCTGCAGCCCATCAGTGGAGATGCTTCCACCGCTGTGATGCAGCTGGGATCAAACCCAGCCAACCCCCAGTTAAGGATGGCCAACCCAGGATGGCCAACCACGGCCTGCCAGCAGTGCCCCCACAGCAACCCCAGGGCACACACCCAACGAGCAGCACAGAGAGAAAGCCGTGACTCAACAGCACTCTTGACAGCAGGCACCACATGGGACAGACCACGGGCATGAGGGGAGGAGGCCAAGCAGTGACGTGATGAGATGGGAACAGCCTTGCAGTGACTCCTGATCCTCCAACAACGCTGCTGTCCCATCAGTGAGAGCTGCAGGAAAAGGCATCTCAGGTGCCTGGGCTCATGCTAGGGAAGAGAGGAGACACTGCAGGAAAAGGCTCGGAGTGGAGAAAAACTGATGAGAGCACAACTCTGGCTCTCCCAGCTCCTGCCTGAAACTCTCCAGGCCAGATCTGCAGGGACCAGCACCACCACGGATTCATCACAGAGGGTGGAGAAGAGCTCAGCTCCCTCCTGTCCTTCCATGTTCATCCTCCTTTCCTGGGACTCGCCTCTCAGTGAAACGAGGACAAGAGCAGCACGCTCCCATGGCTCCTACGAGCCCCGACACAGGGCAGGATCTGTCACAGGAAGGTGCCCTGGGAGCATAAACCATTTCTCTTTATCAGCCTCTATTATTATCACATTAATGGAACCTTCACTGGCAGGATGGATGCTCAAGTGCCCAGGAAGCACTCCTGGCTCTTTCCTGCCCCTCCACGGGAGCAGGGCACTCTGCCGACAAATCCCCAGGAGAATTACGGCCAGGTTCCGGGCGCAGACACGACTATCGGCTCCTTTTTATGAGCCTTCATTGTTATTACCACCTATTTCTTTTTACATTCCTGCCAAAATACCAAACATTAATCTCCCTCGCTCCCTGCAGGCAAAACATGGGTAATTGGATTTATATGGGTTAGAAATTTGTTAGATTTTTATATAAATATATATATATATACACACACACAGACATGCACACACACAGAGAAAAGAGCAAAAACAGGAGGTGAGGGGATGCACTATCCCACTGCAACTCGGGTACCAGCTGGCTAAAGCCAAACTCCCCCCATTTCTGTGCTGGCTGCTGGGCTCTAATTCAGGAGCTCATCCCACAGCGCTGAACTTCACACGCTGGGAGTTACCAGCCGTGGATTTTTCTTTGGTGCACCCTTTCCAACGCCCTGGTTTTCCCTTTCTCCACTCCCTTCTTCCACTTGACATTTTCCTTTCCCCACTCCCAACTTTTCTTTCTTTTCTTCCACATTCTCCCTCCTGGACTCCCACTCCTCTTCTCTCCAGCTCCAGCCTGGAGGCGACACCACACACAAGCCTTGGCACACCAAGAGGAGCAAAAGCAAGACGTGTGACATGTCCTCAAGTGACACGTCCCCACTCTGAACCCACCAGCACTGGAGATGGCGGCACAAAGTAACTCATCAGCATCAGCACAATTTGCTGATCTTTTACAGGATGAGAAAAAATATCTTAAATGTACAGCTTACACCACAACAGATGTTGTTCTCATTATCCTCCCCCTACACAGAGAAACAGACTTGGAGACCCATTTGTATCCCAAGGAACAAGTCCGTCAAGTGAGCATAGTCATGGAAACAACTCATTTTAAGCAAATCTTGGGAAATATTCATAGGAAAACAGAAATATGAAATGCGAGTGTTTTGCATTGAAGAGTCGACCTTGAAGGGTTCTGTCAGGGAAGACAAGACCTACATATCAAATCCAACCTGCAGTAAACAACCCATTACAAGCTAAAAATTGTTGACAGGGGCTGTGGGGAAATTATTTTTCTCATTAAAAAAAAAAAAAAAGGAAGAAAAAGCAGCACATCCTAACCCTCAAAGGCTGCTCACAAGGACAGAGGAAGAAGTGATAGTCACCGAATCAGATATTTCTTATGAACTGTCTGCTAGGCTGCAGTATCTAAAGATTATCACTTAAAACAATATGTCCAGCTGTTGTAAAAAGCATCCGTGGTTCAGGGCTGAGGAATGCAAGGAGGAGGCAAACTGTGCGAGCAGTCAAGTGAGCAGAGAAACTCTTTGGAAAGCGGGAATGTGAAAGACAGCCACTGTGCCCCTGTTTCGTTTTGCAGCGTTAACACCTAATCCTGTTCCAGAAACAAAGCCCTGAGCTCCTGGAGGAGTGTGCGTGATCCAGGGGAAGGACAGCTATTACCAGGGAGTTTATTATCCTTGCAAAAAGATCTCTGTACCCTATAGCGCAAGGATTACCAACAGTTCAGTCTCATCCCCAGGAGGTAAATATCACCACTTGGAACTATTTCTGCCTAGTGGAGCTTAAAAACTTAGTGTGGGGGGTGGGATTTTTTGCTAGACAAGAGGATCTTCCCAGGGCTTGAATCTTGGCCCTGGGGAAGGTGACAGTGAGGGTCTCCTCCTCCCTCTGCAGAGCCCCACCAGCTCGCTGTGCTCTCAAAACCAGCACTTTCTGAAGCAAACCCCCAGTGTTGTGGTTCCAACCTGTGTCAGCAGGACTCCCCAGCTCCCTGACGCCGAGTCCAGCCCTACACCCACAGGTAAAACCTGCCTGGTGCTGGCTCAGCTGGAGAGGGGTTGGCACAGGCAGCAGCCAGAGCCTTGCTGGCTGAAGGTGAACTCCCCAAAGCCAGACTCGAATCTTGCCCTTGCACGGCAGGACTGTGGAACAGGGACAACCAGCGCTGGGGACAACCAGATCCAGAAACAACCAGTCTTGGGGACAACCAACTGCAGGGAACACCAGCTTCAGGAACAACCAGATCCAGAAACAACCAGTCTTGGGGACAACCAACTGCAGGGAACACCAGCTTCAGGAACAACCAGATCCAGAAACAACCAGTCTTGGGGACAACCAACTGCAGGGAACACCAGCTTCAGGAACAACCAGATCCAGAAACAACCAGTCTTGGGGACAACCAACTGCAGGGACAATGAATCACAGGGAACACCATCCTCAGGGACAACCAACATCAGGGACAATCAACCCAGGAACAACCAGCCTCGGGGGACAACCAACTGCAAGGACAATGAACCACCAGGAACACCAACCTCAGGGACAACAAAACAAGGAACAACCAACATCAGGGACAAGCAGCCTCAGGGACAACGAACCACAGGGAACACCAGACTTAGGGACAACCAACATCAGGGACAACCAGCTGCAGGGACAACCAACATTAAGGACAACGAACCACAAGGAACACCAGCCTGAGGGACAACCAGCCTGAGGAACAACCAACCCAGGAGCAACAACATCAGGGACAACCAGCCTGAGGAACAACCAGCCTGTCATGGCACAACCCGAGCGGTGACCCCACACAAACCAGCCAGCCCTGACACGAGCTGCAGGCCAACACTCACCCCACAGCAAAGGACACCAGGACTTCAACCTCCCTCCAGCACGTCCTTCCCTGATGCCAACAAGGACAACAGCATGGTGGGGTGGGGATGTGAGGCTGCTCCAGCCCCACCGAGGTGGGAAGGGGCACGGCCAGGGACATGGGGTACCAGCTCCATGGGCTCAGCATCTTGGCATTTTGGCAGCATCGTTGGCGCAGCGGGCTGGGGAGGAAGGAGCCCTCCTTCAACCCCCTGACCTTTCTCCAACCGCCCTTCCAGCGGCTGCAATATTACAGCGAAATTAGCGGGCACTGTAATTACAACTATCAGGAGCAGATAAGACAAGTTAAATACCAGCTACCTAGGGAGAAATTATTATGCCAGCCAGGAGGATCCAAATGCCAGAATCCGTGGCTGTAATTTCCCTGAGTCGCCAATTACAGCTCCGCCACGCAGCGAGCTCTACCTTGGAAACGGCAGGTATATATTTAGCTGCTCCAGAAAACTTTTTGGGGAGGAGAGAGGGGGGAAGGAAGGGGCAGCAATGGAGCAAGTCCTCGCTGATCTGCTCTGCGCTAATCCCCACGCTTTTAGCATTGGCACACAAAGAGCGGTGACTCTCTTCCTGCTCCCCAGCAAGGATTTAACAGCAGAGACGTGGCTGCAATAACGCTTCTTTTCTCTGCCGGGTGCGTGGCTGCTGTTGCAGGGCGGCAGGTGAGTGTCACAACCCCCATTAACAGGTAGATACACAGAATATCAGCGGTTTGACTGAAAAAAAAGGCCAAAAAATGTGATTTCCTGACTTCCCAGACCTATGCCTGGAGACTCTGGTCCTGCCGCCTGCTCCTGCTGGTTGTATTTTACTGAGGTCTCGTCGTGTGCTGGAAAACAGACTGCGGTAGGTTATTACACCAAAAGAAAAAAAGAAGAATCAAAGCAGCATTGTCAGAAATAATTAAAACTATAATTGCAAAAATAAATGGAAGAACAGCATCTCATGATGTTTTATTCGGGCTTTTTATTTTTAATTGGAATTGTTCTCACACTCGCTAATTGACAGAATAGAGCCAGGCACGGAGTCTCGGATGCGAATGAGCAAAGCTATCCTGACTTCTTGGTCTCCTTCGTGGACAGGCAGTGGGAGAGGCCACGGGTTCACAAGAAGCAGACAAGCCCAGGGGATTTGACTTGAAAATTTGCCCTTATATACAGAGATAAAGCAGCTCTGTGTTATTTAGTTCGGAATTAAGCCTAGTTATACCATCCTTAGCATCACCTATGAGCACCCGTTCCTCTAATCATCACTGACAAACCACTGCTGCTGGGTCATTTTACAGATGGGGAAACTGAGGCCAAGAGCAACAGAGGGACTTCCTCAAGTCCTGCGGTGACAGCCACGGAGAAAACTCAGCACACCCCATCTCCCAGCTAATCCCTCCAACCTCTAAAACGCGCTCTCTCCCTTAAAAAAACCCAACAATATTTCTTAAACACAGATAAAACTATAAAGCCTTGAAATTCTGAGCAGCTGGTGGTTTATGTCTTTATGAACTGTACTGATGGCGGCTGTAAAGGTCGGTTTGCCGGCGGCACAGCGGGACGATCCCGTTTCCATCCCCATTTTAACACCGTGGGAGTACCTGCCATGGTTTCCCCTCCAGCTCATGCACCAGCCATGGAGATGCTTCCACCCATATCCCACTGCGATGCTGCTGGGATAAAGCCCAACCAAAGTTTCCAGGCAGGATCAACCCATCGGGATGGCCAACCATGGCCTGTCAGTGATGCCCTCACAGCAACCCCAGGGCACGCATCCAGTGAGCGGCCGAGACTGAATGGCACTCTTCCCAAAAGCAGGAACTCAACCCTTGTTTCCACATCAAATCCCGTCTGGGAGATGAAAAAGTGACCATCTCCAACCTCCCTGCTGGTTACCAGTGCGCTCCTTGCTCTGTTTGGTGTCCCAAACTGGTGGGTGACACGAGTTACTGCTGCCATCTCAACGCCCGAGTGTTGTGTTCCTGAGTCAGGGAAGAGGCAGTTTGGTTTTATTTTTAACACCACACAGAGAATTTCCATACTGCCTTCAGCTCCCTGGAGAGGAAAGGTGCCCGAGTATTATGGGAATTGTTTGCTCTTACAATAAAAAGGAGTGAATTACCTACAATCTCTGCTTAAAATGGAAATTATTTGTTGCTGATCTAAGATGACCTGCAAGTCGCCTGTAGATGGAGCCTGAGTTTCTGCAAGGATTATGCTGAGCCTCCCTCGGAAAAAGGGTGGAGAGCTGGAAATGGAAGCGCCCAAAATCCAATACAGGAAACCCACAAGCAGCCTGAAAAGCCTCCAGGTTTCCTCCACCACTCTCACGCGGGTCTGCTCTCTCTCCCAGGCAAGTGGTGGTTGAAGAGCTGATCTTGGAAAGCAAAGAGCTTCCACCAACCCCGCCGGAGCCAGGGAGAAGCGCAGGCTCAGCCCATCTCATGACCAGGATGAGGGAGAGGACCTGGCCATCCAGACCAGCAGGACTGGGGCTAATTCTGCAAGAGCTACACACCGGAATTATGGCTCACAGTTTTTCCAAGCCCAACTCCTCGGTCTGAGCCCCAAGAAAAGTGCCATTTGTGGGGAGGACAGCAGAGGACACCACCACCTCCTCCTCTTGTGAGTGACACGAGAAAACACCGTTCAGCAACAACACCACTCACTGGGAAAGTCTTCCCAGGGCACTTTTCCCTGCCTGGCTCTGCATAGGAAAGCACAGCCTGCAAATAAACATCAGCCCCATCCTCAAGATGCTCCACCTTTGTCCTCCTGCCTTCAGCCCACCACAGATGCCACCTCCTTGGCTTGCTGTGTGCAATTCCCTGCCCAGATCTCAAAGGAAGATGGAAAACTGCTGACCACCCCGAGGCTGCAGAGGGGCAGCAGCAGGGAAACAGGGAGAGGAGGGAAGAGAAGGATCACCGGGACACAGGAATGCAAAAAATACGGAGCAGACTGGAAGCAAATGGGAGCTGGAGGCAGAAACCTGCCTGCAGCAGGGGAAAGCTGGACTTGAGGAGAAGGGAGGGGGTAAAAGCATGGAAAAGATGCACGGGAGAGCCTGGGCAGAAGCAGATGCCAAGGGGGGACTTGGGTAAAACCAGGTGCTTTTGGAGCAGGGGCTTCCTCTAAGTGTCAGTACTTGGGGGATGCAGAGTTTCTTATGGGAAGGCTAAAATCTCCCACCACTGCGGGGCCGCCTCACAAACATCCCCTCCTGTAAACAGCACAGAAAAGAGGCCAGAAGCTTAGAAATAAAAAAGGAAAAAGAAAAAAAAAAAGAAGGAAAAAAAAAAGAAAAAAGGAGATCCAAGTCAGCCCTCTGCTGGCAGCAGGCTCGGCTGGAGTCGCAGGGGCTCCCCGGGGAGCAGACACAGGCACCCATCCTGCTCTGGCCGCCACCAGCATCGCCTCCGAGAGCCCCAAAGCCCACGCTTCACCACGGAGACAAATTCCAACAGCGAGGAAAAGAGCACCAGGGCCAAAGGCACCTCTCTGGGGGATTGTCCTTCTTTAAACTGCCTTGCTCACACAGCTCAGGTTAATCATCATTGCAGTTCAATTAGGAAGAGCACAAGGAGACAGAGCCCTATGCTCTCCAGCTGTGCCACAGCCCCCAGGCTCACGGGGAGATAACCAGCGTGTCCCAGCAGGTCCCTGGCAGGGACTGAGGCACAGGGACGTGCCCGGCACAGGCAGCATCCCAAAGTCTGGCAGTGGCCGTGGCGGGAAGAGGGCAGACAGGCAACCACCGCCTCCCTCAGCAGCACGGAACGCACAGAGCCTCCAGCCAGAGCCTGATTCCCATAACCACCAAACGCTTCCTCAGGCACGAAAAACCTGCCCGACCACCCAGGTGAGCACAGCACCCTCTGCTCAAAGCAGCACCAGCTCCTCAGCCCTGCGCCGGCTCGGCTGCTCACGGAGAGCGCGACAGGCTCTGCTTGTGCCATGCCCGTGCCTGGCTTTGGGAAGAGCAGCTGCTCCCTGCTGCAGCCCTGCTCCTCCAGCTCCGAGCGAGGGAGCAGCCAGCCTCGGGTGAGGGGCACACGCTGCTCACCGGTGCAGCGAAAGCAGACAAACTCCTCCGGGCTCTCTTGCTCCACGCTCACGTCCCACCATCCCCAAGTCCCACGGCTCCCGGATTAACGGGCTCAGGTCCTCCCGGGGCTGCCTGAAGCACGCACAGCACGACCCAAAACCCCTAGCACGGACTGCCTCCTCACTGCCCCCCCAAAAAAGGCTGGGCTGCTCCCTGCTCATCTGGCCCCGCTGCTGCGATGCCTGTGGAGAGCTGCTGTGCTGCCTGGGCAAGGCACCGCGCACACCTGAAACTCGTTCAGGAAATGAAAGGGGTGCTCGGCTGCGTTGTGAAGCGCAGGAGTGACCCATCTGCATATCAGCCGCCTGTGTTTCTCCTACAGCAAACAATGTGAGGGAAAGCATCCATCAGAATTCATAAGATGCACCCCTGGAGTAAAAGATTGATTTGATATTAACGGATTCGTGCGGAGACTATAAAGCGATCGAGGCAAACACTGAAACCTCGGAGGCATCGCAGCCCTGGAAAGCCGCTGGCAGTGCAGGCTGGCACCGGTGCCAGGAGCGCGGACCCCCCTCCCCTCCCCACGCAGGCACAACTTTGGGAGTGTCAGGCAGCACTAACTCACTGTCTGCCACCTAAACCCCTGTGCTGGCTCCTCGTCTGGCGCCCGCAGCCCCCCTAGGAGGTTGCCAGCCCCGCGCTGCAGCCCGAAAAGCACCGGCACGTCCGTCCCTCCAAAACCGCTCCAAGGGGGTGACCCCACCACGACGGGGACGAGCTGCCATCCGGACTATCCCCCGCCACGGTAGGGACAAGCCCCTGGGACACGTGCAAAGTCTCCAGTTGGTCCCAGGACCCTCCGGCAGCCCCGCCGGGCACAGAGCATCCCCCAAAAGCCGCAAGCAGGACCCCCGCAGCCCCCCGAGGCCCCAGCCCAGCTGCTCCTACCTGAGCGTGGCGCTCTCCCCTTGCCGCACTGTCACGTTGTCCATGGCTTTGGGGAAGGTGGCATCTCCGCTGCGCACGGGCACTCCTGCGGGCACAAGGAAGAGCAGCCTGAGACAGAGGACGACCAGGCACCTCCAGGGCAGGGCCAAGCACCCACCGACCCCCATCCTGGGCAGCGGGGACTTTTCCAACAGGCAAAAAACACACCCGACAAGGCGAAAAGGGGGAAGGGGTGGGTGGAGAGGAGGGATGGGGGGGAGCAAAACCACCGGGGCGAGCGCTGCGGAGCTCCACGGAGATCAGGAGAGCCCCCGGCAAGGCTGGCTGCGAGCGCTGAGCCTGCCGAGCGGCATCGGAGGGAGTCCCGCTGTCCTCGGGCGAGGGAGGAGGACGGGAGGGCCGGGGGGAGGAGGAGGAAGAGGAGGAGAGAAGGTGCGGAGCACGAGATGAAGGTCACAGATGTGTGGCTGCTGGAGACGCTACTTTCAGCTGCAGCTGGGCAGGCGCTGCGGAGATCTGGCATCAAAAGTTTATAACCCACGGAGGAAACGTGAGTGTCTGTGAAAGGAAGGGGAGGGCGGCATCGGCACCGGGGGGGGCACAGCGGGCCGGGGCTGGGCTGTTCTCCGGCTCTTGCGCTTTTGTTTAAATCATAGAGGGAAAGGAGAATTTAAAAAA